>OZ024788.1:2641808-2707494 GCA_964017065.1 Haliclona indistincta | reverse complement strand
TGCTGGAGCTCATGAAGCCACCTTGCGCAGATGTTTAGACTTACCAATGGTCTCAGGAGTGCCACTGTTTGCTGTAACGATTATCCACAGGCTCTTTGCTTGCTCTGTTTCTGAGGGGAGTAACCAAGTAGGCGTGACATCGATCTAGACTCGCGAGGCGCACTATCACTGCATTTCTTGTAGCTCGATCAATTCACCAGGTTCTTCTGACTTTGTTTAGCCAAAGCAACGTACAAGACATGCTTGCGAGGTGTAGGCTCTATCCGATTTGCTTTCTATTCTGCTAAAATGGCCAGTCAGTAGTCCAGTGAATAAACACGGCCGACGGGACCGCTTTGCTCTCGAAACAGCTTTTATGCACGCCCGTCTCTGCTACTCGTTAGTGTGAACTCACGCCACTTACTTTCAAGTATCACGGAACAGTTTACAGCGCTACAGCTCGCAGCCATTGCACTGACGATGCAGCTTCTGCCAACCAGTCAAGTTTCGCGCGCTCGCGGTAAAATTATTACGTCATTTCGCGAAGGGTCTATAGACGCATAGATACAATATACTCACAGGGATTAGCAACGGACAGGAATTTCAACTACATCCGTGTTACGGGTTAAATTTCCAACGTGTTAGAGCACAGCGTGCGAAGAGTAGTGCCCGCCAAATAGCATGGCTTGACAAATCGCGTGTGTGGGTAGGACTGCTGTAACGCGAAGGCAGGAAAATTGTCAGTACAACGAAGGATTCAAAGCACGAGAAAACAAATGTTAAAAGCAAGATCTTCTTTCAGCACAGTTATTCTCATAGAACGGCCTTTCTTCTCGAGGATAAACTGAAAACAAGATCAGCCAGAGTGTTTCTATTGTCAGAAGAGGTACAGAAAGACCCGTACCGTAGGGCTGAACGCCTTAGTTTGTCTCGTGCGACAGCGCTATACGGTGTGAGATCGAGAATAGAAAATGCGCTATTCTCACGAGGACATGTACGAACTAACATGTTATCAGCAAAGAATGGACTGAAGCACAACTAAAAACTAGTAACGGGTACAGAACCACTTTTCAACAGAGTAAACAAACTGTTTGTTAGCGTTTTACAACGCTCGTCCTGCAACCAACAACGGCTTCGCCGGTTAGCGATCAAAACGAAACAGTACTCAAGTCGCCTTTACTATCAAAGTGTAGACAGAACGTACTAGTCAATCACCAGAGCTCGACAACGTGCCGAGCCAGTGACTCTTTTTAGCACGGTCGTCAAGAGCTAGCTTAGCAACGAGCTCGTTGCAAGGCAACGGTTAATATTTAACCCGTAACGAGGATGTAAATCAGCTCGTAATACAAAATGTATTGGCGTTGCTAATCCCTGTTGGTATACTGTATCTATGATAGACGTTATTCATTAATTCCGCGCGCGATTGCGTCACTAGTGACGCAAACTACATAACCAATCGGCGTGCGCGCGCGTATGAGTGGCGGAGGGATTCACTTAGTCTAGCAGCTAACCCTCCCGCCTACTGATAATTGGATGGACGGCGGAGAGGGTCTAGCAAACATTGCCATTCATAGTTTTCAACTGACCAATCAGATTCGTAATGAATATCATTTTCCTCCCAGAGGAAAATGATATTCATTCTTCGTGGCTTTGTTATTATTATGAATATGATTAAACATGCAGCTGAACTAGAAGCAGTGTATACACGCGGTTGGAGGTAACGCCCAGCTAATCGTAACGCGGTTTACTTCATTATTATTCATTAAAAATCAATGAATGGCAATGTTTGCTAGACCCTCTCCGCCGTCCATCCAATTATCAGTAGGCGGGAGGGTTAGCTGCTAGACTAGGATTCACTAAGTTCACCCGTTTTGAAACGGATTACGTCATGATAATTAATATTCATTGATTGCTTTGGCGGGAATTTCACCCGCTGCATATCTGGTTTGGTACTAGTAGTACAGTACTTCTAGCTCTAGCACTAAATTGAAGTCTCGCCTGTTACTACACGTACACACAGTGCAGTTTCGATTCTGAGAATGGAGGTATATTCTGTCTGTGAATATTTGAAAAGATCATGGCCTTTGTTGTATAAATCTAGTATAAAACGGAAGATTGGAATGAAGGTCTAAAACGAAATGGAGTGTACTATGAGGGATGGGTCACAGATGCTGACAAAGTGGTAGCACTCCATGGCAAAGCTACTGTGACCTGCTATGGAACTCGAAGATCTCAGTCCCATGGAGGTAGAGATAAAGAGAACACTGGAGAGAACACGGTAATATTAATGTGTGAATTTATCATAGTGCCCGCAGTTACGTTAATGTACTACTGATAATGTTCTACTTCCCTCAGAGGATTCCAAAGCTGTTTTGGAAATACGGTGGCATGGAGAAGAATAACACACCATTTTCAATAGTGGAGACAAAGCAACTTGACTGCCATTTTGGTCCACACTACTATCATGAACGCAAGCCTAAAAGCCACCGAGTTTGCTTGCAAGGTACCAGGAAGATAGGATGCAATGCTCACATTATTATTAAAAAGTGCAAACTGTTTCCTGAGTTTGAGGCACTGCCAACAGAGAAGTCAACTTCCTTACGCATCATAAAAGAAATGACCATGAAGAAACTGAAGCAGAAGTTGACAGAAGCTCCAGAGACCGTGCAGACAGTGACTATGTACTATGTATCATTGCCTTTAGAAGAGGCTCACCATGGCCATTCAACAGGTACTGGAGTAGCTGGATATTCTCAAAGGATGAATAGTGATGTGGCAGCTAAGCTTGCGCAAATCGTCAGTGAAGGTGTAACTGAGATCAAACAGGTATGTTATTATTGTCCTCTACACACATACACACACACACACAGCTGCACACACACACCTACATACATGACTTACACATGAACACACACAAACATGAACACAGGTAAATGTAATAATATTTAATTTCTTCAGGTTCGTAGTCTTCTACGCCAGTATGTCATGATTGACCTCTGTAAGGAAACAGCACCACCAAACCCAAATGATCGTGCATATTTCCCTCATGACACTGACCTTAGAAACCACATCTTTATGGCCAAGAGGGCCCTACAGTTGTCATGCTTAGACCAGGAGAATGTCGCTCTTCAGATTGACAAATGGAAGGTTACAGATCCTGAGAGTAAGCATTTCTTTCGTCCTTTCCTGGAGGAGACAGTGGAAAGAGATCTGAATAGAAAAGAGGAGCCAAAATCTGCAACAGAAGAAAATGGAAATTTCAAGGGAAATGATGGAGTGGATGATACTACTGCAATAGAAGATGACAACAGGTACCAGCAAACACTACTATGGGTACATCAAACCGAGTGGCAAAAGAATTTGCTTGCTCGTTATGGTAATACCATCAGCTTGATAGATGCCACCTATAAGACCACAAAGTACGAGCTGGCTCTCTTTTTCATTTGCGTTCGAACAAACGTTGGATATTCTGTGGTAGCAGAATTCATTACGCAAAGTGAAACTACAGAGAACATCACAGAGGCCTTGCAGGTATTGAAACAATGGAATCCTGAGTGGTGCCCTCGTTACTTTATGTCTGACTACTCAGAGGCTGAGCTCTCTGCTGTTGAGGCTGTTTTTCCAAATACAAAAACATATCTTTGTGATTTTCATAGAGAGCAGGCGTGGCTAAGGTGGTGTCGTGATCAGAAACATGGCCTAACACAGACTGAAGCAGACAACCTGCTAACATTGCTTCGTACCTGTGCATGGGCTCCACCTATACCTGATGATCAAGATCCAGCAAAGTGCTACAAAGAGGCAGTGGCACAACTAAAGTCCAGTCAAATATGGCAAAATCATGCTAGTGTCAGGCAATGGCTATCTTCGAAATGGCTACCAATCCCAGAGGTAATTCCCAGATGTAGAGCTGGTTTCTACACATGCATGTATTACATCTGGTTTACATATAGGTTAACCCATGGCAACCCAGGCGGTATGCGATATAACCGAGGGGGTTAATTTTACCGCCCGAGGGCGCGAAGCACATGAGGGCATAAAATTAACCCCGGTTATATCGCGTACCGCCGAGGTGCTATGGGTTAACCATTTTGTAGCCCAGGGAGCAGTGTAATCTTGCATGCGTTTTTCATCTTGTTGCTATGTGACGTCACTTCCTGGAAAATACTTGTATTTCCTATGGTATACGAGATATAACTACCGAGCGGCTCCTTTGATCTTACGGTCGCCTGGGCTACAAAATATGACACTAGGCAACGCTTGCGCAAGCATCAAAAATTATCTTAGCTTCTAGACTAATAAGTATTTAGCCAAACAACTTAATTATGCTCGCAACGCTGTACCTTTCTAATCTAGTGTCATGAGTGTTAGCTAAATTTTTGCATTTGAAGTTAACACAAGTATCGCGAACCCAGGGTTTTATACAGTGGGGGGTAATTTACTAACTCATTTATTAATAATTATTGTGTATCTAACTATCAAAGAATGGCAACGAAAGTTGTATAATAGCGTATGTACCCTGGGGGGCTGGGCCCCCAGACCCCCTGCTGTTATGTTTCCCCCTGGCAAAAAATCCTGTATGAAACCCTGGAACCTTATTATACACAAGTATCACCTTTAGTAATTTCTCTCAGTAACTAAATAATTTAACACAATTGCAGCGCTGGAGTAGAGCCTACCGTGATGACGAGTATCACGCAGCCGTAGATACAAGCAATGGGGTAGAGGCACAAAACAAGCTACTGAAGTACAACTATCTACCTCGAGGGAAACAGAGAATCAACCTCTCTAATATTGTGACAATTATAGTTGAGCAGTTTCTCCCTAGCTGTCAGAGTAAATATCTCTTTCAAAACTATAAGCAATCATCCCAATACCGGTCGTACAAGAAATTCGTCCCGGCATACCTTCATGATCGACCTCACAGTGTAATCCTACATTGTCTTGAAAGAAAATCAAAGAGTGCAAAGTAGGCTGCTCACTCAGTACATGATGTTGATCCTGATTTGGGTATCTTTGAGATAGAGAAAGATGAAAAAACAAGGTATACAGTCAAGTTTGGAACATCTGATGACATGCCTTCTTGTACGTGCAAAGATTGGTTGCGGCACCACATCCCTTGCAAACATTTCTTTGCCATCTTCACACACAGACCAAACTGGTCATGGGATCAGCTGCCCACTACATATCAGAACAGTGCATACGTATCAATGGACACGCTTGCCCTGGACCCACTCACCTCACTCTCACATCCATCAACTACTCGGCCAAGTGAGGAATGCAGCGATGGACAATCTTCTAGGGAGGACTGTGATGATAACCAGCAGAGTGATGATCAGCCTCAGGATCTCCAACAGCCTACTAGCAGTGACCTGCCAACTAAAGTAAGACTGTATACTCACAAGTAGTTACTCATTATTCACCAAATTCTTACAGGTACACAGATGCTCCCTCAAGATCGCAGCAGAGAGAGTGAGGATAACACTGAAAGAGTTAGAAAGCCTCACATACAGCTGTGGCAACAGTTCAGATCTACTCCACCTTGACAAAGAGCTCAAGGTACTCAAAACAGAGCTTCAATCTAAATTGCCACAAGAAGAAGGACTTATAATCAGGCCGGCAGTGATTGCTACAGCTATGAAAACAAAAAAAAAATACGCTCAACTGAGACAAAAAAAGCAAAATTGTAGCGCTCTCACTGTGAGTAAAAGAAGAGGCAAGAGAAGAGCAGACTGTAAGTATCGCAACAGAGTGGGAGCACGAGCTGATCGTCTACGAAAGGTAAAATTGCATGTACATGTACCATCATATTAATTTAGCATTCCTTTAATAGGAAGCCTGTCAAACTCAAGCTACTATAGGCACTCTCACACAGAGGTAACATACACCTGAGTGTATTTATCTTGTGAGTGTGTGCATAACAAACTATTATTATGCTAAGGTCTGACCAGCAAGCTGATGAAGTGTCTACAGCAGGTAGAAAAAGGAAACGATGTGGAAAATGTACAGGATGCACATATGAAGAAGACTGCGGAGAGTGTCTGTTCTGTAAAGACAAGACTAAGTTTGGGGGAGAGGGAAAGAAAAAGAAATGCTGTGTCAGGAAAAGATGTAGGTTTTATTTAGTCATAAATATTATGGTCACTAACCATCCTGTTTAACAGGTGTGACTCTAACCAGTAACAGCTCCCAGTGAGAGCGTTCACATGATCGTCTCTCGGCTAGACTATTTGCTCAGGTAGGTTAAAAGACAAATAATTTACAGTATTATTATTATTTTATTATTATTATGGCTTGCCTGTCATAGGGAATCACAAATGAACACATGAAGTTGCCACCAGGAGTGACCATGGCTGCAATTCCTGTTGCAACACTCCAAACAATGAAGGAAACGAACCAATGGCCAGAGGACCTTAGTCTGTAGTGTGTTGTTCGAAATTCCGTTGCGTAAAGGTTAAAAATATTAATTATCATGACGTAATCTGTTTCAAAACGGTACGGGTACGGTGAACTTAGTACGTATAGGCTGTTTTTACCCAATTGAAACGTGGACACATAGGCACGCCCCCCAGAAAAATTGAACTTCCATAGCAACGCATAGCAACGGCACTTCCTGTCTGATCACGCTTTTACTAAGCGAGTTCTCGTGACTCTCACGTGTATTCTGTCGTTCTGGTAGCCTCACCATGCAGCCACGTTTGAACTGCTCTTCCAGTAGAAACAAGAATGGCGCAAATGGGATAATGTACGGCGGAGTTATGAGACGAGCGAGAACGTGCTTGACAGCGAACTTTCATGACAATTTGTGGACTATCTGGATTTTTGTTGGTGAAGCAGTTTATGCTAACTTACAGGTGAGCTATTGTGCTAGATAGGTATAGTGAAGAAATAGTGAAACTCTTTTTTTCTAATCAGTTATGTTACATAGAAAGTCGTCTTTAATTTACTTAGCTTGCCTATGTGTGTTACTACTGTGACGATCGCTTGCGCTTCTTGGGTTCTGGCTCTAGGCTGTTTAATAATGGTGATGATTCCAAGTTGTGCTCTGTGATGATGTACTTGAGCCTTTCAAGGGCATTGGCAATTCCCCTATATTGATCCTCTAGCCTGCCAATGTGTGCATGGATCGACTCTGCACCCTGCTCCCCCATCAAGCCTGCCCCAACTCTCCACTTTTCAATCCATGGCACAACATGGTCCTCCAAAATGTGCATTTTTGGGAGAATACTTGCTTTGGGAAAGGACTCCCTGTAATGGTGCATAAATGACCTGATGTTTGAATCTGTAATGAAAATATTTTTATCGTGCATGTGTTCTTAGTGGTCATTTCCACATACCTAGATCATTAATTTGTTCCTGTGTCATCGAACCTCCGCTATAGCCATCATAGCACTTCTTAAATCTCTTGAAGATGTTTAAGAATTTTTGCTTTACCACCTCAGCTTCTCCTATCAGGTGACCGTGCTTGCTTCTCGCCACTGCCACTATGTTATCGCAGAGAACTTCACGAGAAGAATCCTGGTGAGAAGACTTAGTTATAATTGTGATTATTCCTACAATTACCATAATACCTGTAGCAACTTGTGTACATGGTTGCCAACAAATGTTGCACCATGGTATGCTTGGCGTTGTACGTGCAGTTGCTCTAGAGAATCGTTGAGGCTGCGTGAAAATGGTCCCTCTACGCTGACTTTTTTCTGCAATTCTTTTTCTGCTCTGGTGATTGCCTGGGTCTATTATGATGTGTATACTAACTGTTAGTGAATAGTTGATAGTGAATTCTACCTTGTTGTTGAGCAGCTCTTGTACACGTTTTTGCTCTACATGTATCTGCTGAAATATCGTGCACTCTTCGGGGTTTGGTAATTTTATGAGTAAGTACGTCATCACTTGTTTCACTGCCTTTTCCTTCTCTGCAAGTTGTGCTTGCTCACTCTTCATGCTGGTTATAGCCTCTAGCTCTAGCACATGCTCAGAATCACCCACTGCTGCTTTTATGTCTAACACTTTGCAGGCCTCTTCAAGAAGGTTAAACAACCGATTGTATATCCCCAATGTGAGATGTAGTCCGCCAGGAAAGCAAACCTACATGGTTTGTGCAATAAAAAAATTGTGGTTGCTGTGTGCCTATTGTAGTATTTATTTCTTACATGATCGATAGGGATGGGAAAAAGTGGCTCTCGAATCGCATTGTTAAATTCCTTTGCCTTGCTGAGATTACCACCTGCCTTTGCAAATTTGCGATGATCATCTGTGATCGTATCTAGTGTTCTCGTCGGCAAGCGACCTCTTAAGCGTAGCGGAATTTTCAGATCTGAGCTACAGATGGTGCACCACAAGCAGTTGTGTCTCCCTAAGATACAATTATAATTATTTACAAAGGTAAGTAATCCCTAGCTCACCACTTGCACCAGATAGACCATATACTGTAGTCAAAAACTCGTAATCTCCCGAGAAAAAGAGTCTAATTGTCTTGTCTCTAAAATTTGAAATTTGTCACATTTGCTATAATAATTTACATGTTGTAATACCTCCACTTCATGCCCTGTATCTCTTGCAGGTGTGTCTTGTATTGCTCAAGGGCTATAGTGAGATTTGTTATGCTGTCACCAGCCTGAAACAATGCCACAACAGTGGTGTTTTTGATTGAATTTGGGTGACTTGTGTTGACTATTTGAAGATTCATTTTGAAGCTCCCATGACCCTTATCTCCACCGAGCTTAACCCACACCTCGTCTGAGGGTATAGCTCCACTATGCCATGTCAATCCTTCTGGTGATCTGTTTTACAAGGTAAAATAACTTTCGATACTATTGTACAACCTATAATATATTACCTCATGTGGTCTGATAGCCTGTCTGCCACTTTGGCAATGAGGTTTGGGACAAACACAAAAGCAGCCTCTTTGAACTTATCTGGTTCTGTTTTGGTAGCTGCTGAGAAAGCAAAAGGCACCATCTCCGCTTTCATGTTGTCGTCGTTTATTTCCTTGGCTAGTGCCCGTTGTTTTGGTTCGCTAGCCAAGGAGACATTGAACAGCTTTAACCACCTAAAAGTTTCATGTAAATGTGCCTTTCACTACTGCAGCATTTTAAATACCTCCTCAACTTCCTAAGCTTGTTCCATGAAATAGACAGGCTAGACTTGATTGCTAGTGCATGGTCAACTGGTATCGTGAGTGGAACACTCTCTTTCAGTAAGGCATCTCTCCTCTCACGTGGCATAACAGCCAGTTCATCCTCTACATCTAGGCTGATTGTCTCTCTCATCTCTTCCACTCTTAGTGCTCTGCGGTGTAATGTCTTCAAGCTGGCATTTGAAGATGACACTCGCTTAGTTGGCACCGAAACCAGATTGATGGGCTAAAAGTAAGTAAATGTTTTGAAGTATTGTCAAATTATGTTAGTTCTTACCGGTCCATGAGTAGGTATCTGTATGGTGTTACTATCACTCTCCGCTAGTAGTCGCCTCACCACGTTTCCAGCTATTCTCCTCTCTACTGGATCTGTGGGTGCTGTGCTCGGTTTGAAGAGGATGTCATCTACTGTTGGTGAGGTGACTAAGTAGTGTGCTGTGCATTTGCTGTTCTTGTGCAGATCGAATTGCTCAGCTGTTGTTTGCTTTTTGCAGCTATTGCACACCACTTTCAGAGACGCAAGAACTTTAATAACAACTCTTGGTGCAGCTTGAAGAGAGCAAGCGATCCTATCCTCCTGGCTGCTGTCCTCCAACCACCCACAACAGCAAGGTGCACACACGAGGTTATCGTTTCCTAGCTGAACTGGCTGTTGAAGGACCAAGTTGCACAGTGAGCATAGTAAGTGATTAGTCTCCTCTGTATGATATGTGTAGGTAGATGGGAGGGAATGAATCAGAGGAGGTGGTGCTAGTTCCCAAGTCTGTTTGACAAGCGCTGTAACACTATTCTCACTGGGCCTCCCACTGCTTTTACTGCTTGTAGGTCTTCCTCTTGGTACCCGGTCTAGGTGCTCACAGATCTAATGTGTGATGTATGTGAATTGCTTATGTTGTTGTTAGTACATGCTCTGCTTTACTTACTTTACAGCCTTCCTCTTTGTGCTCTTCCCAGGTGAACACTGAAACGGAATGCGAATATCGCAGCCCTTGAGCGGCTCTCTTTTTGTGTCGTGTTGTCACAGCAAAACATGCATTGCAGAAATGCTTTGGATGGTATGGCTGATCAGTGCCCACTACAATGTCAAAAGTGTCTTCCAGAACTTTTCTATGTAGTTGGCAGTCATTGAACTGGATCTCTCTTCTTCGTTCTCCTCAATCTTCCTCCACAAACTCTACAGTGCCTGCTGACATCGTGCACTTCAGCCATCACGATTCACTACTTTTTGCACTGAATTATTTTCATTAGAAAAAAGAGTTTCACTATTATATTGTTCTCTTTCAACTATTCAACTCTTACCTGTAACAGATAGCTAACAAGATCAGTGTAACAAAATCCCAGTTTTTCACAATAGCGCTTTACATAGACCGACCACAAAAACCTTGACCGCTTCTGATTACAGCTGTATTATACAGCTGCATGCGCAGTATGTGTACTGTGGTTTGGGGTGTGCGCACTAAGTGTTTTTGTAACAACAATGGGTAGGATTAGTGGTTGAATGGTTTTAATAAGGTCATAGGTTGCCAGTATTTATAGGTGATCCATAGCAACTAGTACAAGTGGTTGCTAGGTAGATTAGTTCTTCGTGGAACAATTACCGTAATAATTAACAACGCTTTAATTAACCACACTGTGTCCTCGTAAAAACAATCCCGAGTGGCGGACCGGCTGCGAGTAACGAGTGGCAAGAAGTAAACAATGGCAAGACCTGCTGCGCTATTGGGTGCACCAATCGTTATTCTAAAGATTCGATTATAAAATTCTATCGTATTCCAACTAATCCTGAAAGAAGGAAGCGATGGATTGCTGCTATAAGGAGACTATTGACAGACTCTTGTCCGTTTCAAAGCCGTTAATACTCATCACATAAGGGTCTTCGCTCAATCCCAGTTGGTCCAACTTTTGTCTGTACCTCTTTCCTCCAGTGTCATCTAGCGATTTAACGAAAACCGACTCTGCAGCAACGTCGTTCGTCATGGAATTTTCCATTGCTTATTCGCCTTTTGCCACTCAGTTATTTCAACAGTTATTAGTCACGTGCAACATTAGATGAATAACATTAAAATTAACCGCGCACTCATTACGGATAACGTCTATAGAGTAAATAATCTATATTCGGCCAACATGTATATTCGTACGCTATTGCCAGCAAAACCAACGCAGCTAAGACGGTGTCTGCCACAGCAAACTATAGCCACTTGCATGTGTAGAAGACACAGCAAACCGTTAGCTCCAGCGTCCTTCCTGAAGGCGACAACAAACAATAATAGACACGTGTACGAATTTCCCTAAGATCGGTAGAATCTCTGTATTTTCGTTTCACCACTCGCTACGTCCAACCAGAGATTATTAATACTGCGGTTTTAATAAATCTTGCAAAATGTGTTGTGCACGAAACGTCCTTTGCACATGCGCAATAGCTAGAAATAATACTAAAAAGTTACTTAACTAGCTATTGGGTCATTCCATATCATTTCAACAACTTTTTGGCATGACCCTCTGGGATTTTCTTGAAACTTGGTGTTGTTGAACCCCTCATGGTCATATGATTCCATAACAAGTTTCAGCTTGATACCTTGTATGCTTTCTTTTTAAACCCTGATTGCATTTTCGACGATATTTCCTACTACTTGCTGTTAAACTATTTATAACTATGTTATATTTTGTCCTATCAGCAGACTAATAACATCAAATTGAAGCTGAATAAATGCTCTTTCATATGACATGCAACACATAGTGCATCGCATGTCGTAACTATTTAACCACGCCCACATACTTTGATCTTTGATTCTTTAAAAAAACGCTGCTTCAATTTTCCTTTTAAATGGATGTGATTTAATAGTAGTCTATTGGCTACTTCTAAGCCAAATTTCATGTTGGGACACAAATGGGATCCTAGCGCAATTCTCTTCAAACTCAGTGTGGCTGATGGTTCTATTATAGAAAACTAATGATTATCAAACTTCCTTGACAAAATAGTTGTTGTGTGTATAAGTATGAACCACTTGGAAATGTTGAGTACATTTCTGAGATATTAGGACATGCAAAATGATCACTAGCTAGTTTAAAAGTGTACCTTCATCACTGATGTTTCAATCACACGTACTAAAGATAGTAAATCAAATGTAATATGCAACAACCCTCCCTCACCACCTGCTGCATTCAGAAACATCAGAAAGAATCGTGGGATATTACATGTAGTGTTTTACAAGTGAGATTGAGGCTTTTGCAATTTGATTTGTGAGTAATCAATTTTTTATTTAAATTTTTTTAGCAAAGCAACAAGCAGCCTTTTTAAGTAATAAGATGCAATTTTAATGAAGTAATAGTCAATTACTCAAGTAACCTTGTATCTTTTATTACCTAGGTTTGCTAATTAAACTACGTAGTCAAAAATTCAGACTATGTTCATAATAACGATACAATCACAGTTTATATACCAGAAGTGCTTTAGTAATTAGTAATTAGATTTTCAGCAAAATAATTTGCTATGTGATAGGGCTTACATGTATTGCTACAAGTAAAACACTACAAAACTCTATAAAACAACTATGGCATGATTGCATGGTCTATTGTCAACTATATAGATTCGACAAGATCAAAAGGTTACTTTACTTGTCTTCTATCATTGATTCAAGAACACAAAATTATGTCAGTTGACTTGTGTGATCAAAGAAATTCCGATTAAAAAATTGTTCACAAAAAAAATTATTGAAATTCTTGACATCGACATACCAACATCAATGAATTAATGTTAAAACTTATACAGTTCTATTCAAAAAGTGGAACTCCCTTCTATGTCAATCAATCAACATACAAGCAACTATCCTAAGTCTTCAAACAGCTAGCCCAAGTCTTTTCACTGTGTTTATTGGTGTCCAAGTAGTATGCATTAATGCCCCTTTTTTCTAATAAAGCTTGCAAACTAACCTTCCCATTTGTGTCCCAACATGAAATTTGGTATAGAAGTAGCTAATAGACTACTATTAAATCACAATCATTTAAAATGAAATTGACGCAGCGTTTTTTTAAAGAATCAAAGATCAAAGTATGTGGGCGTGGTTAAATAGTTACGACATGCGATGCACTATGTGCTGCATGTCATATGAAAGAGCATTTATTCAGCTTCAATTTGATGTTATTAGTCTGCTGATAAGTCAAAATATAACATAGTTATAAATAGTTAAACAGCTAGTAGTAGGAAATATCGTTGAAAATGCAATCAGGGTTTAAAAAGAAACCATACAAGGTATCAAGCTGAAACTTGTTATGGAATCATATGACCATGAGGGGTTCAACAACGCCAAGTTTCGAGAAAATCCCAGAGGGTCATGCCAAAAAGTTGTTGAAATGATATGGAATGACCCTATTGCGCATGTGCAAAGGACGTTTCGTGCACAACACATTTTGCAAGATTTATTAAAACCGCAGTACTACGTAACCGGGATAAGAAACTGTGGCAATCTTTTGTCACCATGCGCGTTTCGCTTGGAATGACGTCATTCTCGTGAAAATTGTATTACAGCATTCAGTGACTCAATCAGGCGACCGCACGCACGAGCTTTTTCGTTAAAAAACTATGGTTAAGGCCTGTTGTAGACTAGTTACAGAGCTTAAATTATGACATTTACACAATCCAATCATCCACCTAACAAAAGATACTGTGAAAGTGAATACCAGGTCAACAGATTCTGTACGGTTGTGTTTACAAAAGTGGGACCAAAAAATGGCTTAAACCGTCGCTGGTGCGAATCCAAAGCATCAAGAAGCACAAAATGTATCTATTTACACGCACCAGTACTCGAACTTTACAATAAACTAGGCAGGAACTGCAACAGGCATCTCACGAAGTCATGGATGTGTTTACAAACATCGCCACGCACACAGATTTTGCCTTGTCAACATCACACGCGCCCGTCGTCTATAGCCAATAAAACCTTGATAGTCTTCGACTAGGAGACACTAGTAGTGAAGAAACACGCTCCTTTCGTCCCAAGAGCAAGTGCTAACGCAAGCAAGAGTTCATACAAACTCCGTATCTGCGCGTTCTTTGTGGTTGTTTGACGAAACGCGAAACGCGCATGGGTACACCACTTGCAATACATTTTGATTGACAGTTTCTTATCCCGGTTACGTAGTATTAATAATCTCTGGTCCAACGAAGTAGAGGAGCTGGCTAATTTAGTGCTGCTAGCATACACCCATCCTTGTGCTAAACGATGACCAGCAGAAGTAGCCGAACACTCTCCTTGAACACAAGAAAAACGCAACAACATCACCCCCACTGACCCCTCAAAGATCGTCATCAACAATACAGTAAAGTATTGTGCTTATGGAGAGCCATAATAAAAATTATAATAATACGTCTCCATAAGCACAATACTTTACTGTATTGTTGATGACGATCTTTGAGGGGTCAGCGGGGGTGACGTTGTTGCGTTTTTCTTGTGTTCAAGGAGAGTGTTCGGCTACTTCTGCTGGTCATCGTTTAGCACAAGGATGGGTGTATGCTAGCAGCACTAAATTAGTCAGCTCCTCTACTTCGTTGGACGTAGCGAGTGGTGAAACGAAAATACAGAGATTCTACCGATCTTAGGGAAATTCGTACACGTGTCTATTATTGTTTGTTGTCGCCTTCAGGAAGGACGCTGGAGCTAACGGTTTGCTGTGTCTTCTACACATGCAAGTGGCTATAGTTTGCTGTGGCAGACACCGTCTTAGCTGCGTTGGTTTTGCTGGCAATAGCGTACGAATATACATGTTGGCCGAATATAGATAATTTACTCTAGCTATGCTAAGAAGCTCAAGCTTATGTATTACCTGTAACAATGTTCTTTTCAGAACAGAAAGTAAGCAGCGCGACGAAATCAGAGCTCATAGAGAATGGCGATCGCGAGTGACTTCTGGGCTCCCTCCTGAGCCTTTGCCACACTAGAATTGCCAAGTACTAGTTTCTAGACAGTCTAAGGATAGTCTGAGATACTAACGCTATACAGTTTAAACTGAATAATCCATGCTCAAACTGTCCTAAACACAACTGCTGTACTTCATTTCTTCCCGGGCAAAACTTGTTTCTTACCTAACTTCACCTCAAAAGTGGAAACTACTTTTTTCTTTGGATTTCAATTTTGAACACACCATTCAAATCTTCAGACCCTGTTCTATTAGACCTGCATGGGGTCGACCAACTCAAAATCGAGTTTAGTTTTTTAGTTACAGTCGCTCAAAAATCGATAAGAATCACATTTTGACATCAGCTAATACATTAGCAATTGGGCGATAGTCACGACTTTGAAGTGCGCTTTGGAACGGACTTTTTCAACTCTACTGCAACATTTTTAGCTCAATCGATAGCTAATAGGCTGAAGTTTGTTATCCTGGGTCGACCAAGTGAAAATCTAGTTTGTGGAAGTCAGGACGCCGAGTAGAAGTTCATCTTCCAATGAACACAATACATTAACTAAAGTGATTATACGGACCTAAGGTTTGATAGTATACGGAAATTGTAACAGGATGTCGTTATTAGCTGGCAATGTAAAACCAGGAAGTGGAGTGAAGAATGGAAAACGGAGAAACAGCAGCTAGAACTGCTACGTATTCTGCTCCAGTAACAAGCAATGACGTACAACAAGCTAAAGACGCAGCCGTTCCTGAACGTACAAGTAATAGTTAATGTATGGCTCCGTGTGTAACATTGGATTTGTACGCACGAGACCGGAAGCAAGTGCGGACAAATCCAATGTTACACGAGGAGCCATACATTAATTGTTTTGATATTACTCGTTCCTGGCGTGAGCGTGCCCGTTGTCTATATAAGATGCGCACTACAGAGCTATTCACCTTCTAGTAGGGCATGCGCAGTCGTCAGCCCCTCTTTACACGGACTACGACGCTCCCGGCCGGTTTTCCTCACGATCACCAGTTCTTTAGTCTTTCAGTAGAGTTGCTGGATCATTTATATTCGATACTTGGTTATCTTTGGATTCTAGCATGCACATTTGGCTCGATACTAGCTTTGTCGCAGTCATAACAGCTGTCGCAGTCGTAATCTTGGGCTCCAATGGCGCGACAACGTCTGCTGTATGACAATGGCACGACAACGAATATAACGGACATACCCGGTGAACTATTATTGACGTCGATCTTGTCGTTGTCGCCAATTTAATTCATCGTAGTGTGACCGAGGCCTAAATAGTTAGCAATGCAGGCACTACTATCCTGCTGTGCGCCCTGAGATTTATTCATGGTTGCCGCCAGACCCGCACATGAGTGGTACAATACAGTTGTACCACTCTGAGCTCCCAGTGCATACATTTGCATTGGGAATTTGCCTAGTAACAATTCGTTGGTTACACTCATGGGCGGTCACTTTGCCAGGATTTAATAGAACATCCGAATTGTTCCACTGGCGGTTCCTTTGAAGATAGGGTGGGGTATATAACAAGAAGAGATACAGAATGGTGTATTAATCTATGGAGCAGCCAAATACCTTGTACTTCTACTGACACACCCATTACTACGCTAAACAACGAACAACTGCAGCATTGGCTCTGCCAATGAGTACTTGAGGTGCGAAAAGTGGATGGACAGCACTATCCTCCTGCTACTTTACACCACATAATACTGAAGCGGAGTGATGCGCTTTATACGGCAGAGTGGACGACAACTACCGTATAGCGGGCGGGAGAAAATTTTCACAAATTTCGCAAAATACAGGCTATTCGCGAAAATATTATCTGCCAATGTCTTGTTTTTTGTTGGCAAAGATTGGGCAATAGCGTTGATTCACGAAAATATTATTCGCAAAATGCTTGCGCATTCGCGAAAATTTCCCGCTATACGGTAGACCTGTACCAAGACCCTTGTTTCCAAGACAATAAACTCTGAGATGAAAAGACTAAAAGTTGCTGGCTTGGGGTTCAGGAGTAGAAAGGCGGAGCGATTGACTGTACAGGAAGAAGAGTTGCTGTGGGAAAAGGAATCCTTGGAGAAAGCACTCCACAGGCGCTGCTAAATGCAGTATTTTTCAGCAATGGAATCTACTTTGCATTGTGAAGTGGAAGCGAACACAGACAACTTCGCCACAACGACTGCCAAATCACGGTTGTTGAAAGGTCTGGCGAGCGACCGTTTCTCCAATAATGTCGAAGATGTGTAAAAAAACAACCAAGGAGGATTGAAAGGAAAGAAAATCAGCCCCAAAAAAGTCGTTCAATACGCCAACCAAGAAAATCCACAGTGACGGCCAGTTCATCTGTTGCAGAAGTACAGAGATCTTTGCCCAGGCAAGTGCCCCAAGGGAGTCTTTTACTTGCAGCCATTGCTGAAGCCTAAACCATCTTGCTGGTTTTCTATCAAGCCACTAGACTACCACAGTCTCGACAACATGGTTAGAGATATGTGCCGACGTGCAGGCATTCCAGGATATAAGACGAACCACTCTCTGCGCGGGGACCCTGTAAAACGCGGAATACGGAATAGCGGAATAACGGAATAGCGGAATAAAAGTGGGCGTGTAAGGTGGGCGTTGCTGATCAAAAATCAACTGGTCAGTTCATGCTACACAACATGGACCATGGACTAGCGCCGTCTCGCTAGAAACTAAACCCAAGACCCTAAAAAACTTCGCCTAACAGCGCCCAGTATGGACCTAACAGCGCCCAGTATTCGCCTAACAGCGCCCAGTATTCGCCTAACGGTGCCTAGTATGGACCTAACAGCGCCCAGTATTCGCCTAACGGCGCCTAGTATGGACCTAACAGTGCCCAGTATTCGCCTAACGGTGCCTAGTATGGACCTAACAGCACCTAGTGTTTGCCTAACAGCGCCGTTAGGTGAATACTGGGCGCTGTTAGGTCCATACTAGGCACCGTTAGGCGAATACTGGGCGCTGTTAGGCGAATACTGGGCGCTGTTAGGTCCATACTAGGCACCGTTAGGCGAATACTGGGCGCTGTTAGGCGAATACTGGGCGCTGTTAGGTCCATACTGGGCGCTGTTAGGCGAAGTTTTTTAGGGTCTTGGGTTTGGGTTTAGTTTCTAGTGTGAGACCACGCAATAATGGCGCCAGCATGTTTTGCAGTGTCCCAGTGCATGAACTGCAGTTGTTTACATTAATTTTTGTTCAGCAACGCCCACCTTACACGCCCACTTTTATTCCGCTATTCCGTTATTCCGCTATTCCGTATTCCGCGTTTTACAGTGTCCCCTCTGCGCGTTACTACAGCCACGCGTTTATTTCGGCACGGCGTACATGTAGACAAGCAGCTCATCATGAAGCGCACTGGCCACAGGAGTCTGGATGGGGTACGCAGCTACAAAAGAACAAGCACAGAGCAGCAGGAGGCCTTTTCAGACATCCTAGCAATGGTGCCAACTGCGAAGTGCGAAGAGGCCCAACACAGCAATTCCGACCCCATCGGTGACCGTCAACTTCGATGCCGGGCCGTAGCAGCCAGCAGATGATCGGTGGTGCTGCTCCAGGTATAACGGTCCAAAACTGCTCTAACATCACAGTCAACATAAACTGTGGACGTATCTAACTGTGAACCTGTAGTACAGACAGCAGCTAGCTAATCGTTGTAACAGTTGTAACCATTATTCTGTATTATCTTTACCACGGAATAGTACAAGTTCCCGCAGAAAAATATGAGTTCCTGCAGAAGAATATGTGATTTATTATCCTCCAACTGACCAATCAGATTCTAGAATTACATTGAGCTATTATACAAGCTACAGTAAAGTCCAGCTATTATACAAGCTGCAGTACACTTCCTGTACAGCAATCACATTATTTTATGCAAAGCCTAACAGTGCTTACCTCATGAAAATTAATTATACCTCATAAAACACTAAATGTAGTGAAGAAGTTATAGCTATACGTACTAGTGTTGTATTGGTATACTAATATTAAAACTAAAACACCTTATACTAGAGGGTATTTTGTTTTAGTATACTAAACTAATACTAATATTAAAAGATCAATCATGGCTTTACTAAACTAAAACTAGAATTAGACCACAGCTAAGCCATGTTGACCAATCAGGTTGCGTAGCTGCGGGTCTATAAATCTCATAATGGAATCCCGCCTCTGCCGCGACCTCATAATGGAATCCCACCACATGGCTCAGATTACGGTTCTGTGAGCGGAGTTCTACTGAATAATTTTTACAACGCTCACATGTCCTTGCTCGTCGTTCGCGTCGTTTCTGTTTGCTGTTGCTATGGTCTAAATCAGTTAGACAGTGCATCCAATCGGATCTACGCGATGTAGAAGCCCTCGTGCCGTTACCATAGCGCCCTCGCTACGCTCGGACGCTATATAGCAACGGCTCTCGGGCTTCTAAATCGCGTAGATCCTCGGATGCGCTGTCTAACTATTATCTATAAGTAAATTCTCACTGCTAACTAAACCATAACTAAATGTTTTTTCATTTAGTTTTAGTGTCCAGCTTCCTCAGCCCCAGCCAGTAGAGTGTGTTTTTTTCGACAGTAGGAGAAGCTACAACTGAAAGCGAAATCGACTAACAGATTGAAACTTAGAGCGTGAAGTATTTCTTAGGCAAAATAAAAAGTACTTGTGACTGTACAATCATGTGTACTTGCATAGAATGCCCAATTTTATACCAAAACTATAATTCAATTTGGTGTACTAAAACTAAACCAAATTAAATGTGTTATAGTATACTATACTAACAAGTAATAAAAACATTTTAACCAAAATGGAAGAGATTTAGGGTTGGTACATTTATCGAAAAAGTATGGAAACAAGATTTGATTGTAACAATAGCAGTGTAATGCTACCTCCCTATTAAATTAACCACAACTATCGAAAGCAGTTAATTTAGGGAGGTAGCATTACACTGCTATTGTTACAATCAAATCTTGTTTCCATACTTTTTCGATAAATGTACCAACCCTAAATCTCTTCCATTTTGGTTAAAATGTTTTTATTACTTGTTTCTTTTCTTTTTTTTATTGATGACTTAGTTGGCACTTATGCTAATACAGTGTATAAAGAGAACTAAGTGCCCGGTAGCTCCGCCATGCACTCAATCGACTCTGCAGTCTGCACTGCATGCAACACGTACCATGCAACATTAGCTAAGCTTAAGCTAGCATTCTTACAAGCCTGAACAGACAAATCCGGTGTAACAGTGACGATTTGCTCGTTGTCTGCTGTGAACACTGCTAGTGGCAGCAGCACTCGCGTTCCAAGCATGCAATTTGTACTAAGGTGCGCTTGTATTAG
The DNA here is from genome assembly GCA_964017065.1 of Haliclona indistincta. Lineage (NCBI taxonomy): Eukaryota > Metazoa > Porifera > Demospongiae > Haplosclerida > Chalinidae > Haliclona > Haliclona indistincta. Next base: position 2,687,128 of record OZ024788.1, on the reverse strand, counting down.
AATAATTACATACACGGGCGTGCGCGAGTAGGCGTAACCTAGTAACGGAGTTCAAAAGAATGATGGAATGGAGTCTGATTATGGACCAAAAATCGCTGTTTTCTTGAGAATACTCGCTTCTGCTAGTGTTTTAGGCTTAAATAGATATCAGGTGCACTGCTCCCAACGACTAGTGTAGTTTCTGTGTAGGTTTTGTCTTGAATAGCTCACTAGCCACGGCCCTAGGCTCTCTGAAGAAGAAGAATAAGAAGAAAGAAGATGAACAAACGGGTGACCACGTGAACACTGGTTTACCACCTTAGACCTGGTTTCTTTTGCTTCTGAAGGTCTCTTTGTAATCGCACAAATCGTGCAAGGAGCTTCAGAACGTTAGATTAGCTTGAAACACCCGTACGGCGAAGATATGGCAGTGCCGTAGTAGTGCCTCCAGGCGAGACGCCATCTTTTCATGCCCATAGCACCTGGCCTTATAGTCTTTCTTAGTAGACTCATTGTAAGCGCTTACCTCTTAGGATAGCCCCTAGGTAGTTAAAATACCCCTGATATCGTCAACAGCCAAGATATACGTGAATTATTGCGTTTAGCCTAAGTGTAGCCGCCATCTTGTTTTCCGCCCAACCCTAAATATGCCACGTCTACCGCGTGGCATAATACTATAACTAAAACATATGAAAGTGATTACTATAACTAAAACTAAAACTAGAATAAATTTATCCTGAGAAAAATACTAATACTAATACTAAAATGGAATCTGTCTACTAAAACAACACTAATACGTACTAGAATTCTGTAGCTGAGCTTAAAGCTCTACATCAGTGACTAGATAACTAAACTGTCTAGCTGTAAAAAGTCTAGCCGAGCTGCTGTGAGCACGTATCGAGATTTTTGACGTTTAGATCGCGAAGACGCTCGTTCCTTCGTGTATATAAATGCTAACGATGCAGGCCATACCGGGCCAGTTGTTCTGGTAACGTGAAGCCATTGCCATGGTGAACATACATGTATCTTCGCTAAATGAATAGACAATAGTATTGGTGAGTCAGAATCTTGAACCAGGTATACAAGGGCGGCACAAAGCATACGCTATGTATTGCATGCTTTCAGCAAATTGCAGCGTTGTTACTCACATAGCTCAGACAAGAGCTGTACAGGACAACAATAATAATTTATAAGCACCAGTAGTCACAAAATCACTTCAGTTCTTGTTGCTAGGTATAGTGGACATTTTACTCTTCCCACGTGAGGAATTCTCCACCTTCTCAATCGATTCTGGCTCAGTAAAAGATTGTGCAGTGTAAACGTGGTGGGCAGCACAGGCCTGGCACATCAGTTCTGACAACAAACCGTAAAGAATTGATGCAAATGTTGATTTATGTAATCAGAAACCAAAAGTGTTGACTGCATTCAAAGCCTGATTACTAGGCGTGTCAGTGGGTGAGTGAAAATAGCTGCAGGCTGTGCCAGCTTGTTTGCAATTCACTGCTGCTTACCTACATTGCAAAGGCCGTTATCTGTGAACAATTTTGTCTTCAGAGAAGACCAGATCACCAGCAATAGCAACAAAGGTAAAAAAAATCACGCCACAACTCACAAACTGAGCCGTAAAGCGACAATTCAAATCCGAAATAATGTTGATATCTACCTGTAGTGCTTGTTTCATCGCTTAGTCTTTAGCAAGCATGAAAAAATGCTTACAACAGACAGACAGCACAATTACTGTATGCCTTGTGGCTCCATTCACTGAGGCAGAATAAAATCCATTCGAAAATAACCAATAAAGGAATAATACGCGCTTATAAAGGAAATACGTGAGATATATACGTCTAATAAAGAGCGCTATTTTTAATGCAAGTTTATTGAAAGCTGCAGCAAAACATAGGTTAACCCATAATTAACATAATAATTATTAGCTGGGTAAAACGTCATAACTATTGAAAACACATTGAATCAGTGTAATAGTTATGACACATGCTAGATGCAACACATGCTAATAACCAACTTATGACGTCACAAAAGCCATTAAACTAGCAAGATGGCAGTAAGAAAACAGCACTCGAGCAGGAAAGAGCCTCGTTTTTCGCTGTACACATTTCTAGGGACGCGTAGCATGTGGCAAAGTGTGGATGAATGTATTGGCTGTGTAGTCTCCTAGTATTGGAGCTTAACTCTCACGGAATCGGATTTCCTGTGCCTAAAGTTTTGTCTTGTCGCAGAACTCATCTTTTGCTTCCCGTTGCTGAAGTAGCGCTAGTTAAAGGCGGACACTCTGCCCAAAGGTTAGCGCCCTAGGTGAAGGTTGTAATGCAGTGTTAAGAAATCTTAACTCCCAGTAGTTCTGGAAATCCTAACCCAAAACTGTCATTCCAGTGGGCATGATACGCTGCCATATTGTGACACGCCCACGTCACATGAAGCCATATGAACCAGAGTGTTCAGTAAGGATAGAGGATCATAATGGTACCTGCAACATGATCATAGTACACTTGGTTTCTAAGAAATGAAGCAAAATGTCAAAAACAGTTTTGTTTCTCTTCGTGTGGAACACTGTAGTACAAGCTGGACAAATATCATTAACTTTCATAGACTTCCTACAAGCGCTTACACTTCAGATTCACTTAGAGATAGTTAAAATGCAGTAGAAATGTATAACAGTAGAGATATGTGCAATAACTCAGTTCACATGTGAGTAGCCGCCATCTTAATTCGCTGTCATACCTACATAAATTATCATTGCCGAGCAGTAATGATAATTCCTGCAAATATTAGCAGCCATACGGCAATACAAAATGACTGTATGTACGTTAATGTATGTACGTAAGTCATTCAAGTCATCAAGTATTGCAACTGGGTAGAAAATTTTACTTATCAAATTTTTCACAGGTAAAAAATCTCACTATAGATGAGTGCGATTTGACCAAAGGCAAAATTTACACAAGAAATTAGACCAAGGTTACAAAATTCAGTTCTTATTAGTCATTAGCATACAGCGGTTTTCATAGCAATGTCAAAAGTGACGATCAAATTCGCGATTGTCATGTGTCTGATTGGTCAACATCATAATTATTTCCGGACCTCGCATTTCTATACAAGGTCTTCAAAAACCCGCTGTACTCATATCACATGATGTGGCTGAGTGTGAGCGTTGCTTTTCATTATGTGCGTTAGTTGTTGTACCTATTTCAATCGCTCTAGCTTCGCTTGTCTTCCAGGCTTCAGCTGGGTCGCCAGGATTAGGACCGCTCAGCACCGCTTGAATAGACAACAACACAGTCCTCATAGTAAGAGCCAAACTCCACTCATCTGTACAGAAACCATTACAATATCAGCAGGAAATGAAAATCTTATAGTCAGATACACCCTGGTACTTTTAGGTTTGGAAAAATTGAAATACTTGGTTTTTGTTAACCTTCCAGGATATTGAGACATATTTGACCCTGCTTGTCGATGTTAGGATGGTTGATTTTCGTCAAGAAGCGAACCTTTGGCGGTGTAAAGGGGTACTCTTCAGGTAGAATTAGCTCTAAGTGGAACTTACTACCCTCGTACAGTGACTGAGAGAGAGGGAGGAAGAAGGAAGGAGAGGGGGAGGGAGAGTGAAAGAAACACAGAGGAAAGAGAGAGAGAGAGAGACACCGAGAGAGAGAGAAAGATAAGTAAAATTAATTTACTCATCGACCCATTAATTTGAGGTAAATGATTATGCTTTAATTACCATGTGACACTGGCAAACCTATACAAACCCACTTTATGTTAGTCAACAGGAATCTCATCGCTCTGTGGTTTAGTCATCAGTTGTTCGATTTCAAATGTACTAAGGCGGCGTTTACACGACAACGCTATCAGGTGAAAACGAAGATTTTAGTATCCATTTTGGTTGTGCGTTTACACCAAAACGATGAAAACGCATAGGTAAAATGGAGATTTATAAAAACGGAGACCAAATTGGAGACCTCGAAAACGGAGACTTAAAAACGCTCGTGTAAACAGCAAAAACGATTTCAAACTTTTCGTATGAGCGTACCTCAGCCTTTTAGCCTCGTACCCAGACCTATTGAGGAGAAGAGATAAGGCCTGGTATCTACTGTTTGCGCATGCGCGGGTAGCGGTGGAATTCCACCACCTCCGGTTATCATCGTACACGTTTGCAGTACGTGATGAATATTCATCGGTTTTCTTAGCAGTTCGTGAAGCTCTCCTGTTTGCAATCTACTCTGGCGACTGTATTGTATCGTCTTTTCTTGAAGTTCTAGTACAATAGCAGAAGTACGATTAACAATTGGGTGCTCCTGGTAGCGGAAACAAGCGACATTGATCGACAATAGCAGCGTGAAATGTCACGCGATTAAGCACTATCGCGTATACAGGCTAATCACAAAGTTATTTGTCGAATCCAGAGCTAGAGCTGACGATCAAGCTGCTTCTTAGCCAGTAGTTTATAGGCCTAATAACTTAGGTGTGGCCAGATTAACTGCTACCATGTTTTCATGACGTAATCGGAATATTTTACAGTAAAATAAACGGATATTTAGCGTATGCGCATGCAGTAGATACCAGGCGCTTATTTCTTCTCCTCACTAGCGCCTGGTACGAGGCTACTCAGCCTTTATACTCACAAAGAATGCTGGGAAGAGTGCCACAAAATCAAGGCGAGTTTAGACCTGTTTGCCTGTAAGTCGCACTATGTTTATCAGTAGCTAAGTAAACAGGTTTGGGCACTCGAGGAGGTCCTGGAGCACTACTAGATACTACTTTCACTAGCTGCCATCGAGCCGTTTGAGAGAATTTTGGTGCAAGAAAATGCGTTTTTAGTCTCAATCGTTTTGCCCGCTACCAGATGGCGCGTTCGATCAGCTGCTTGCTTATTTTAATTTTGGAGAACTGACTTTGGCGCATCGAATGATGGTCTGCACAACGTTATAGCATGCTTCCTTTTGCTGCTACAGATGTTTATATTCTGTGAGTACCCCGTGTGCTCATTACTTATTCATAAGGCCTCTCTATAACTAGTGATGCATGTCACGTGATGGATTCACCAACAACACATTACACATCTAAACAGGTTGCAAGCATTCATTCTGCAGTGAAACCGAAGGTCAAACAGTAGCCCTTGTGTCACACACATTTATAGACCGGTTGGGCGCTAATAGTTGACCGCAATAATTCTATGGAAAAAATTTTCATAAACCGCCATATTTGAGCCCTACTGGTACACTTTTGCTACAAAGTCCGTCAAGAAAAGCGTAGAACACAATTTTTATGAGTTGTTGTGTGATGCCAAGTGGAGACAAGCTCGGAAAAGCACTGACAAGCGCAACTTGATTGGAGTCAAAACTCACACTCGCGACTTCCAGCGCCCATTTTATGAACGGTAAGCCTCAGAAACAGCGAAATGTAGCACATAATTACCTTCGATAAAACGTCGAGCTATCTGTTTCTCAGCCTGCAATCACTCCAAAGATCCTAGAAGTGTCGAATACACTTTACTACCAGGTATTTGCTATGGCTCTGGAGCGTTTAGAACCACCTTTTTCAAGTTTTTCCATATATCTACGTTTGTCTATGATAGAGAGCCCCCAAGAGATGAGTAACACCGGTGAATTGCTCCTGTTTGCTCGAGATTCACTACATTCTAGGGCACAAAATTGGCGGACGAAGGCGTGGCACGATGACGCAAATTAGAAATTATTGCTGTCAGCTGTTAGCGCCCAATGGGGTCTATATAAATTATCGCTGTGTCTCCGGTCCCGGCAACGGGATCGACCTTTCTATAGTTGCAGTCCCGGCAACGGGATTTGGATTTAGGAGGTCCTAGCTACTAAACCCTAAAACCAAACCCAAGACCCTAAAAACCTTCGCCGCTAACTGTGCAAACTCGGGAGGGTGTCCTAACCCGGGCCTTCGGCCCTTGGTAAGCCTAAGGTAGGGTCCGTAATGGAAAAATAAAAAGTCAGAGAATCTAGCCTTTACTGCAGTTACAAACAACACTATATACGTAACAAACAACTGCATATTCAAATCTCTGAAATCGTTGCTCGTTGCTCTGCAATCGCTAGCTGAAATCGGCAACTTTCGTGACCTTTGACCTTGGGGTTAAATAATGGTGCATTCTCGACTCTTCGCGACAGTTAGCAGTCAGCGCTCTGTTTGTGCGTGCTTAGTACCGTCTCGGCAGTTCTTGCAACAGCTCAGATTGGCAGGCTTACCTCCCCAAATAAGCGTTTCAGGACTATCAATGACTCGCGATTCCAATATATTTGCGCTTTACTTTTTGTGACATTGAACAGACAGATCCCTACCAGTATTTTCTGATAGTACTAAGCCTAAGCACTGCATAAAACAAATTTCAGCCGAAATGCTTACTGTTTGCCATCTGGCTGAAAAGGCTCAAAATATTAACCGTAATACAGAGAACCATGACCATAAACGCGGCATCACCAGCACAAAACTAGCATTAAAGGAAAGATCTCCAACCGTAGCATCCGTTGCAAGTACAATCGACAGCCACACGCAACTTTTGAGCCTGTATTTTCGAGAAGAAAAATAGTGCATTGGTGGGCGTGGTTCTAGTTTGAGGTGTTGGTCACGCCCCCATGAGAGCTCTATTTTTCTTCGCGAAAATGCAGGCCCAAAGTAGTGTGTGACTGCTAGTTGTACTTGCAACGGATGCTACGGTTGGAGATCTTTCCTTTAATGCTAGTTTTGTGCTGGTGATGCCGCGTTTATGGTCATGGTTCTCTGTATTACGGTTAATATTTTGGGCCTTTTCAGCCAGATGGCAAACAGTAAGCATTTCGGCTGAAATTTGTTTTATGCAGTGCTTAGGCTTAGTACTATCAGAAAATACTGGTAGGGATCTGTCTGTTCAATGTCACAAAAAGTAAAGCCCAAATATGTTGGAATCGCGAGTCATTGCTAGTCCTGAAACGCTTATTTGGGGAGGTAAGCCTGCCAATCTGAGCTGTTGCAAGAACTGCCGAGACGGTACTAAGCACGCACAAACAGAGCGCTGACTGCTAACTGTCGCGAAGAGTCGAGAATGTACCATTATTTAACCCCACGGTCAAAGGTCACGAAAGTTGCCGATTTCAGCTAGCGATTGCAGAGCAACGAGCAACGATTTCAGAGATTTGAACATGCAGTTGTTTGTTACGTATATAGTGTTGTTTGTAACTGCAGTAAAGGCCAGATTCTCTGACTTTTTATTTTTCCATTGCGGACCCTACCTAAGGATCGTCGGGAGGGTCGTCCTAACCCGGGCCTTCGGCCCTTGCATGGGTACGCCTAAGGATCGTCGGGAGGGTCGTCCTAACAGGGCCTTCGGCCCTTGGTAAGCCTAAGGAACGTCGAGCATTTAGCTAAAAACTTACACGCTTAGTGTAAGTCTGCAGAAAAAAAAAACAAAAAAAAACGCATAGAGCGAGAATCGAACCCAGAACACTGTATTACAAGCCACAATACTAAACCGCTGAGCCACCGGAACCTGCTGGCTGATCCATGCTACAAACAAGCCTTTATATTACCAGTGCCGGTACTATAAGATAGAAAGGTCGATCCCGTTGCCGGGACCGGAGACACAGCGATAAACTATATCTGATCAACCATGTCATTGCCAGAAATGTAATACATTTTTCGGACATATGCTGTTCACGTACGAAAACGAACCACAAATCTACAAATTGTTTACTATGGCTCTTGGAGAAGCTATTAAACTCCATTGGTGCTCTAAAACATCATCTGCTACCACAGGCAGACGGTCAACATCGCATACCGGAATAAAGCAATGGTGGACGAAGAAACAAGCCATGGAACACACCTTTCAGCTTCCAGACGCCCCATAGCATTTGAATCAACTACTCTACACAGCTAGAAGACACAAGGAGTTTGCTAACAACCTACTACTTGATCGCTGAAGCAATACAGCCATGAAAGAACTGTTTCTAGACCTGACCGTATTATGATTCTATCTAATTATCTGTAATTTTCACCTATTTTCATGCTAAAAATGGAACGCCCAGAATTCATCTACCGGAAATAAAATATGCACCAGGCGAAGCTATTTATAGCCTAGTACAACAATCCCTGTCGAACCAGGGGGGTACGACAAGCTAATTTATTCTGACGTAATGCTGACGTTGATGCACGTAGGGTAAACCAAAATACATTGCGACTTTCCTGGTCAGCTACGTCTTTAGAGGACAATTTGAACGGTAAGTGTGTTGCGAAATGGATACTATTACCCAAGAGCTTTCGTTTAAGCTACCTTACCCCACCATTACCTCTTTTAGTTTTTGCAGTACAGAGAGATGAAGATAGAGAAATGGTTGGCATAATTATTCACCTAAGAAAGCACCAACGTGATCAAAACAGCATTGCTATCATTCTTGAGCATCAGTCGGTTAATAATGTAAAGAAATTGCGACTGTGACGCACAAACTCTGGCTGCAATACACACAAATGTTGCCCAATCACTGTATCAGCAGATAACTTGTTTCAGCTATTTTCTGTAGATTGTTCTGGAATATTACTTGCCTTGATCTGGAGTGTAAACAATGCACACCTGAACTCGATATCATGTACTATAGCGCGATGGCAAACTGCCCAAAGCAAACATTCCATACATTCCTGCATATATTATTCGTTAGTGGGCGTGTCGTATGTCAGCAATACGTCATATTAAATTAGCTTATCGTACCCCCTGCTGTCGAACTAGTGAAACTTTGTGTGATCTATTTAGAAAAACGGTTTCGAAAATTTGAAATCCTCCATTTTGTACAACATTTTGTATTACGCCATTGAGAGAATGAGTGCAGAAATAGCATCGCGATTTGGAACGGTGAAACTACGTGCGAGCGCTTATAAACAGCCATGACAGGTTAGCTAAGGTACTGTTATCTATGAATCACCGTCGAACTAAGAAATCCTGTTGCTCGTTGGCTATTGCCGTGGCGTTTTCTTGGTCCTCTCAATGCTCGCCATACATTTCCCAGCGTTAATTTACGGGAAATATACGGTCAATTATTGTCCGTGTCCAATTATTTCTGGCAATGTCATTTTTAGTGAAACTCACATCTTTAGGCCCAGCCATCTCCACTTTGAAATATCTGACGTTATTCATGTCTGGTATAACACTGATACCCTCCGGCAGCTCGGTCATCACAATTTGGGTCTCCTGCACAAAGGAACAGGTGTGGTCAGTGAGAGAGCTAGCCCAGGCTGAGGGAGGAAATAAGGTAACCGCGCCTAATTCCGGACGGTTCCTAATTCCGGACACTCTACTTTTCATGCTGCATTTCTCAAGAACGCGTTGACGTAGTTTAGCCATTTTTACTACGCAGGTAGAGCTATCATAGGAGCATCATCTCACTGAGTTTTAAGTACTAAACTATTACCAGTGGTGCAGGAATACGGGTAGAACTAGCCCTACTAAATAATTGATCGAAACCGCACCCAATGTGATTTGGTTTTGTCCACCAAGCTTAGCTACTGTTGCTTCGGCGAGTGATCTTGCACGCTGACAGACTTCAATATCACTACATCTAACTTTTTATGATAGCAATGAGCGGCAGTAAAGTAGTTGAGTCAACTACTGCTGTAAATTTTAGTCAAAATTCAACCTACGTTGATTTCTATCTTATTTTGCACTGCAGTTCTGTTGAATACTTCAACTGTGGTTGATGTTACGGTGCTGAGTATGCAGCAGCAAGGTTGTTCAACCACTCACTGGTAATTTCTGTCATGCAAACAGCAGTTACAGGCATTTTACACAAAAATTCCGTTCCCAGCCTGATTCGGTTGCTCAATAATCTAAAGTCAAGCCTGGACTAGTAGTCTTGGGAACTGCAGTGAGTTGATTGAGTCTTTCATCGCTTAACATCGAAAGTAATAGCTTTGGCAACTTGCACCATGCTTGCAGGGTTGCACAGACCAACCTGTAGAAGTGTCCGGAATTAGGGTCCGCCCCCTAAAATTGAAGAGTTCCAAAAAGCGGTGAACAAACCTGCCGCTCGTTTACAAATCGAACAATTACTGCTAGAATTGTACAGTGTCGTCAAGAAGAAGGCCAAAGGATTCTACTAAGGTATAACACTTGGAACTTTCGCCCGTAGAAATTACTGAAATTCCGATAATAGCACAAAGTGTCCGGAATTAAGGTGGCGGGTGCGCATGAATATCATTAGCGAGTGACTTTTTGCTAACCGTATTTTTTACTTTCTGTACAGGACAGAAGAAGAAAACTTACACCACACATTTGTATTATTGTATACTTACTGTATGTAAAATATGCAGCGCTACGAATAAGTATCAACGCTTGTAGCTCATCGGCTAAAAAACGGGGTGGTTTGTGACGGCTCAGTTTTACAGACAACGTTCGATCAAGCTATTATTCGCTACAGAGCTTTGTTATATACCTGGTCACGGGACTATGCATGGATTAGCCGATCCTCAGCTTCTAAGACCGCCAACCGAGCGATCGTGTACGCCCACGCACCACTCTGGCGAGCATAACTCGAGCAAAAAGTTATCATGATTAAAATGCATGCATAGTCCCACGAAGAACACCAGGCTGCACATCTTGAAGCTATCAGATCTGGAATTAACAAAAAATTGCGAACATCAGGCGTCATAATAAAAGTGTGTATAATAATCCGCGTACTTTTATGGAGACTACCAAAAGTTGAAAACCACAATGTTATCTAACTATTCTAATTATTAATTAACCAGCAAAAATTTCGTGTATTTGCCGCACATTCCCGTATTTTCTTATGAATAAATTTTTATTATAATTTATGTACCCGCCACCTTAAGGGCGGTTACCTTACACAGACTCGCCCAGTCGCCGTTTTTATGCTTATAACGCTGTTGTACGGCTCACGAGTGAACAGAAGAATATCGTACTGTACCCTTTTGATTCTCGTCAGTCGCTGAGCTGCAGTCACTGCAGTCATCCTCCTTTCACACAAATCCTCTGACCTAGCCGAGTGCACGGAAACTGGTTTTGTTATGGGTGGGTCTTGTTTAGTCATAGACTTATTGGGGCGAGCCTGAGCGAGCCCCATACTGCTCGAAAACGTCCCCCGCGCTATCTATCTATCTATCTATGTATGTATGCGTACGTCATTCCGTAAATGCCCCCGCGTTGTAATTCACCGGATGGTTTCAATTTTACTCAACTGAGACTGAGCAAGCGCAAAGATCGAGAAGGAGCATGACGATCGACGTGATGCAGAGACTGAAGAACAGAGATAGGTTAGGCTAGAGAGAAGAAGCACGAGCGACGTGATGTCAGAGAGACTGAAGAACAGAGAGAGGTTAGGCCAGAGAGAAGGAGCATGAGCGACGTGATGCAGAGACTGAAGAATTACAGAGAGCGGTTAATTAGGCTACAGCCATGCTGCAGCAAATGAGAGAGAAGGAGCTGAGCGACGTGGTGGAGAGACCAAAGAACAGAGAGAGGACAGGCTGCAGCAAAGGAGAGAGATGCAGCATGAACGACGTGGTGCAGAGACTGAGGAACAGAGAGAGGACAGGCTGCAGCAAATGAGACTTCACTCGACTGCGGCACAATCAGTGCATCACGCCTTCCCAAATGCACCTCCTCGGCTAAATACCTACTTATGGCTACCAACACTACTCTCTCAGGCTCGCCCCACAAATGTCCTGCATTTCACTAGTTAGACTTATATGTGGCTCTATATGGGGGTTCCTCTCTTCCTTGCTGTACCATTCTAACCGGTTATTGGTGGTTATTTGGTTATCGTCTATTATTGTGCAATCTCTCCCTGTACTGCTGCAGTACTGTCTCCTTCTGTTGTCCTCTGTTTGCTCCTGTACAGTTTCGCCTTGTGCTCGTGTTGTCCTGTATGTACCGTCACGTACCTTTGCCTGTACACTTCCTTCTCTCAACGCTCAGATCGTTCCTTTTGGTTGTCAGTGTTTATGTGACTTTATCTGGTTGGTTGTCAGTGGTTATGTAAGGTTATCTGGTTATCTATGGTTATCTGTGGTTATCGTTGGTTATCGTTGGTTATCTGTGGTTATCGTTGGTTATCTTTGGTTATTGTTGGTTATCGTTGGTTATCGTTGGTTATCTGTGGTTATCGTTGGTTATCTTTGGTTATTGTTGGTTATCGTTGGTTATCTTTGGTTATTGTTGGTTATCTGTGGTTATCGTTGGTTATCTTTGGTTATCGTTGGTTATCTGTGGTTATCGTTGGTTATCCATGGTTGTACCATAGGAAGCCTTGTTTTCAAAGGCACAGCCAGTGGTGTATGTCAGATATACCATGGAAAAGTCACATGATTTCCTGTGGAATAACTGGATATTCCACGGGAAATCATGTGATTTCCTGTGGTATATTTGGATATTCTACGGGAAGTCACATGACACCCACTGGGCAAAAAAGACCATGGAAATGATCTACCTTCCAGAGAGAAAAATAGGAAGCTGTGAGTCAACCTCACCAGTAAACTATCAAGGGTGTGCAAGTCGCCCTGGTAATATCCATGGTTATCATTAGTTATTGTTGGTTATCAATGGTTATATCCATGGTTATCTCTGGTCATATCCATGCAATTTGTCGCGAAAACAAAATTAATTTGGCTGTCTTTCATGAAACTTACCGTGCTTCTCATCTAAAGAGTCCATTTTTTAATTTCAACAATTGGAAACATATTAACTCATAAAAACATTTTGCTTAACACTACAGTACTAAAACTTAATATTTACATTAATTCACCTTTCTTGAGTATGTTTGTAAAGTATTTAGCTTATCTTTTATTTCAGTCTGAAAATATCAGCAGCGAAATGGACGCCAATAAATTCATTAGTTTAAACCAAATAAAAATTGTAATCCTGCTAGTTAAGAAAAAACATAAGACGTGCAGTTGAGTATGTAGGTCAGCTATTATGTGGGTTAAAATAGAAGTCTAACTCTCACATATGCTACTGTTAGCTTGCAAAATCTCTCAGCAGTCAAAGTACAAAACAGTTAACCAACTAACTCCATTAGTTTTGTTAGTTAAGAAAAACGCTCCGCAGGCAAGTAGCCTTATGCCTTAGCTAATCACAGCTCTTCGCTCGTGGCTGTAACTTACACCGTCGGCGAATACGAGGTGCTGGTAGCAACAGCACTCGCCCGCTCTGTTCGTCTTCGTCTTAGTTATGACGTGCCAATGACTGTTGCCAGATTGATGACGTCAATTTATCTGCATATCCGATAGAATATGCGGGAATGTACGGTCATCAACTTGGAAAACGTCATTGATACGTCATAAACTATGACGAAGACGACCAGCAGGAGACTGAAAGCGATCAATCATTGGCTCAATCAGTAAGTGGTTACGCTCAGGCATTGAGTCAAAGCTTAATTGTTGTGTCATTTTTTAGGAAGAAGAAGCAGACCAGCAGGAGACTGAAAGCGATCAATCATTGGCTCAATCAGTAAGTGGTTACGCTCAGGCATTGAGTCAAAGCTTAATTGTTGTGTCATTTTTTAGGAAGAAGAAGCAGACCAGCAGGAGCCTGAAAGCGATCCATCATTGGCTCAATCAGTAAGTTATGTTAAGGCATTGAGTAAAGATTTATTAACCCATTGTTGTCATCTTTATAGGACAAAGACGTATACCCGCAGGAGAAGGATTTATCAGTATGTTAATTTTTTGTAGAATAACATTATTTTTACTCTATTATTACACTGTAGCTTTGCAGCGATGATTCTACCAAAGAGTATAATAGATTTCTTATGTCAATGGTTGCAAAGAGTAAGTACTAGCAGTATACAAAATTAACTATTGTTCTATTATTGTGCATACATTTTTCATAGATATCAGAAGAGAAATGCGGCGTATGTGGCTGGACAGTTTTGTGCTTAAGGACACTTCACTACAGAATCAAAACGGTTTGTATTAAATGTAAGATTTTATTCCAGGTATTTAGTAGTATACCCATTATAGACTATTCTTCTCAAGAGGATACTGCAACTGTCACAAATTGTCTCGTTCCCTCTGTTGATAGTGGTAAGCATACATGCCATCACTTTCATAATTTTCATGTGTGGATATAGCGCATCTAGTTTCAGTGAGAGAGGATAGCATGGCTGCCATCAAACCCATTGCAATAAGTCAACCCTCTACCATTGACAGTAAGTGTCAGATTAATTTTGTCTGCATCATACCACTATTAAATTTTTTTACCATTAGCTAAAGAAATATGTCCAAGCTCTGTTTGTACATATAAGAGAGCTACAGGAAGGACCCCATGGGTTGAGTGCAGTAACTGCAAACAGTGGTACCATTGTAGGTGTGCACATATCACCAAAAAAGCAGCGGAGAAGTTACCTAGATGGCATTGCAAAGACTGCCGATAGAATGGCATCACTGAACACATGATTATCATTACTTTATTCAATACATGCTAGTAAATTTATTATTAGCTTTGAGTTCCTAGAACCAAAATAATAAAACAAAAATTACAGCTGATCACATATGTTTGAATGCTCCATGCATGAATTTGATTGGTCAGAGTCATTTCAAGTGTCTCATTTCATTGTCAGAAACCTCAAACCAGTCGGCTCTGCAAGCAATGAATAATACCATCCATAACACACATTATCATAGAAAACCATAAATCAGTAACAATAACCACAGGCAGCCATGATTTCTCGGTGGTACATTTGATACCACAGGGGATCAAATTAAAAAGTAGTTTTACCTCCTCCAACTGGTTAAGTTCAGATATCAAACAACCTCCTGGTCACTTGGTGACTTTACAATCAAACCATTTGGAAGGAATAGGATTTTCTATGAATGGCTTGGTTAGGTGCGATGGTCTTTCCCTTTAATTGCTGAATTATTCCGTCCAAATTTTGACCTGCTCTAAACTGGTAGTTTGTCTTGCAATTTTCTCCACCATCCCATACGCTAGCTGTTCCAAACTAGCACCCTCTTCTCCTGGCATATAAAATTTTAAAACCATGTGCTAAACTCCAAGTTGGCCACTCCCACTTCGGTACTGAAGCCACTTAAGTGTTGCGGCCTCGTCATTTTTCAGCTGATTTTGGTCTTCGTCTAGCCATGGTGAATGATAGAAAAACCTGGTGGTGTCCAGGTGAGTAAACAGGACAGTTTAGACCATAGTCAATGCAAAGTGTGCGTTTCTGGGCATCCGGAAGCCACAAAAATGCAAAAAAATTCGCCGCATCGCTTAACGTTTTTCGGTTCCGCTCTACGGGATACAAACCTATGCCAATCTTCGGTCAGTTTTAGTTGAATAAGAGCGAGAAACAATTTTCGTTTTTTTTTATAGGAAAATTCCCATTCTACACTCTGGCTTAATTAGAGATTTCTGAGGCACTCTACACACTATTTATGATGTCCAATGTGGGTGGTACTAATTATGACGCAAAAAGGCGTCATTAGGGCTTAAAGGGTTAAGTAGCCAGAAACACTCATAAGTCTGTGATTTGTCGAAGCTGCAACAAGGTGACTGCTTCAAAATCTATGCAGTAAGACAATGGTAACAAGATGGTATACAAAACCAGACATTCAAATTGTTTTTAACCTCATGGCTCCCTAAAAGTTAGAACAAGGAGCATTCGAGCTGAGTGAGGGAGTCCGTATTCAAAACAGCGAAATCCCATAAATGACCAACAATAGATAACCATGGATAACTAATGATAACCATGGATAACCATCAATAACCATGGATAACCAACAATAGCCAAAGATAACCATGGATAACCAACAATAACCATGGATAACCAACGATAACCATGGATAACCAACGATAACCATCAATAACCATGGATAACCAACAATAACCATGGATAACCATCAATAACCATGGATAACCAACGATAACCAACAATAACCATGGATAACCATGGATAACCATCAATAACCATGGATAACCAACGATAACCAACAATAACCATGGATAACCAACGATAACCATGGATAACCATCAATAACCATGGATAACCAACAATAGCCAAAGATAACCATGGATAACCAACAATAACCATGGATAACCAACGATAACCATGGATAACCAACGATAACCATGGATAACCAACGATAACCATCAATAACCATGGATAACCAACGATAACCATGGATAAAACCATCAATAACCATGGATAACCAACGATAACCAACAATAACCATGGATAACCAACGATAACCATGGATAACCATCAATAAATATAGGTTAGACGACGGATCGAGGCAACTACGGGATTTAGAGTGCCGCGGGAACCGATGTACTATGTATAGACGTTATTCAGATTACGTAATGCATGACGTCATAGTCAACGTGCGCCTGCTGTGCGGGGCAAATGCCGCAAAACTAGCAGAAGAACAGGTGCTTGTAGCTCGGCTTGTAGTCCATTATACTTCAGTCATGGTGAAGTCGTGCTGCGCTCCTGGGTGCAAGAACCGCTCTACTGCCAATTCATCGATCAAATTCCACCGATTTCCTGTAGACAAAGACAGGCGGGCGCTTTGGATTGCTGCAGTGAGACGAGTGCATTCAGGCAGCCCACGGAACATTCTGTGTTGTGCAGTGCTCATTTTGTTAGTGGCAGTAAGAGCAACGATCCTCTATCACCGGACTATGTTCCAACGCTGTTTAATCATTCGACTACTCGAGAAAAAACCAGGGCAGAGCAGAATTTGGCGTCCTACACTAGAAGGCTGGAATCGCGTAAGCGTAGGTCAGAGACTGCTGCTACGAGAGGTGCTATCAAAGTTTCAAGAACTGAAAAAGAACACGAGACAGAACTTACAAAAGCACCAGAGAATGAGAAGGGAACAATGACAGAACGGACAAGAACCAGTGATGCTGCAACATTGACGACAGATCTAACGCTAACAACAGATAAGATAGAATACATTGATGCACTTGAGAAGAACCTGTTTCATCTGAGAGTCGAGAATGCAGAATTAAGGGATCGTGCGGTTGCTTCTGAAGCGAAGAGGTGCATTCCTTGTGAAGAATGCTTCAAAGATGACGACCACAAAGTCAAGTTTTACACAGGCCTACCTACTTTTGCATGTCTAATGGCTGTGTTTCGTTTTGTGTCTGCAGACGTTAATCCAAGTAAGAATCCTCAATCCCTCCCACTCTTACAACAGTTTTTGTTAGTGTTGATGAAACTACGGCTTAGCCTTTATGACAATGATCTAGCTTACCGATTTGGAATAAGTCAGTCTACTGTATCTCGCTATGTCAATAAGTGGATAGATATCATGTTTGTTCGTTTTCAACCTCTAATTAAATGGCCTACACGTGACCAAATAAGATTTACAATGCCAACAGAATTTAGAAAGAATTTTCGCAACTGCGTATCCATCATCGACTGTTTCGAAATCTTTTGCGAAAGATCAAAGTCACTCGAACCAAGGGCACAAACTTGGTCTAGTTATAAACATCATAATACATTCAAATTTTTAATCGCTATTTCTCCACAAGGAACTATTACGTTTGTTTCAAAGGCTTGGGGTGGACGTACTTCTGATCAGTACATCACTGAAAACTGTGGAATCCTTGACAATTTATTGCCTGGACTCTGGAGATGAAGTCTTAGCAGATCGTGGGTTCAATGTGGAAGATGCTTTTAGATTTTATTGTGCTAAGATTGCTACCCCTCCATTCACTAGAGGGAAAAAGCAGCTCAGTAAATTAGAGGTAGATACTGCTAGACAGCTCTCACGTGTGCGTATTCATGTTGAAAGAGTAATTGGACTTCTCCGGCAAAATACACTATTTTGCAAGGGATTTTGCCTATCAATATGGTGATGACTAGCCCAGAAACTCAATATTCCTCAATTGACAAGATTGTCCTAATATGTTCTGCATTGTGTAATTGCTGTCCATCAGTTATTCCTTCAGACTAACTCATTAACAATCTTGCATATCAAAATTATTACTGTTGTCAACATCATAGTATTTACAAGATACATGGGTGTACAAGTTGTTTACATGTTCTACTTACAACAGTTACAGCTCATGATTAGTGGTAACATTATCTGTGATTCTGTAGTATGGTGCTTTTGTAAACCACTTGCCAACTAGTTCAGGCAGAACTCCCAATTTGAAGAATTTTGTCACTTTATCAACCACTTGAGAAATAAATTCTGCGTCTGGATTGATACGTAGAGTTACAAACTCACAAGGACTCCACACAACAAAGTCACAGTACTTGGCTCCAGTTAGCTTGATCTGAGCTTGCACTTGATAATAATATGCATGTTGTGCATTCAATTCCCAAGAGCCATCTTCACCAACCTTCAAACAGAAATCTTTGTTTTTACTTGCCTCGATGAAAGATTGCATGTTGCAGCGAAAGGGGCACTTTATCTCAAGTACACCTGTACCAGTACAGCAGCTACACTTCACAATACCATCAGGAGACGCACCAAGGTAGGGATAGTCTGGATGTACCACCAAACCGCTCGAGGTAAGTAAGAAGTTTGAGTGTTTTTCCTTCATGAACGAATGGTACATTGCACGAGCAACTTCTTCGTTTTTCTGTCCCCATGTGATAGCCTCAGAATAGACCTTGTGGCTTGTTGGGTAGCAAATTTCCTTGATGAGTGACTGAGATGGATTATCAGGGTTGGTATGAGCTGCAGCTTTGAACCTTGATGCAGTTACTCGACCAGCTCTGTGCCTAAACCAGACTTTTGACTTGCTCTGCTTTTCAGTATCTTCACACAACTTACTAGCCCGCTCTTTTGTTACAGTGATAGTATCAAATACTGCACTGCAAACCTTCAGTAGTTCAGGATAGCTCGATTCTAGCATATCTTTTTGAAACACCTCGGTAAGTGGAAGTGGTAGAGAACCAGTTGCACTAGCTGGAATATAGGCTTCAGAATAACCAGGTACTAAAGACAGCAAGGCTGGTTTTCCACATTGAGACAGCTCCTTGTACAGATTTTCCAGCTCAGCATCAGTTGGTGGTTGCAGTAGTGTTTTCTTCGAGCTCTTCCTACTAGTACTAGCAGGATCAGTAGTGGTAGTACTACTACTGCTGGTTGCACTCGCCTTATCAATACTTGGAGTTGTCATGAGGCTGTGCTGTCGTACTCGTTTTGAGTCTGGAGTGGTGAAATCCATATCTGATGCTGTAGCGTACTTAACGTTTCTACCAATGCTAGGTGGCAACCATGCACACAGTTCAGAAGTACACGAGAGGCTGTTACGATATCGTGTGTTTGCCTCCATGGCGAAAAGAAGAGCTGCAATGTGAGAACATGCCTCGCCGAGTCCTGCCATGCACGTGCAGTGTGCACACACTAACTTTCCATTGTTCAGCGCAGCGATCCATGGCTTTACCGGTGTGGCTGATAGCTTTTGTGAGTGTCTCACGCTCGCAATTACCACAGCAACTTCATCGCCGTCGGCAGTCGAACCTCCATGCTGGACAAGAACTTTCTCTACCCAGCCGTCAACAAAATATTTGTATCCCTCCAAGCTTTTGTAGGCCTTCATTTCTTCTTTTGTGTAAGGGCTAGGAGTGTTCACCAGATAGTTATAGACGTCTGGGTACTCGATCTCTGGCCATTTCGTGCTGGCTTTCGACCACTGGTGTGAACTATGCTTAGCATATGGATCGCACGAGAAGCCAATCATATCCAACTTTTCTGCATATCTCTTCCTTGCGCTCTCTGGTAGCTGCTGGTAGTATCCAGACTCCACATTTGACGAGATCACAGAGATATCTGCAGCGCTAACCGCCATTTGTGTACTGATTTTGTACTATCCCGCCTTTTCCCCGCAAAATGGCGACCTAGCAACGTTTACGCTTGTTTCTAAGATAAAACCACGCAATTATTACGTCATTGAATAAGGTCTATAGACGTTCCGAGCGCGTAGCGCGAGGGCGTCTATTTCGGTTGCCAAGGCGCTCTAAATCCCGTAGTTGCCGACGATTCGTCGTCTAAGGTATTTATACTACAGCTACATGGCAACAATAAACCGACGCAGATATTTTTGAAAAACAATGGTTGATGACCGTCCCAAAGCTGCTGAGTTCTTGCAGCATGAGCGCTTCTTCTTGCTCGAAAACACGTGCTGTGACTCGGCTGCCACACCCACAAACGCCGCCTTGCGTTACACCTGGCAATGGCTGAACTTGGACTACAACGAACGGTTAGAATGATGGTTACTAGAACCCAGCAGTCTTTTGTACGTGCTGTGTGCGTTTATTAGGCAAGCTTTAAGCTGTCAACATAGCAAAACGTGGTGAGTTACTTGCTTTATTACGGTTTTCAATTTTCATGCACAACAAGTCAATCGTTGCATCGATCATAGCCAAGTACCCGAGTCTGTAGACGCTATACTGCCCATGCCAGAAGCCGGAACACAACACGTACTGGCCCAGTAACTACCAAAGCTAGTACCTGTACAAAAGAAACTCATGACAGAGGAAAACATGATCACAGAGTTCCAGCGGAAAAATATGAGTTCCAGCGGAAAAATACGAGTTCCCGCGGAAGAATACGTGATTTATTATCCTCCAACTGACCAATCAGATTCTAGAATTACATTGAACTGTAGTATAACCATGGATAACCAACAATAACCAAAGATAACCATGGATAACCAACAATAACCATGGATAACCAACGATAACCATGGATAACCAACAATAACCATGGATAACCATCAATAACCATGGATAACCAACGATAACCATGGATAACCATCAATAACCGTGGATAACCAACGATAACCATGGATAACCATCAATAACCATGGATAACCAACGATAACCAACAATAACCATGGATAACCAACGATAACCATGGATAACCATCAATAACCATGGATAACCAACGATAACCATGGATAACCAACGATAACCATCAATAACCATGGATAACCAACGATAACCAACAATAACCATGGATAACCAACGATAACCAACGATAACCATGGATAACCATCAATAACCATGGATAACCAACGATAACCATCAATAACCATGGATAACCAACGATAACCATGGATAACCATCAATAACCAACAATAACCATGGATAACCAACGATAACCATTGATAACCATGGATAACCATTGATAACCATCAATAACCATGGATAACCAACAATAACCAAAGATAACCATGGATAACCAACAATAACCATGGATAACCAACGATAACCATGGATAACCAACAATAACCATGGATAACCGACAATAACCATGGATAACTAACAATAACCATGGATAACCAACAATAACCATGGATAACCAACGATAACCATGGATAACCAACAATAACCATGGATAACCATCAATAACCATGGATAACCAACGATAACCAACAATAACCATGGATAACCGACGATAACCATGGATAACCAAAGATGACCATGGACAACCAAAGATAACCATGGATAACCAAAGATGACCATGGATAACCAATAATAACCATGGATAACCAACGATAACCAAAGATAGCCATGGATAACAAACGATAATTATTATAACTGAATAATCAGGGGCTACAACCACAGCTAGCCGCACTTAATTCATACTGAATCACTGAATCACAGCGTGTATAGCACAAATTTTCCATATAGTGCAACAATAACCAAATAACCACTGATAACTGGTTATCATGCCGTTTAAACGTATTTAGTACCCCCCATATAGGGCCATATCTAGTTAGACTACGTAGAGGAAATGATTGATTAAGGGTGCTCAACACTAATTAATATTCATAAGGCGGTCAGTATTTGTGAATATCATTATGCGGTTGTGAATATCGTCACACGGTTGTGAATATCATTTCGCGCTTTGTAGTATGCTGTACTTCGTGTACGCGCAGAGAAAGCACAAAACAGTATAAAACTCGGGCATGAAGCACTGGAGTACGTTTATACAGCGCCAAGATCGTCACCTACACGTGGCCAACACTGTAACGGAGAGTTTTTTCGAATTGCGTACTCAACAGCCAAGATAAGTTACGTAAGTACTGTTAGTCGCTGCTGTATTGCCAAAAGCTCTCCGTTACTGTATTCCTCGTGTCGAAATACCCACAGAAACTTGGTTTCAGCAATCTGGGACGCACAGTAAAAAAGTCTTTTAGACATGTAGGCGTGGTTTTTGTCGCGCCTCTGACGACCCGTCAACGTAAGCTACCTCGCTGAAACTTGTTATGCAAGCTGTACTTCCAGTGGTAGTGCTGTTCTGCTAGCGATGTGTTCGTAGCAGCTTTATAACACGAAAATCTAGCCCATAGCAACGGCGCCGCCTTATGAATATTAATTAGTGTTGAGCACCCTTAACGGACACCATGAATAATCGGACGCCCTTACAACTTTTTCGCGAGATGAAGCGAACGCCTATTCTTGCAGCTGTGAAGCCAGGCCTCCCCTGTACATATTTACACTATTTTAACAACTGGTTGTTTTTGCGTTTAATCGTAAGGCCTGCAGAATGAACAATATCGGACTAGACAATGATCGGACGGTTATAATCATTTTTCGACAAACGCTGTCAACACTCTGACAATTAGTTAAAACTTGAAACAAATATGTTCAGTGAATACCTACATCAGTGCTCTATTAACATAGTAATGGGCGACAGCAACTGTCGGAGTACAAGCTTGCAGCGACTAGTCCTCACCCTACAGGTGACGCCCTCAATAATCGGTCAACCAAAATGTGATCTTAAATTGCAACGCTCGCTGGGATCGCATCAACGACGAAGTAAGCCCATAACTATAATTAGTATGACTGTGTTTAGTGATCATATGTCGTTTCAGGTGTTTATTCACTCACTGAGCTTTCCTTGTATACCCTGTGCTACACAACACATGATGACGTCAAATAACCGAATGCATTTCAATTCTCAGTATGCTATGGCTATATGACACCTGAAACAGCATACGATCACTAAACACAGTCATACTAATTATAGTTATGGGCTTACTTCGTCGTTGATGCGATCCCAGCGAGCATTGCAATTTAAGATCACATTTTGGTTGACCGATTATTGAGGGCGTCACCTGTAGGGTGAGAACTAGTCGCTGCAAGCTTGTACTCAGACAGTTGCTGTCGCCCATTACCATGTTAATAGAGCACTGATGTAGGTATTCACTGAACATATTTGTTTCAAGTTTTAACTAATTGTCAGAGTGTTGACAGCGTTTGTCGAAAAATGATTATAACCGTCCGATCATTGTCTAGTCCGATATTGTTATGCCTCGGTGGGCGGAGCCACGAGGCATACAGTAGTCGTGTTGTGTGTGTGTGTGTGTGTGTGTCATTATGCCTCGGTGGGCGGAGCCACGAGGCATACTGTAATCGGGCTGTCTGTCGTTCTGTCTGTCTGTTACACCATTTTTGCGGCGCACGCTGAAAGGTAAGCTCTGAAACTTGCACTGCAGGTAGAACTCAATATTATCTCGGTTGTGAACTAGCGAAAGTTCCATGCAAAGCTTTGTTCTAGAGTTATGGCGCGGTTTGCTTACTTTGTTTACCGTTGCTGGCTATCTGGACTTCTCCAAAGGCAAAGCTGTCCACAGTTGACTGGCTGGAAGCTGATAGGTTAGACTTTATTACAGGATAGCAGCGCAGGTCCAGAGAAATCGTGTAAGCAAGCTATGGAAGCTATCTCGCTCGTGGTATGCGTGTGCTGTAATGAACATTGTAGACACGCCCAGTTGAATTGTGGTCAGCACTGATTGGCTTCTGATTGCATAACTAAAGCACTGCATCGTGATTGCTGTACAGAAATCCTGTATGCATGCATCTGCAGTTGCTGTGTTTGTGGAATGGTGGATAGCTGTGTTTGTGGATGTAATGTCATTCCACCGAGGCATCTGCACCTTAGGTGCTTCATTCTGTCCGTTGCCGGCATAGCGCATCGGACGCTAAAAACCAAGCGCTGATATCAGCAACACGGGTAGAAATCGCTATTTGCTCGGAACTGTATTGATAAATTGTTGGTTCTAAAGCTCCGTTCGTGAGTTATGGCATGAGATGCTTACCTCGATGGCTGGTCCCGGCTATCTGGACTCCTCTAAAGACAAAACAGTTTACAGCTGACTGCCTTACAGCTAGTGAGTTCGTTTACTACAAAACAGCTTGGTAGGTCCAGCGAAATTCTCTCGAAGGCCTACAGCTCGAGCTTGAGCTCGCCGGCTTGAGCTACAGTAGTTGCTGATGATCTAGAGTTCTCCGTAGACAAAACTATCCACAGTTGACTGCCTAGAAGCTGATAAGTCACAGGATAGCAGCGTATTTCTAAAGAAATTGTGTAAGCAAGCTATGGACGCTATCTCGCTCGTGTATGTGTTGAACTTTATAGACACGCCCAGTTGAATTAGTGGTCAGCACTAATTGGCTTCTGATTGCATAACTATTATACTGCATTGTGATTGCTGTACAGAAAGGTATAACAGCTGCAGTTTGTTGCTGTGTATGTGACATGGCATTGCAGTGCAAATGCACCGAGGCATCAGCACCGCTTTGGTGCTTTCATTCATTCTGCAGGCCTTACGATTAAACGCAAAAACAACCAGTTGTTAAAATAGTGTAAATGTGTACAGGGGAGGCCTGGCTTCACAGCTGCAAGAATAGGCGTTCGCTTCATCTCGCGAAAAAGTTGTGAGGGCGTCCGATTATTCATGGTGTCCGTTAATCGATCATTTCCTCTAACGTTTTAACCGGGACTGGAAAAGAGGTCACGTGCGTGAAACATTCCGCGTTGTTACTTTTAATGATATTCACGACTTTTGTTGTCAGAGGAGGCGCAGGCGAGGAGGCCGGTCGAGTTCGACAGAAAAACAGACGTTACTGCATCAGAACGCCACGTTACGTGGCCTAGATGGTTATAGATACTACCATAAGTTGGCTCACACTTGTGCGCTGCTATCTACACAGCTGTACAGGCAAGTAATCGTTGGCGTTGGGAAAGAATTGCCCACGAACAGCAATGGCGACTACACCGAGCAACAAAAATGTCTTTATTCAAGCTGAAAAGCAGTTTATAGGCATAGTAACTTGCTGAAACTATAGAGGTTGTGCACGTACAACTTTGACGCACGTAGTACCCGTAGCAACCGTAGTCACGAAGCCATTTTGAGTGTCAGACGCAATGGGGTCGCAGTAATATTATTCACAGCTTGACGACGCTGCGCGTTCGCGATACAGTGCAAAACTGGAACTGTTAGGTGGAATTCAAGACCCTTATCTGCAGCAACTTCAGAATAGCACATCTCCAGTGGATTGGCAGCACTGGCCCAACGTGGAGTATGGTGACATTTACCACTACTTAGTTACTACTCACAGCACCTACACACAAGACCAGCTAAAATCTTACAAAAGCCTAGATGCATACAACTTCTTCGTAAATGGATGGATAGCAAATATAACTGTAGCCAGTGTTCCTCGTGCTAACTCGTACCTAGTACGAGCCAAAGTAAGGCACTCCCAGAAGCTGTCTGCTCCTAGCCTGCAACCCTGGGTCGGTGTGGAGAAAGACGGCAAAGTTCTGTGTGCGCATTGTACCTGCAAAGCAGGCCTCGGAGAAGCATGTTCGCACATTGCTGCTCTTCTCTTCGCAGTTGACGCGAATACTCGAATAACTAGGCACCGAAGGTGCTTATGCCTCGGTGGAATGTTATGCATACATGCCTGTCTGACTAAATACGCTGAACTGAAATACACAAGCAGTAATGAAAGTCTGCTGTTGCTAGTTGAACACTATGTTAGTGACTGACAACTTATAAAAAACATACACAATAAACTGCAGCCTTTCTGTACAGCAATATATAGTTATGCAATCAGAAGCCAATCAGTGCTGACCACAATTCAACTGGGCGTGTCTACAATAATGTTCAGTACAGCCCATGCATACTAGATAGCTTCCATAGCTTGCTCACACAATTTCTCTGGACCTGTGCTGCTATCCTGTAGTGAAATTCTAACCTATAGGCTTATAGGTAGTCACCTATGGATAGCTTTGCCTTTCCAGATCGCCAGCAACAGCTCGATCGCGAGCCGGTGAGCAAATTGCGCCATAACTCACGAACAAAGCTTCGTATAAAGTTTTCACATGTTCTAGAGCGAGATAATACCGTGTACTACTTGCATTGCTAGTTTCAGAGCTTAACATTCAGCGTGCGCTACAAAACTGAACCAGCCGTGAGCAATTCACGCGGTAACTTACGCACTAAGCTTTAAAATCAAACTTCTGAAAATGCAGATCCGAGCAAGTATCGATTTCTACCCGTGTTGCTTTTTTCAGCGATTAGTTTTCAGCGAGCTACGAGAAATCGTTGCGACAGACTGACAGACAGACAGAATGACTGAATGACTGAATGACAACACGACTACTGTATGCCTCGTGGCTCCGCCCACCGAGGCATAAAAAGTACTCTATCCTGCACCTCACTACCTTGCAGTTGGCTACCACCATCTTTCCAATCTGTATCGTACGCGAAGATAGCCGACATCGACTTTTCCAGGCCCAAAAACAGAAAGAGACATCTTCCTGATGCAGCCAGTACCAGTAACAGTAGCACCACTACTAGTAATCAGAGTCAGACTTCATCTAAAAAAACAAAACGCCCAATTGCAACTGAACCAACTGCAACAGAACTGGAAGATCTCTACACCAACCTATCTAAAATCAAGAACTGTAAGCCAGGTATCTTATCCGTTGTACCTAGGCATTGTGATCGCTACATACCTCTCTGCAAGCAGGGTGTACTACCTCCACCTCTAACTGACCTCTTCGCAAAAGAAAATCTCAATCTGTTGTATCCAGACCTCCTCCAAGAATGCGACCAATGTTTTTGCAAGTTGTCCATCTCACCAGAACATTGCACGAACATTGAAAAGCACACTCGTGACCAGGCTCACTCCAAACTCTGGTTCCAACAAAGAGCCGGTCGCATCACAGCATCTCGGTTCAAAGCAGCTGCATGCACTGACCCTGCTTTGCCATCACAATCACTAGTGAAGTCAATTTGCTATCCAGAGGATCACCGCTTCAGCACCAAAGGAACACAATGGGGATGTGCACATGAGAGAACAGCGTATCAAGCATACATCCATCAATGCACAGCACAGCATACCAGGTTTGAGCATGCAGCTAGTGGCTTGATCGTTACCCCAGCTTACCCATTCCTCGGGGCTTCACCAGATGGAACAGTGTCGTGTGAGTGTTGTGGTACAGGAGTGTTAGAAATTAAATGTCCATATTCTTGTAAAGAAAAATCTATTTTGGAAGCTAGTTCAGAGGCTAAATTCTTTCTTGAGAAAAAGAATGACGGGATTTTTCTAAAACAAAACCACCAATATTACTACCAGGTACAAGCTCAAATCAAACTCAGCAATGCTAACTACTGTGATTTTGTCGTGTGGAGAGAGAAAGAACTATTTGTACAGAGAATCTATCCAAACGATGAATTCATGGCACCGGTGTTGCAGAAACTAATCTCCTTCTATAAGCTTTGTGTTTTGCCAGAATTACTAGGAAAGTGGTATACTAAGTCACAGGTTCCATCTCAACCAACATCAGTTGTACCTTCGAATGTATGGTGCTATTGCAGGAAAGAACAAGAGGGTCTAATGATCGGGTGTGAACGTAAAGAGTGTCCAATTGTTTGGTTCCATACTAACTGCCTTAAAATAGAGGAAATACCAAAAGGAAAATGGTACTGTCCAGACTGTAGAAAGAAGAAGTGATCTATTGTATTATTACATAACCACAAAGTGTTTCAATAGTACATGTAGTACATGACTTGTGTAAACAATAATGCTGAATAATCAGTTGAAGTTAACAACAGAGTCACAACAATTACACAAAGCACAACATACAGTAAGAATCTTATCAATAATGCTTCTTTCTTCTTTACCATTACACATAATTACATTTATAGGTAGTGTGGACTGTAGCATTGTATATTTCTGGCGAATAACTCCGATAACTCTCTCAACATGAATTCTGACACGAGACAGTTGTCTTGAAGACTCAACCTCAAATTTGCTAAGCTGGTTTTTTCCGCGAGTAAAGGTAGGTGTTTTCACTTCTGCACAAAGCAGTCCTACACTGTCTTGAATGGTGAACCCCCTGTCAGCTAATAGCAAGTCTCCGGGCATTAGATTGTCTAGAACTCCACAATTCTCAGTGATATACACATCAGACACTCGGCCGCCCCATGCATTTGATATAAAAGATATCACACCTTGCGGAGCTATACCGATCAGAAATTTCACAGAGTTGTGTTGTTTGTAGTTTGACCAAGTCTGGGCTCTAGGCTCTAAGCTAGTTGGCCTCTCGCAAAATATCTCAAAACAGTCAACAACTATTACACATTTCTTAAATTTTTTTTTGAATTCTGCCGGCATAGTCTTTAGGAGTTTTTCTCGTTCAGGCCACTTTATCAATGGTTTTAGTCTTATGTACATAATGTTAATCCATTTCTTAAACATTTTTGATATAGTTGTCTGGTGCAAATCAAAACGATAACCGATATCTTGGTTGGTTAAGTTTAATCTAAGTTTAGCCAGCACCACCACAAACTGCTGAAAGTTGCTTAGTGTAGAATTAGCTTGACTAGGCACACTGACACTGACAAACGTAAAAAGTACCTTAAGAAGGTCAAAAGTTGGAATTCCGGTATAGAATTTGACTTTTTTATCATTTCCGGAAAGAAATTCCTCACTAAGCCAAATGTACCCAGACTTCAGACCATTTCTCAAGATAATAGTGTCGTCTCGAAGATGTTGACACTCAATTTGCAAATCGGAAATCTCTTTGCTGATCAATTCAGTCATTGTACCGATGACGAAGTAGCTTTACCACGATCGCTGGGTGCTGAGCAGCACTCACTGGTTAATGCCAAACTCTCCAGGGGTTCGCTAAAAGGAGCGGCAGCGCTTTCCACAAGAGATGAATCTGCTGCCCTGAGGCGCTGCTTCTCGCGATTCTCTTTCTCTGCTTCCTTTCTTTGCCTAGCTCTCTTCGCCGCCCTTTCATATCGTGAAAGGCTATCTTCTGCCTTTCGCTTAGCAAGATGGTCTACACGTGAGAATAAAGATGGAATGAAATCTGGTGAGATCTTGTCGTTGCTCTTAGCGCCAGAAACGAAATGAGCACTGCATAGCCACGAGTAGACTGTAGGCTCCCAGTCCGGCTCTCTTCTTAGCGCAGAAATCCACTTTCTCTTTCTCTCTCTATCTGTTGGAAACCGGTAGAAGCTTAAGCCACAGTTCTTAGTAAATCGGTTGCTGCAACCTGGAGCACAACAGCACTTTCCCATTCCAATCTCTGATACACTGACACTCAGCCGAACAATCAATTGACACTCATAATGTCCGCTCAACGAGCGCACGTGATTCGTGACGTCACACGCACAACCTCTATTAGCTGTGTCGAACAATGTCTCAGGCATAACCACACAACCTTTTCGCTTGGCTTTTCGCCAGTAAGACGAGAATATAGGCTGAAACAGGCGATGTATTCCAGCAAATTCACGCCTATTTTCCAGATGTTATAAACGTCTGGACACTATAAAATACCCAGCATGCAAAAGAACAGCTATCGATAATAGAACTGTTGAATAGTAATCGGTGCTTTTCTCTAATGAGACAAAACAACTACAAGCTGACAAAACTCTCCACTGACTAAGCTCACCAGCGGCAAACTCACCGACGAAAACTCTGTTGTGATGAACTTATCCCAAACAAAATAGCACCATGCAAAAGTTCAGCTTTTAAGAAACTAAAAACGATTACCTTTGTCTTCATCGTTTGTTGTTGTAAGTTAGCAAGACCTGACAAAAACTTTTACATCGAAACAGGCTGAGAACAACGTCCCACACGCGCAACAAGGAACGATTAGTTGCCTGTACAGTTGTGTAGCTAGCAGCGCACGAGTTTGAGCCAACTTATGGTAGTAGCTCAGTCGAGTCGCCAACAGACCGGAAGTCAATTGAAGCCCATACAAATTTATTTTTTGATGACGCCCACTTTCGCGCAGCTATGGCGGTTCTGTGGAGTGGCTTTAGCAATGCATAACTTCTGACACATTGATTGTATTCTATTTATTTTTGGAATGCATAATCATCATATATTCTTTTATCTATTCTCCAAGTTGCGCGTTCGTGACTTGTACACACCGTGGTAAATATCAACAAACGCGAAAATCGACCGTCTGCCTAAAGTCCGTCAGGAAATTGTTTGCGCTGGACAAATCTTTACAATTTTTTTGTTATAGCTAGTTCAATTGTAGATGTAATGTTAGTAAAAATCTGGAGTTGTTCCCGAGCACACAGAAAAAAGTATAGCACCGCACGTGTTCATGTATTCATGGAGTATTGAATAGGCACCCGTACTAAGGTAACGTTGTGGTACAGCTACGATAACATTACTTTTGAACCAATTAGCATAGTATACAGTGTATTGTTTGTGTATGTAGGGTCTTGGGTAGAAATCATGTCTGTGAGTACTCGAAGCAAGCGGCGATTGTCCTATGGTCAGGCCGGCGCCAGTGTTGATCAGGAAGATTGTGATCCAGCATTAGTATGTGCACTTTGTAAAGAAACACACCAGTATACGAGCACTGTCCACTCATGGCAAAGCACTCAAGCCCGAAGTGTTGTGAGTGAGTATGGTATCACCCAAAATGATACAGTATGTCGTCCTTGTCGGGATGATATACGTAGAGTAGTGGCAAATCCTGATTTGAAACCTAGGTGGAGAAAAGAGCAAGAAAAAAAGTGTTGTGTTAAAGATTGTGCTGACACATGTCATGTGGTGCACAGTAAACTCATTGACAGTGACAACGCAAAGAAGCTTTTATAAAGTACAACCCTTCAGTTCGAAAACAATAGCATACCTTTCCCAACTCCGCTATGCTCTCAGCACTACCATATAGCATACAGCGCAATTCAACCAAGGCAAATATTTTGCCCAACATGCGGAATTTCGCTAAGGCATGCAATTACACGGCAATGCCCAAATGCAGATTTAATTAAAGAGCACCTAACAAAAACAACTGATTTTAATGGCACGCTTCTGCCAGAGGACAAGGTATGCTTCACATACTACAAGGCCCATCTTACTATTTTACAAGAAGAGAAGAAAATAAGCCGAGATGGTGACCTACAGTTATTAATTGAAGAAGTACAACAGCATACACGTACGTATCAGCCTACCACAATGCAAGGAGCGTGTGATGTAGCAGTCAATGCTACTATTGCCCATGTTGGTGAACAGCTACTACACCAACAAGCAATTCTTCTCCCTGATGTACATGACTTTTTTTTACAACAACAAAATCAAATACTAATGGCTAATGAGATAATTTGGAACTCTCAGAAACACTTACCTCATTTCTTGATTCTCTACTGTCTGAAGATGAAGTAAGCATTGCTGGTGAGAGTGAAGAAGAGAATATTGACTCAGACACTATATTTTAACTAAAGTAAACTATTGTATCCACTGTTCGTGTTTTGTATCTATTTTAAATCTACTTTGTATTAATAACAACACTATAAGCACCTACACTAGTCGTCAGGAAATTGTTTGCGCTGTAGATTTTACGTTCAAAGTACATTCAACATATGCATTAATGTTGTGAGTAATACTTACTTGAAACTTGAGTTGTTCTGAAGTATCCTCTGGAAGCTGTCGAGCTGACAACCCCCTCCTGTGATCCGCCATTTTTCACGCTATCGCTTTGAAAACGGTGAAACGGCCGACCATCAATCAGCAGCAGTACATAAACCACTCAAGACGATAGAAGAGTCTTTGGAGAACGCACTAAAACCTTATCTAAGACGATTCTTTACTTCTGAAGAGCAGGGCAGGTCCTTGTTCATAGACAACGAAACGGCCATTACACAGCGGAACTGAGCACAACAAATGACGTCATCAAAAAAATTAATTCACGTGACTTCTGCCGTTGGCGACTCGACTGTTCTGTCGAACTCGACTGTCTTCTTCTGACAACAACAAGTCGTGAATATCATTAAAATTAACAACGCGGAGGGAAAAGTACAATAAAAATAATGAATCGCACTATATACAGTGAACCCCTGGGGGCGTGTCTATACTACGTGCCCGCGCGTACACAATCGCTATAAAGGCTTGTTTGCAGCACTAACCGGTCAGTTGGTTTCGGTGGCTCAGCGGTTTAGTATTGTGGCTTGTAATGCAATCGGTTAGGGTTCGATTCCCACTGAATGTATACTTTTTGTTGTTTTTTTTTCAGTAAAAATAAGTTTTTAGCTCCATTTCTAGTGAGGCCTGTTTAGGACGACTCTCCCGACGATCCTTAGGCTTACTAAGGGCCGAAGGCCCGGTTTAGGAGCACCCTCCCGACGATCCTTAGGTTTCCAAGGGCCGAAGGCCCGGGTTAGGACAACCCTCTCGACGATCCTTAGGTTTAGGACGACCCTCCCGACTTTGCGCAGTTAGGAGAAGGTTTTTAGGGTTTTGGGTTTAGTTGTATGTAAGCTTTGATGGCGTGAAAACGGGACACGCCCCCAGGGGTTCACTGTACATAGTGCGATTCAAAAAGAATACACATAAAAGGCAGCACCAGACAGTCAGGTCGCCAAGCGCAGAATTTATAATCACGATGACGTCAACATAAACAACAAAATGGCGCGTTTTGGCTGTGTCTGGTTGCCTGTGAAGAACGGTTTGCTGTACACTGTACGTGTGATTAGATCTCTGGAATCATTGTCATAAAGCTCTAAGAGGAAGTTTTGCTTATTTTCTTCAAGTTATTTTGACTTCATTCGGCTTTTGCTCTGCGTTTTCGTCGCGGGTATGACAGGAGTTCAACATGGCGTCTTAAGGGAGTCGAACAGAAGATACTCTCATACTCCGGGGATGTAGCGAAACAACTCGAATCTTGGGTATGTTGTGCATTGATTATTGTATGAAGTATTTTACCTGTTTTGAGAGCGTATTTGTTCTGATAAAATTTTTCCCCACGGTCACAAGCATGACAACTGTGAATTATTTTTAAGTAACATAGAAATGGAGGATAAATGGCACTGTCATACTATTTATGATGTTGAAAATGATAGATACAATAAGTAATACTGTTAATAAAGGCACTGTCATACTGTTTACATGTACATTCATGAGTCAAATTCATCATCTGTCTCGCTACTACTGTCTAGATCTGACCAATCCGAATCCAACTCCTGGGTGTCTTCAATATCCAAAACCAGCATTTCAAAACCAAAACCAGCATTTTCAAATTTTCAGCATTTTCAAAAACCAAAACCTTCAAAACCAGCATTTTCATGCAGGTGCTTTTTGATTTTGTCAGCATCTGGACAATGCCTAGATGTATCGTGCGTTACGTACACTTCACATGTAGCACATTGTCTTTGCTGTGGTTGGATTGCTTGGTACACAAAGTGGTAATGACGGCTACAAGGGGAGTTGGGAAAGGTATGTTTTGCGATTCAGCAAATTGTACTTCTTTGTGTAACTTATCCAAGTGTTGGTTGACATCAAGCACATGTAGTTTGCTGTGGCATGTGTCTGTACAGCCAAGTACACAGCATTTTACCGTTTCTCTTTTTTTCTCCCATCTAGGGACGTGACTGGGATCAACGGAAATCCTACGGATATCATCATGACATGCGCGGCATATTATGTCGCTTGGTACAATACCAAGATTTAGAGCCTCTTCACGGGCTCTTTCGTTTTGCCATGTGTGAACTTGGCTTGTGAGTGGATGTTGCTGGCTACAAAGTGTACATACACGTACTTGATTCGACTCTCCAACGACCGGCTGACTACCACCAGCATCATAGGACAACCGTCTTCTGATTCTTGTGGCCATCTATTATCTACCTGCTTTCATAAAACATAAGAATAGCTGTTTATACAGTACTATTGTTATAATTATTTTCATAGCAAACCTTAGTAATAGTTGGCTGCACGCATGAGATCACAGCTGGTGTGGTCTTGGCGTGGTCGAATACCGCGTTAGCGCAAGCGTACTTTAAGCGCTCATATTTATGTAAGTGCATGCTGAAACAACTTCAATTTTGGATATTATTTAGATCAATGTGTGTGCTATTGTTTGGTTGCATCAGAATAGTGCTGGGTTGCTGATAAAATTTTTCCCCACGCAATCTTTTGAAGATAGGAAGAATTTTTCAACGTTTGGTTCACGTTTGTTATTTTATCAAACGAACAGCTGGCCGTGTTTATCGATAGACCAGACATTGAACATGCTTTATTGCAAAACTAGCAGTAAATAAAGCAATAGAACGATAGATACGAGCTGTTTAGTTTTCTCATGAATAATTCAACGCTTGTCTAAGAACGCCTCAGCCTGATTATAAATTTGTATTAGTTTCATTGGACTTCCGGTACTTTGGCGACCCGACTGCAGAGGGCCGCGACAAACAAAAGTTCTAAGTTGGGGTTAGTGTAGACAGAGAAATGTATTGCTACTATGCGCTCACGTGACCTCGTTTCCAGTCCCGGTTACGTAGTCTAATAAGTCTATGGTTTAGTCATAGATCTTAGAGACTACTGAACGGGTCGCTGTAAAAGGAGGAACGAGGAAATAGGAAATGGGAAACGGAAATGAGGAAACGGAGAAATGACAACGTAAGGCGGAGTATCGTCTTGGAAAAAATTCAAACCTTGGACCTCGTACTTCCCAACAGTCGCCGGTGTGGCACCATTAAACGTTCCTCTTTCTTTTTTGTAGTGTTTTAGACGAGGGATAAGTTAATGAGCGACCAGCAGCAATATAGTGGCGTTAACTAATATTTCTAGATCATCTCTAAAATCATTGGATTTCGATTTTACCGACTCTGCTACTAACAGTGGCTGAGTGTAGAACACCAAAAGGAGATCATCCTGATTCATTTTTCGTGAAGAAAACTTTGACTTTAGCCGCGCCTTTAGCTATAAACTGTTATCTTAGCCTCGCAGATTGCGCGGAAAATACTAGATTTTGCCACGGTCTGCGAATATGCACTAAAAGCTTCGGACATGCGCTTACAGGAGACTAGAATTCATCTTCGCTCTTTTTTTCCATAGCACACATTGCCAGGAATATAACCGCCCTACTTTATCTCGTCATTTCTCCGTTTCCTCATTTC
Organism: Haliclona indistincta; assembly: GCA_964017065.1. Taxonomy (NCBI): domain Eukaryota; kingdom Metazoa; phylum Porifera; class Demospongiae; order Haplosclerida; family Chalinidae; genus Haliclona; species Haliclona indistincta. Next base: position 2,652,012 of record OZ024788.1, on the reverse strand, counting down.
CGTTTCCCATTTCTTATTTCCTCGTTCCTGATCCTCCTTTTAGAGCGACCCAAGACTGACGTACCCGGGATAGAAAACTCCTCACGTGATCCCATTGCAACGCGTACAAAAATAATGTTTTGCAGATGATGGTTGCGCTGGAAAAGGGCTTCAGCTATCTCCAGTTGGTAGCGCAAAAGTTACTGCAGAACAGTGAGCAAGGCGTCAACTTAGCTACAAAAGATTTTATTCTCGTCTCATTGCTTAGCTGAGTAAAATAGTTTATTGTTTGTCGTAGTCTAGGACTGAGCCCAGTTCGTAATTCCTAGTTTGTTTTATGCTGTTTATACGGTCGCCGCCATACTCTATGTACCTATATAAGGAAAGAGGAGTAATGGTTGATCCAAGAAGCTCTGGTAAAATTGCCGTGTGCAAAGTACAGAGAATTAGAGGAGGAGTGATGCAGAAAGACAAGCAACAAGAAACGTTGAAGTAGTTACAAGATCAACTCATAGAGGAACAGAGACAAACAGAGAATCTAGCATAGCAGCATGAAGAGTTAGTGAGCAGACAGGGCCAGCTACAAAAGGAACGAACACAGAACGAGCGAATGAAACCAGTATCTGATTTTGAGGCAATAAGTGGAAGAAATGAGCAAGCACAAAACAGCATTCAAGTGCCTTGGTTGTGATGCTATCAATGCTCATGTGACAGTGACCAGCAGAAATGCACTGCAGCTTCTCAGCCGAGACTCAGGTACTTGTCGCTACCACCGTCACCTGACAGAGTTCGTGAGGAAGAGAATGCCTTTGATCACTGTAACCCACTCACCTGAAGCTGTCCGGCAGCCATCATTCAGCCAGCTACCTCGAGAGCAACTCCACCCATCACACGGTGACCAAAAACAGCAGCCACCTCTACAACAAGTAGATCAACAAGTACTAGCACAAGAGCAGCAGACACTACAAGATCAAGATGAGCTATCCACTAATCCATCATCATCAAGCTGCCAAGATGAGCAATCATTATCTGAATATTCTGTACAATCATCATCGAGTGATCACAGCGACCATGAGCTGACAGTACCAACACACTCCACTCACTGCAGCAGCTCCAGACAGAAGAGACAGCCACTCATTGACGTTAAAAACACTCAGTCATCGTCTCGTGATCGGACTCCATTTGACTATCCGTCAGATGAGATGGACACTGAGAGGAAGAGGAGAACACAGCAAAGGAAGAAGGATATGAAAAAGTGACTCATCCAACCAAGGTCAGTCAATAGATGAAGCTAATACATGTTAGTATAATAGTTTAAACAATGATACACTACTGGTCTACATAATTCATTGCTCATGCTCATCATGCAGTTGCTACGGGAACGTGTACCCTATACACAAGAAGAGGAGCAGTATATTGTGGAGGGAGTACAGAAGCTGGGTCATTGATGGCGTCACATACTATCAGCCTATCCCTTCCATCCACACAGAACACCAGTAGATATTAAAGATAAGTACAGACTACTGATAAGAAAGATTACAAAATGACATAGTACTCATTATGATGCAAAAGATCAACAGAAAAATGAAGTTTAATAAGTAATAGTGACATGTTGAAATAGTAGTGAAGTTCGATAGAAGTGCCAGGTGTTGAAATTTCGTCTATTGTCTGTGTTTCTTGGGAGATATTCCTCACAAACTACAAACTATTAGAAAGAGGAAATATAGAAAATAATTGTTGTCTTAGTACAGTAGAGGGGACAAAATTGGTTGTGAATATCATTACATGTTTATGAATCTCATTACACGTGCTATGCATATCGTGCTCGAAAAGAAGAAATTTAAAAAATGTGGCTGTCTGGCATACAATGCTCATGACAATGTACATGTATGTTGGTAGCATACCTTGTGTTTCAATGAGCTTAGCAAGTGCACCCAGTTGAGACTGTCTGAGACACTCTATCAAGTGTTGATATGTACGAGTAGGTGCATCACTTGTCAGCCATTTCTTGAGGATAGCCTGTGTGACACCCTCAGCACCTTTACTGATATTGTCCTTCTCAATGAGATCAACAGCTTCTCCATTCCCATCGTTTAAAAGATGCATACCGAATGTTGAGTAGTCATGAGCAGCAATCTTTTGAACTATGTTCAGACCATCAGCTCCTTTCATTTCCTTCAACTTCAGTACTGTGGGCAAAGCACCTGTACCTAGAGGCAAATTGGTAATTGGCATCACTACCATTGTTATTGAAATACATGACTTTGTAGCTAATGTGGTTAATTTACAGGTATTCCAGTTAGGTATAAAGGTAGTCATTCTTATCAAGTGAATATTTGGAAATCATGACTTGTGTTAAGATGATAACGCTGAAACTCCAACACTAGACCACAGTGTGGTTAGTTGTCTCTTGTGAAACTTTGGTATACCAAAAACTATTTAAATATAATTACCAAGAGTATTTATCCTCTAATATCGCTGTAGAAACACTGTGTACAAAGTATGATACTTCTGGTGAGAATACACATGAGGAAAACACCTATATTCACGTATGTTCAAGTACACTCTATTCACCCTGTAAATGCTTTTTTTTGGAAGTGAGATCACAAGGGGAATTATCATTGGTAACATTGAACACAGTACCTTCACTTTGTTTTTTCTCTGGAGAGGCTTCGTTTTCTGGCAGATCAGTTGATTGCACTAGTTGTTCCGAAGGTATTTCCTGTAAATTGTACAAAAAATGGAGCTATCTTGGTTATAATTATCATTGCCGATCGGCAATGATATGTAGGGATGACCTCGAATTAAGATGGCGGCTACTCATGTTGAAAATGGGTTTTCGCACATATCTCTGTTATTATACATTTATACTGCATTTTAACTATCTCTAAGTGACTCTGAAGTGTAAGCGCTTGTAGGACGTCTATTAAAGTCGCCGGGACTGCTTGCTTGACGACGAAAATCAAGACAGAGAGAATTTGCAGATCTTCGCTGTTATAGCGTTTCTCGAGATTCTAGACATCTAGGATTGATCAGACGATTGTTCTGAGCATGGAAATACCTTTGGCGAAGCTGGCAGACGTTTCTAAAGTAGTAAAACAAAATCGCCGCCCACGCGAATTGTTCATCTTCTTTCTTCTTCTTCTTCTTCTTCTTCTTCTTTTGACAAGCCTAGCGCTGTCATGAGTGAACGAATCACTATCAAACTTGCACCATCGCATGTGTATATATCTGGGGTAGTGCACTTAGTTCTTAGATAGGCATCAAACACTTCCAGAAGCGAGTAATCTTTGAAAAACATGGTTTTTGGACCGTTTTGGACTAGCGACTTAATTAATTAACCCTCTTGTCGCTACTGATCATTGACTCCGCCCACATCAGTTTTGAAACTGAGCTCGGTTCTCGCTTTCTCAGTGCTTTCTCTCTGCTCTGGGCGCTTCAGCGAGCAAGCTAGAGCCTAGAGGTATGAACAAGCAGTATACCATACCCTGGATAACACTGATCTGTCTATGCTGACATCATGACCCACGGTAGGCGCGAACCGGACGACGGTGATGATACCCGATCTCACTGAGCTATAGGCTACTAGTTTCTTACTCTACCCGGCGTAAGCTATACCCATAGGACCCCTGTGCTGTTGACAACTGGACATTGTTCATTGTAAAAAGCTAGAAGCCTCTGTGATCGTGATATCGACATCAACATGCAAGCCTGGGACTAGCTAGTCCACAGACTAGCCATGCCATCATAGTGTTCCACTGAGTTGTTAGTGTTAGTCTCTTCTTCATCCATCACAGTGCTAAGAAATATCATGTTGTCAACTCATACTCTCAACCTCTCTAACTAATTTAAACCTTTTCATTATTCTTGTGATTGCCGATAATAACATTCCGTGTTTCTTGACTCTCCAGCTGTCTATAGAGGCTATGTACCTTCTGATCTACTAGACTAGTACCTGCTGCTCAAAGGGTTGTAAAAATGAAATAAAAGCTATAGCATAGAATAGAGCTAATAAGTTCAAACTGATAGTGATCAAAAAAGTAACAGGAACAAGTAAAGTAAAAAAGTTTTAATAAAAAAAAACTAAAAAAGTGTAGGGATGACGCTTGCAAAAGTTAAGGAACAAGATGGGATGATACTTGCAAAAGTAAAGGAACAAGACTGGATGATGCTTGCAAAAGTAAAGGAACAAGACTGGATGATGCTTGCAAAAGTAAAGGAACAAGATGGGATGATGCTTGCAAAAGTAAAGGAACAAGATGGGATGATGCTTGCAAAAGTAAAGGAACAAGATGGAATAATGCTTGCAAATGTAAAAGTCCCAAGTATCCCTACATCAGCGGCTTGCTGCGACAACATGCAACTGACATTTATGGAATCCTCTTCCTATACCTTTTACAACCGTCAATTACTTAATCGGACTGCGTCCTCCAAAACACAGATAGCTCTAGTTATTTACAACCGTTAATTACTTCATCGGACTGCGTCCTCCTTCAAGCCGCTGATGTAGGGATACTTGGGACTTTTACATTTGCAAGCATTATTCCATCTTGTTCCTTTACTTTTGCAAGCATCATCCCATCTTGTTCCTTTACTTTTGCAAGCATCATCCCATCTTGTTCCTTTACTTTTGCAAGCATCATCCAGTCTTGTTCCTTTACTTTTGCAAGCATCATCCAGTCTTGTTCCTTTACTTTTGCAAGTATCATCCCATCTTGTTCCTTAACTTTTGCAAGCGTCATCCCTACACTTTTTTAGTTTTTTTTTATTAAAACTTTTTTACTTTTAAAACTAGCTATTAGCCTACAACAAGTCTGTGACAGATTGCAACATAAATAATAGCACTGCCACTACATGTATAGGTGTATTTAAACTCACAGTAAACCAGCACTTGTGTTTTTTGTCGAGATGAACTACAGCTACATCATGTCCACAACCTGGCCGAGAACACTTGACATTCTGTCCTGGTTTGTCCGTTTTAGTGCAGCGAGCAGGATGAGGTGGGATGTTACCGTTACACAAAGCGCGAGGACAGTAAAACCCAAAGTTCCAGTTCCAATCCCTTGTGTGAGGAAAAGATGACAAAACTTTTTGGAAGCATTCTCCCAACTGAGAACGACATTTTGGTATCAATTGAGGGATGACGTCTTCAGAGGGTTTTGATATCTGAGACTGGTTGATATTTTTAGCATCACGAAGAATACGACACTCAAGGTGTGTAGAAAGAGCACGTAACTCAACATCTAGTTCTCCCTTAAAGATAAAGCGAATCCGATTCCGAAACCGGTTTTTTTCAATTGGAATTTGAAGTACAGTTTCGACTAGTTCCCATGCAGTGCTGAGACAATTCGACTATCGTGGCTGGAAACACTCCAAGTGGAATATGTTCTTCACCCAGTGGTAATAGCAGGAGGGGAGCATAGATGAGATTATTGAGGTGGCTGCGATCTTTAGATTGATTAGTGACATTGGGGTCATGAGAAAGAAGGCAGGGAAAGAAGTAGACCGGTTTTTCATTAGCAGAACGAACATATTGATGAAGAATATATCGTGATTTCAGTAACTCCACAATCTCCTCAGTTGGAATTTTCTCATCAGATGGCTGGTTGCTTTTACAAACATCATCCATCAGAGATTCAGAAATCTCTCCTGTAAGATGGATTTCCTCAGCTTGAATATTTCCTTTAGCACCAAATGCAGTAACAGCAAGCTCTACTGGTGGGCACATGATGACATCAGGGTTAACAATAACTCGCTGACTAATCTTCACTTTCTTCACTTTCTTGCCTTGCCTTGTCTCGCCTTGCCTTGTCTCGCCTTGCCTTGTGTCGCCTTGCCTTGTCTCGTCTTGCCTTGTCTCGTCTTGCCTTGTCTCGTCTTGCCTTGTCTCGTCTTGCCTTGTCTCGTCTTGCCTTGTCTCGTCTTGGTAATAGAGGATAGTTCCAAAACTGTCATGCAGGTACTGGAGGATACCACCTTCCTCGGTGAGGTCGTCTTCTGTGATGTCACAAACCTCTGCTATCTCTACACACTCTTTCAACCAGCACCATCCTTTTTTGCTGAATTTGTTGCGAAGAATCAGATGCAGAATTAAAGTAGATGTAGGGACTGGCTTTTGCTTGAACTGCTTGCTGTCAACAGTGTCGGTAATCAGTTTACGCAATGTCACAATCTCACTAGAGTCTCCACTGACATTGTTTAATGTGTGTATATACCTCACGGGTGGTCCATTATCGACTCGCAATAACACATCCTTTCGGATGAAATTGGCAAAAGAATCTTGAACAGATTTTTCTAGATCTGAAACATCATCATTGTACTTGTCGCGGTGAGTGCCAACAAGAATAGCTGCGGAGGCACTGTTATTTGACTGAAGAGATAAAATGCTAGAAAGAGCGGACTGGATAACGTCTCTGACGGTATGCTCAGATGGATAAGCATCTGAGGTACGAACTTTGCCACGGTAAGCCACAGGGTACGGTGAGTCCATCTCTTGAGACATGTCAAAAAAAATTAAGTTTATAGCTTGACCATGCAGTAGAAGTGGTAGAATGTCAAGAAATTCTTGTTGTCCTCCAATGTCAATAATCTGGAGGAGAGTAAACATTTTATCTTGTAGGCTTTCTCCGATTTTTTTCCAATCTTTATTTTTGACTAATGAACGGAGTTCAGAAGTAATTTCATCTTCTTTATGGTCTTGTCTTGCTTGTGAGGAGACAATGGGTGATGGTCCATCACCTGAGGGTGATGGAATTTCACCATCTATGGATTCAGATATCTCAGCTGCTGAAACAGTAGGAACAAAATGTTCGTGCTTCTTCACAGAATTAGTTGCTTCAACAGTATGCGATTTCGTTAATTCAGGAGATAGTTCTGTAGAAGCAGACGGAATCAGTTCATTTGAGTTTTCCTGAACATTAATTGCTGTCTGCTGTACAGTATTATCTTCACCACATATTTTTAGAATACAGCTGCATAACGCTTGACACTGCTCGCCCAATCCCTGGGATTTCCATTGTTCAGTTATAAGCACATCAGTTATAAGCACTGTCACTGGTGCATCCATGCCTGTGCTATGACTTTGCTCAGACAAGTGTTCTCCAGTAAGACGCTCCAGAGTAGATGTTTTACCAACACCAGGAGGACCGATAAGATACGACTTGAGTGAGACTACGTCCACTTTACCATGGTCCTTGATGTACTTCTCCACAGTAGCAATGTTTTTCTTAGCTTCATGTTCACCATCAGCCCTCCCATCTTCACTCTTATCTTCACTCTTAATTATTATCTTCTCTTTTATCTTCTATCTTATCTTCTCTCTCATCTTCACTCTCATCTTCACTCTTATCTTCACTCTTAACTTCACTCTTAACTTCACTCTTATCTTCTCTCTCATCTTCTCTCTCATCTTCACTCTTATCTTCTCTCTCATCTTCGCTCTTATCTTCACTCTCATCTTCACTCTTATCTTCACTCTTATCTTCACTCTTATCTTTTCTCTCATCTTCACTCTCATCATCACCTACAGAGAAGAGAATCAAGTCAAAATATTATAGTAGCTATACACGCAGCAGTCATATTAAATTTTTTGACATTTTCATAGTGGATTTAAATTCTAATACAGTGATTTTCTTATTTCTATAACAACTAGGGACCAATTACATGTAAATGAAAGCAATACTAATAAATATAACACACCTAGCCAGAGCTTATGATGAGCTTCCAATACAAACACTTCGCTTGTCTCCTCACATTCCAGATTCCCTGAGAGAGGGTCGTAGGCACATATGTGGTGAGCACTGCCCTTGCCACAGGAGCATAGGAAAGATTGCACTTTGGTGATGGCACCTTCTCTGATGTGGAGCTTTTTTTCTGTCAAATGTATTGACTCCAAAACATGATTTCGAATGTTCATGCACTCTTGCTCATGTTTGTCAGAGCAAGAATAGTGTACCTCTAGTTGAAGATGGCGCTCCACTAAACAGACCTCTCCTCCAGGACCATAAACAAACTTGATCACATTTCGATATTGTCGCTGGCTACGATTTAAAGAGAAGTGATCGGAGAACATTGTAAGAAGGAAGACTAGAATGGCTGGTAGATAACCCATTGGGATAGGAACATACTCTGCATGGACCCCTCGTTTTACTCTCAGTCTAATCACCCATGAGTGGGAGGACTCAGGCATTTCAGTAGCATAGGGTAGAGCGCAAGGCATAAAGTACTCTGATGTTTGGTCAATTGCAGCGACTATTTTTACATGCTCGAGAATATCGACAAAGAATTGCAATGGAATGGACTCAGAGAACTCAACACATGACTCTAGTGTAGACCGGGAGAAACGCCCGTGGTGCTGGAGTAGTTCCTTGGCTCCGTCAGGTAGGAAAAGGAAGTCTTTATCCAGAAATGAGAGAGTGAGTAATCGAGAGAGCTTGTCGTGCACTGGTTTGGTGTCAATGATGACAGAGTCTCTGCATGAGCTTCGGAGTATCAAAATGCATGATGAGGCTAATATCGTGAAAAAACTGGATTGCTTGCATGGTCTCTGATTTGTCCATCCCTAGAGAGTCTCCGAGTCGATAGCACTCACTAAGTGTGAGTATGGCTTTACCATCCTTCTCAGCTATAGCCAGCATGCTCAGCCGGAGAAATCCAAACCAGCGCAGCTTTACCTCTACTTTCATTGTCACGTTTGCCTTTTCCAATAGTCGTCGAAGTTTCTTTGCTGATTCTTTTCGCTCCTCGATATTTGCGGTAACGGCATTGATAGGCAGGATCACCTTGCTACCCAGCTGCACTCGGAATGCTTCGTACGGTTCGAGGACTAGTTTGAGAATCGTCTCTTTCTCTGCTACTGTTTCACTGCAATGGTGTGCCTTGTCTTCAAATGTGCCCACGATTGTGAACTTTGCTCCCTTTGGACACTCAGTTGCTGATGGTGTGTATGGCGGCTGAATAGAAGCTGTAGACTTGACCAGAGTCTCCATTGTCTGCTGATTGCTCAACATTGCATGAAATTGATCAGAGTTGGCAGACTTGCCATTAAACAAATAAGAAAACTTTGGAATTTCGCTTAAATGCTCATTGAGCTTGAGAGGAAAGATTTGAAGGCAGCTGTTGTGAAGAAAGAGAGCAGTTGCATCCAGAAATGGTGGTTGGCCGCCACAGTCAGTCACCATCATCCAGTGGGAGTTGAAGATTACACCAGAACTTTTGCTGCTGTACAGTTTTTTTAGCAGATCAGGAAACCAAACTACTGGTAGTGCTGCAGGCTTGTCTGAATGGACCAGAGGCTTATCCAATGGACTTTCTTCGATAGTCTTCTTCACTGCTCCACAAACCATTTCAAACATCTTGTCCGTAGTGACCTTCTCCCACTCCACTTGTGCTGCTTTGGAATCAGCTTCGCTACTGATCAGCATGTAGCGAGAGGGTGGATCAATACAGGCGGTACTGTTCCTTTGAGGGGCTGGCTCTTTCCCCATGGCAAGGTCGAGAATTGATGTTTTTCCTGTGCCAGGATAGCCTCTGGTAGCAATGTTGGTGATATTCATGATGACTGTTACTCCCAGTGATGACATAACATCATCAGGATTTATAGAATCTATAAACAATAATTTTAATACCATAAACATGTATTTCCTATACTGCAGAGATTATTACCTTCAACAGACAATGCTTGAGAAATCCTGGAATATTCTTCTTTCAGCTTGTCAGCCATAATTATTTTCATTTATTTCATTGAGAGCTCCAATGATATTATCCAACTGAGATTCTTTAGGCATAGATTGAAGCCAACACGACAGCATCTCCGTCATGCACTGTGCTTCGCCTTGATGTGCATTCGTTGCTTGAATGCTATCCAGTTGTGCCTCGGGCACGCCCAGTTTTAGTCCAACATGACGCCACTCAGCTTCTTCTTCTTTCAATAGATTTCGAAGTACTTGAAATAAGTCTGTACAGTAGCGTATACAAAGGATAAAAACCATGCATTGCACATCGATTACACTCACGTCTGTCTATAGAACGCCGGGGCCGTTCTGAGTCTTGAGACCATGCTTCAGACATTCTCAAAGGGCCAAATGTGGTTTGATCACGTGCGCAGAGCTACCGGATATGTATGTTACATTATTATGTACTTCGGAAATTCTATCTACAATTACATGTACTAAAATTAATTTTTATTTTCAACAGTCAAAACATGTAAAATTAGTGTTCTTCACAC
>OZ024788.1:2634308-2639308 GCA_964017065.1 Haliclona indistincta | reverse complement strand
TCGGCTAGCAGCTGGACTATCTCGTATCGACCCTGCTTGTCTGCAGTGACTGAGAAGAGAGGAAGAACTTGCTGACACACATACTGGATGAAACGAGCAAGAGAGCCACCTTTCTGTGAGAAAGAAAGGAAGGAGAGGGTTAGCTACAGCTTACTAGCACAGCAACACTGTAAAATTACATGTAACCACATCATATACCTCAGAGTAAGTTATAATCATCTCCAGGTGACTGGATAGTTAGCCGAGAGAAGTTGTATCATCACTGACAAATATTATGAAGCAGACTAAAGCTTACACAATACCATAACAAGGGCTAGTAGTAATGAGGCTACCATACTGACCTTGGAAAATTTCAAAGCCATTCTGAAGCACACTGAGAACCTGTCTACTGATTCAGTATTCTCAGCCTAGAAATAAACACACTGTAAAAACAATGTTCTTTGAAGTAGGCCTCTGTGTATACCTGAAACTCCTCCTCCAGCTCAGCTTGCTCACTGATAATATCAATCACTTGTTGTGATCCCTCACTTGTTGAGAGGTGCTGCATCTTGTTGAGTATCTCCATGAAAGACTCAAACTCATCTCCTGACACATCTACTAACACCTAGTGAAAGAGAACAACAAAGTTAGTAGCCATAATAAAAATGCTTGTCATGCCAGTAAATTTATCTATTATGCCACGCAGTAGACGTGGCATATTTAGGGTTGGGTGGAAAACAAGATGGCAAGCATTAAATAAAAATAAATTTATCTACAATTTGTGAAGTTTGTGTTCAGAAAAATGCATGAATTTGATGCGGAACTTGAGGTGCAAAACTGACCTTTTTGACCAGTTCCACGAGGCACTGTTCATTCTCTAGAGATGGTATGAAGAGTTTGTGTCTCATGTCCATCAGTGATACACTGACATACTCTATACCCTTCTCCCTCACTGAATCACTACCTCCCATGATCTGATCAAATATACCACTAAGAGCACCTTGAGAAGGAATAATGGTAATTAGAGTATAGCTCAATGTTATTGACCAATCAGATTTATTAGATCCGAGGATCTATTTGCTGTAGAGACCATCCGCGAACAGATAGAGTCCATCCGCGAACAGATAGAGTAATTCCGCGAACAGATAGACCACAGTTTGCTTAGTGAGAGTGCATTCATAACAAGCCATAAAATTGTTATTGCAAGAACAACATGATGCGAGGCTTGTACACGTGTGAGCGTGAGTGAGTTCCAGAAACTAACTTTTTGTTGCGTCAGAAAGCCACTAGCAGACGCTAAAGCGATGGCGGAAGGACGGTAGGAGACGAGACAGAGAACCAGCAAGGTGTAACAAGACATGGAAAGCCGTTTAGCGACGTACTCTAGCTAAACTCGCTTGTGTTTTCCCATCGCTGAAGTAAGGCCGTGTTCTTTACAAAACATTTGCGCAGCGTCGAAAATTCCTTGTTGGATAGCAACGGTTGCTATACTCTAAGCCGGTTAGAGACCTCGGCCAACGGGATCTACGCGGTATAGAAACCCTTGCGTCGCCATAGAACCCTCGCGCTACGCGCTCGGGTTCTATATGGCTTCCTCGGGTTTCTATACCGCGTAGATCCCTTGGCCTCGGTCTCTAACCTATACGGAGAAGAAGTCAAATACTTTAGGAGTAACAATACAAATGTATCTCTACACAGACAGTGCCTCAGTGAGACCGCAAAGTTGTAATCACATCCAACCAACGGAGGATAAGTTACTTAGAACAAGATAATCACTGGCTTATGAAGACACAATACACTACCTGCTGTATTGAGCTGTAGTACAGTGGACATTGCTGTCTTGACAAGACCCAAATCAACAGCATCCTCTGAAAAAGTGACAAAAACAACTAATTTTGAGGCATTCTCTTGTACAAAGTAAATATTTTCAAGTATAAAGTGCCTTCAGTGAGACCGCAAAGTTGTAATCATGTCCAACAAATGTTGGATAGTTACTTGAATATTAAAATCATCACTGGCACACATGTACATCAATCAACAACTGAAGCAATGCATGTAGGGTAGAATCAAGACAATGGCTAGCTCACCAGTCACAAGAAGCTGGGTCAGTACATCAGCGACTTTAGTGCACAGCAGAGCTTCATCTGGTCCTTTGCACAGGCTGGGTAGACCCTTGATGGCACATCTCCTGATCTATAGAACACATACAGACCACACCTAGTAAATATCAGACCACACCCACTTGTTACCATTGTGTCTTCATCAACAACTAAGTCTAGTAAAGCGTTCATTGGCTTCTCTGTCATCTCAGGAAAGTAGGAGAGGAACTTTGTAATGAAGCCAGCTGCAAGCCTCTTCTCTCCACCAGTCCCTTTGGATGCTGCTAGAATACACTCATATGCTTCTTGGTGCTGGAAAATAAAATTTAAACGCAGAGAGTGAGCACTAAATAGAACAAATTTCATTTTCTGTAAAATGGTATCCACAAGCTATTTTTCACACTATTCACAGAAAATACTCACCTCTCCAGCATTGTCCTTTGCATCAGCGAGGATGCCATAGTTTCTGTACAATTCTTCCACCCCTCCACTGTCCATTTTCACGATTTTGTGTGAGAAGCTAACAAAAATCTGATAAGATCCCGCCAAAATTTAAATCTATGGTCACTGCACCTTGCAACTGGTAATATTTCAGCTACAGTGGTGTCTTCTTGTTTAGAGGCGTCTCTCTCTAGCGCCAAGACTTTAGCACGCCCCACTCGCGTCGACCATGTGCAGTAACTGGCGGGTTCTTCACAGGTTAAGTTATTAAGAAGGCGTGGTCTCTATTATTGGCTGGCCAGCTCCACCTTTTGCTGCTGCAGAGCTGAGCGTCTTTGTTGCAACAGCTCCGTTGCTAATGGCTGCTTCTCACAATGCGCAGGACGAAGGCAGCAAAGCAGGTTAGTCATGCTTACCGCATGTTCCACTCTTGATATCGGTAACTTGTAGGGTCCGCAATGAAAAAATCGCTTGTCACAGATTCGGCTGGATGGTGTTTCAGCGTGTACAGTGCTTCGACCCGAATACAAAACGCACAAACAGAAAGACGCAAACTCCTTCGTATTTGTAATAAAAAATAAAAGAAGATGAATTGAGGGGGCGGAGCCTCGATAATTGCATTTATTAGTGAATTCTTTCTACCTTACGAATCTGTCTCGAGCGCCAAGATAGTTTTCTCGTTCTACAGTGATACAGTTTTCTTGCGTGCAAGTCTCCTGCCTTACAGTGCCTTGTAGGAGTTGCTGTTGATCTGTTTTGTGAACAAGGTCGGTACCGAGAAGAGAGTTTTTGCTTTCCAATTCTGTCATGTTTGCGACTGTAATAACCCTATATTGAGGGAATCGTAGACTAGGTACCAATGCACATTCATACCAACTTTAATAAAACTTAGACGTTTCCTTCCATCTGGCTCAAATAATTTTTGAGCCAGATGGAAGAAAGTGTATGAGCTTCATAAAACTTGGTGTGCAGATACATTGTTATCTAACTCAGTAATATGTGCGATAGGAGTGCTACAGCATGATAAACAAAAGTGCTGGAGTCCGAAATGTATTAGCTCGGCGCACCTGAAGCCCCGCCCCCTTTCAATATGAACCGAGCTAAATACATTTCGGACTCCAGCACTTTTGTTTATCATGCTGTAGCACTCCTATCGCACATATTACTGAGTTAGATAACAATGTATCTGCACACCAAGTTTTATGAAGCTCATACACTTTCTTCCATCTGGCTCAAAAATTATTTGAGCCAGATGGAAGGAAACGTCTAAGTTTTATTAAAGTTGGTATGAATGTGCATTGGTACCTAGTCTACGATTCCCTCAATATAGGGTTATTACAGTCGCAAACATGACAGAATTGGAAGGCAAAAACTCTCTTCTCGGTACCGACCTTGTTCACAAAACAGATCAACAGCAACTCCTACAAGGCACTGTAAGGCAGGAGACTTGCACGCAAGAAAACTGTATCACTGTAGAACGAGAAAACTATCTTGGCGCTCGAGACAGATTCGTAAGCTAGTCAGAATTCACTAATAAATGCAATTATCGAGGCTCCGCCCCCTCAATTTATCTTATTTTATTTTTTATTACAAATACGAAGGTGTTTGCGTCTTTCTGTTTGTGCGTTTTGTATTCGGGTCGAAGCACTGTACACGCTGAAACACCATCCAGCCGAATCTGTGACAAGCAATTTTTTCATTGCGGACCCTACTAGAGTAGAGAATTTAGCTGTTTTTAGTCGATTCACGGGAATCCCTTTTGGGACAATACCAAGCAACTGGGAGCCAAGACAGCCTTGCAGTTTAAAAGATCGACAATTGTTCCATACAACTGAATGGGTAGTACCATCGATCCATTTGTTTGTAGCATTCAGTGTGCCTGTGAAATACCGGCTTTCTCGTTCGTTTCAAACCAAAAAGGCCTGCTACAGTATGAAAAATCGCTCAAGCTTCTATCTGCTCATAAACAAGCATCTCTGACGTGTGAAGCCAATTCGCACAGCATCTGCTGTGTGTGTAGGTGTCTCCATTAAGCGTTTGTCGTTTGACCGTTGCTGCGCCGCTGACAGCCATATTGCAAGTCCACCCTAGCAACGGACGCGGAGTGCTTCAACGCACATGCACCGTTTCCAATCCCGGTTACGTAGTCTCATAAATCTATGGTGTAACGTACGCCTACATAAAGACTGAGCGAGTCTACTACCAACAAAACATGAAACTGGTGACTAGGGTGAAAAGTTTATGTAAATAATATCCGTTATCTGCTGAAGGTACCATTCCTACGGTTAACTACTGACGAAATGTGAGCTTTCGTTATTCGCTAACTGTCATCATGGATCAGGGAATGCTGCAACAACACTGATGGTCCTCTCCGCGATACTGCTAACTGCCTGCATTGTGCACGTGGCTCTGTCCCTTGCTTGCATCTGTCGAGTCGGATTTATATTGCAGCAGCCAAGGTAAGTTAAGTCCTATCAATGT
>OZ024788.1:2539778-2634108 GCA_964017065.1 Haliclona indistincta | reverse complement strand
AAGCCCCGCCCCCTTTCAATATGAACCGAGCTAAATACATTTCGGACTCCAGCACTTTTGTTTATCATGCTGTAGATGCTGTAGCACTCCTATCGCACATATTACTGAGTTAGATAACAATGTATCTGCACACCAAGTTTTATGAAGCTCATACACTTTCTTCCATCTGGCTCAAAAATTATTTGAGCCAGATGGAAGGAAACGTCTAAGTTTTATTAAAGTTGGTATGAATGTGCATTGGTACCTAGTCTACGATTCCCTCAATATAGGGTTATTACAGTCGCAAACATGACAGAATTGGAAGGCAAAAACCCTCTTCTCGGTACCGACCTTGTTCACAAAACAGATCAACAGCAACTCCTACAAGGCACTGTAAGGCAGGAGACTTGCACGCAAGAAAACTGTATCACTGTAGAACGAGAAAACTATCTTGGCGCTCGAGACAGATTCGTAAGCTAGTCAGAATTCACTAATAAATGCAATTATCGAGGCTCCGCCCCCTCAATTTATCTTATTTTATTTTTTATTACAAATACGAAGGTGTTTGCGTCTTTCTGTTTGTGCGTTTTGTATTCGGGTCGAAGCACTGTACACGCTGAAACACCATCCAGCCGAATCTGTGACAAGCAATTTTTGACAAGCAATTTTTTTCATTGCGGACCCTATAACTTGCCATATCATTTTGAATTTCATTTCTCTAGTCTGTGACTTGGGTCTGCTGCTTGAATGCCTTACTCTACAAAATGGCGGAGTGGAAACACAGAAGCAAGTGCTGGTCACAATAGCAGCTATGTGTAGGAACAATAGTGAGTTCAGTTGGACAAAAAACTTAAGTTTTCGTTTACCACGTGTTCGTAGCCGTAGCAAGCAAAGAGTTGCGAGTGTCTGGAGGACTAGAGACCATTGTTGAGCTACTGGTCAACACAGCATCAAAGCAGCTCCAGCAAGCAGCGCTATACACCCTCAGCTGTGCAGTGGAAGAGAATGGTAACAAAAATTTGCAATGTGTGACATCAAATTTTGTGTATTTTGTCTAGTTGAGTGTAAGATGCAACTGACAGAGAATAACCTGTTCAAGATGCTGGCTAGCCTAGTCAGCTCTGAGGACTCCTCTCCTCCTCTGAAAGCAACTAGTGTCTTTTCTCACCACTTGCATACTGCTAGACAACAGTGAGTACTACCACACATCACTCATGACACTAGTGCTAGTCTTTTTACTGTCCATCAGTTCAAGGTCAGCATCTGGCAAGAGAGACAAGACTACTAGCAAAAATCATTGATCAATTTAAGTAAGTACTAATCCACGATAATTTCTGTGCCACAGTTGTGTTTGTTGAACTGAGCTTGTTGAGCTGTTACTAGAAATTCAGAAAAAGCATTATACAGTACCGTATCTCTTTGCTCTGGTGTAATGTGTCATGCTCTGTTCTGGTGTTCAGGTGTTTAGTCACTGTGTTCAAGGACTTGTGTGCTGCATCAGATGATGACAGCAAACAGATGAACACACAGCTAGTAGAGCTGTGGGGATGCCTAGCCAACGCTATCATGACAGCCACTACTCAACCACACAATGGTTAGTAAAACAAAATAATTATTAGTCATTCTTCTCTCTCAGAGTACAATCAGTTGCAGTGTTGTGCTGTATTCCCGGCTGCTGTCAACATGCTCTACTTCACTCAACAAACACAACTGCTCAAACCACTGCTCACAGTACTAGCAGTGTGTGTCAGTAGAAATGGTAACGTACCACTGGCTCACTCACCCACCCACCCACTCACTCTCTCTCTCTCTCTCTCTCTCTCTCTCTCTCTCTCTCTCTCTCTCTCTCTCTCTCTCTCTCTCTCTCTCTCTCTCTCTCTCTCTCTCTCTCTCTCTCTCTCTCTCTCTCTCTCTCTCTCTCTCTCTCTCTCTCTCTCTCTCTCTCTCTCTCTCTCTCTCTCTCTCTCTCTCTCTCTCTCTCTCTCTCTCTCTCTCTCTCTCTCTCTCTCTCTCTCTCTCTCTCTCTCTCTCTCTCTCACACACACAGAGAAGTCACAGGATCGTCTACAGATGTTTGGTGGAGTGACAGCACTTTCTAACCTGCTGAAGGATGTAGTGAAACAAGCTGACACTATGGATCAGCTTTATGAAGACAAGTTAGAGGACCTGTTTGCTTTCATATCTCATGTGATACAGACCATCTCAGAAGCAACACATGGCAATGGTAAGTGATGAGGGGAACACAACTGTGTACTTGTCATGAGTATCACAATGGTCTCAATTGTTATTGTACAGAGTCTATTCGTTCCAAGTTGCCCAATCTTGTGCCGATTCTAGTACAGCTACTCACTAGACAAGGACTCAGTGACTTCATGCTACTACATGTGGTACTCTGTCTCGGCAACCTCACTGATGACAACCGTAAGCTGTGCACAGCACTTCTTGCATGAGTACTGTGGTCTCATAGTCCACACTACATTCAAAGTGTTTGTCTCACTATAGGTATCAACCAGCAGCAGTTGTTGATCAATGATGGAGTATCTCTACTGATCAATGCTATGGCAGTTTCTCAGGTCAGTGACACGCTCATTGCATGGCTCGTGAACTTGTACTGACATTAAATTTTCTACAGAATGAGGAGCTCACTAAAGCTATCACATATGTATTACACACCTGTACTGAGCGAACCAAACCAATAGGTACATAATATAGCATTACTGGAACTGCACCATACTGACACTTCAGACAGAAGCAAAATGTAACAGCTTTATAGTTTACTCTTCTTTCATGCACACAGCCACACCTCCTACAGACCTGACTCTTCCAGACAGCTCATCTGGTAGTCTCACTCCGATCATGAAGAAACCATTCAAAACACCTCCAATAACAATAGAACACTGCCGCCCACTAACAAAGACAACGAAAGCTACCGTAGAGAAAGCAGCTGATGAACTGGATTGTGAGAATATACTAAAAGGGTTGGATGCTAAACGTATACCAGTGGAAGATAAGGTGAAGTACTGGCTGGATACCAATATGGTGGACAAAGAACAAGAACTAAACAGACAAGCAACTGATGATCATAAAGACTGCTTCAATAAAGAAGAGATAGGTAGCGACCATGCCCAGCAATCTCACTCAGATGAGCATCCACTGCTCGAGCTAACTAGCACAATGGACGCTGGTAACATTGTGCCACTTCAGAATCTCAAGACAGTGTTTCTTGTCGGCAAAGAGAAGAGAAAACGATCACCATCATCTCCTTGTACTGCTGATCACACCCCTCGATTGAGCAAAAGAGCAAACAATACACAAGAAAGAACAAAAAAGAGCGTGCAAGAAGACGAAAGATATCTTGAAGGAGGCTTGGAAAGAGGTGAAAACAGTGGAGAGAAAAGTGGATCTGATAAGGAAAGAGAATTAATGGTTGATCAAACAAACGCTGGTAAAATTACGGTGAGCAAAGCACAGAGAATTGGAAGAGGAGTGATGCAGAAAGACAAGCAGCAAGAAACATTGAAGCAGTTACAAGATCAACTCACAGACGAACAGAGACAAACAGAGAATCTAGCAAAGCAGCGTGAAGAGTTAGTGAGCAGACAGGGCCAGCTACAGAGCCAGCTACAAAAGGAACGAACACAGAACGAGAGAATGAAAGAGGAGTATCTGATTCTGAGGCAACAAGTGGAAGAAATGAGCAAGCACAAAACAGCATTCAAGTGCCTTGGTTGTGATGCTATCAATGCTCATGTGACAGTGACCAGCAGAAATGCACTGCAACTTCTCAGCCGAGACTCAGGCACTTGTCGTTACCACCGTCACCTGACAGAGTTCGTGAGGAAGAGAATGCCTTTGATCACTGTAACCCACTCACCTGAAGCTATCCGGCAGCCATCATTCAGTCAGCTACCTCGAGAGCAACTCCACCTATCACACGGTGACCAAGAACAGCAGCCACCTCTAGAGCAAGAAGATCAACAAGTACTAGCACAAGAGCAGCAGACACTACAAGATCAAGATGAGCTATCCACTAATCCATCATCATCAAGCTGCCAAGATGAGCAATCATTATCTAGTCAACAAGAACAGCACTCACCACAACCATCACTAAATCAAGAAGAACAGAACCCAATAATTCATGTACTATCAAGTCAAGAAGAGCTGGAGGAACTATCACTAATACAACCATCACCACTACACTCACCATCTCACAGACACCAGCCATTACTACAGCAGCAGCAGAGATCATCACTGCATCTACCACATCAGACAATGACCCAACAACACAAGACACTGCATCAACATGAATCACATCATGAACCAAAACAAAACCAGTCAATGATCAAACAACACCATCAACCCAAGCAACTACTACACAACCAGACATTACTAGAACACAAGAGACGACAGCAACAAGAATCACACCAACCACTAAAACACCATCAGAAAGCATACCATCACATGCAGAGACAACAACGTGAGCGATATCATCAACTGGATCAAGACTACTCTGTACAATCATCATCGAGTGATCACAGCGACCATGAGCTGACAGTACCAACACACTCCACTCACTGCGGCACCTCCAGACAGAAGAGACAGCCACTCATTGACATTAAAAACACTCAGTCATCGTCTCGTGATCGGACTCCATTTGACTATCCATCAGATGAGACAGACATTGAGAGGAAGAGGAGAACACAGCAAAGGAAGAAGGATATGAAAACAGTGACTCATCCAACCAAGGTCAGTCAATAGATGAAGCTAATACATGTTAGTACAATAGTGTAAACAATGATACACTACTGGTCTACATAATTCATTGCTCATGCTTATCATGCAGTTGCCACGGGAACGTGTACCCTACACACGAGAAGAGGAGCAGTATATTGTGGAGGGAGTACAGAAGCTGGGTCATCGATGGCGTCACATACTATCAGCCTATCCCTTCCATCCACACAGAACACCAGTAGATATTAAAGATAAGTACAGACTACTGATAAGAGCAAAGATTACAAAATGACATTATTACTTTACACTATTAAAAAGTCAACAAAGTTTAAAAAAATTTATGATAGAAGTGGAGTGTTGAAATGGAAGTGAATTTAAACTGTGCCAGATGTTGAAATAATATGGTCTATTGTCTGTGTTTCTTGTATCCTCACAATCTATTAGGCATAAAGAAAGAGGAAAATTATGAGTAGAATTGACATGTATGTTGGTAGCATACCTTGTGTTTTCAATGAGGTCAGCAAGTGCAACCAGTTCAGACTGTCTGAGACACTCTATCAAGTGTTGATATGTACGAGTAGGTGCACCTCTTGTCAGCCATTTCTGGAGGATGGCTCGTGTGACACCCTCAGCACCTTTACTGATATGGTTCTTCTCAATGAGATCAACTTCTTCTCCATTCTCATCTTGTAAGAGATACATACCGAATGTTGTGTAGTCATGAGTAGCAATCGTTTGAATAATCCTCAGAGGTTTACCATCAGCCCCTTTCATTTTTTTCAACTTCAGTAGTGTGGGCGGGGCACCTACAATAGAATAGTGAAACTGTTATTAATGTGAAATACACAATGTACATGTAGTCAGCACTTAGTTTGCTGGGGAAGAAGGGAATAATTAATACTGCAACTGTTGGAGAAAGTTTAGACTTCAGAATCGAGTACATCATAAATTTGGTACATGTATACATATATAGGTTCAGATTTTCGGAGCTGATTTTGTTATACCTTGGTTGAAAACATAATACTCCATGTGTCACATACATGTGCCTCTTGTGATAAGCGTTGAAGCAAAGGAGGCTATTGCCTGTCCACTTTTGTCGTAAAAGAAAGTTATCTTACTTTCCACTATGGATCTCCAGCTCTCGCAGGCTATAGGCATTGCGCTAGTGCATTTTGATGGCCACAATATATTTAGCCATGAGGCTGTCTTATACACCAGAGTTAAAATAATGTAATTCTCATGAATAATTAATTTTATTATACTTATGCATATGCCCCCAAACACAATTTCTAAACCACTCAAACTACACATGCATGTGTAGGCTGCAATAGTATGGAATATGAATCAGTTATACTGTAGTTACTTCATATACAGCAGGAGAGTTTTGTGGGAGAAACTTTTGTGAGTGGCTTTTATAGTATATACCATAGTGTGTGGGCGTCCCCATACAAGGCACAGGTGGTATATTCGTCATATTCCCCACCATGGTGCACACCTCAGTTAACCCATTGAAGAGTGAATTTCTCATATACCTCCATGGTGGTATATATCGCATAATCCACCATGGAGATTATGCGATATATACCACCATGGTGGTATATGAGAAATACACTCCTCAAGGGGTTAACCAAGAGGTGTGCCCTGGTCACGTGACCAGGTTGAGGTTGCACGACGGCATCCTCGGAAAGTTATTCGCCTTGCAACTAGCAGGGGATTGGCTTTGTTCACTCAATCCCAGGTCCGGATGTATTACGTCACACTCGTTGCTATGGTATTCACGTGCTAAACAAAACTAAATACTAAACCCAAGACCTTAAAAAACTTCGCCTAACTGCGCAAAGTCGGGAGGGTCTTCCTAACTAACTAAGGATCGTCGGGAGGGTCTTCCTAACTAAGGATCGTCGGGAGGGTCTTCCTAACTAAGGATCGTCGGGAGTGTCTTCCTAACTAAGGATAGTCGGGAGTGTCTTCCTAACTAAGGATCGTCGGGAGTGTCTTCCTAACTAAGGATCGTCGGGAGTGTCTTCCTAACTAAGGATCGTCGGGAGGCTAGCGTCTGAATAACAGTTTTTATTAGTGAAAAAAAGTAGCACTTGCTGAGGGATTGAACCCAGCACACCACACTGCCATGCACACCACCTACCCACTGTGCCACCGAGACCTGATGCTTGCTTTGCCTTGGAACGAGGCTTTATAGTAATATTCTATTATAGTACACGTGCGCGGGCATGTCACGTGCTTCCTGCCCGTGACGTAATACATCCGGACCTGGGATTGAGTGAACAAAGACAATCCCCAACTAGCAGCACCCCATTGCAGGGCGAAGATGCTGAGAAGTGGCTGAGATTTATAGTGTACAATCATCCAGACACTAGTGGGTATTAAATTGGCAAGCATGTGACAAACCCCGCCCAAGTCATGTTGAATATTGCAAGAACAATTTGTAAAACTTGGCGATCGCTCTTTCGCTCTAGAAGCACAAAGCTGTGCAAGTCTTTCCCACACACTCTACTCAGGTACGCGTACACACTTGGGGCCTCCTCTCGGCCCGTGACTCACCGCTAAATCGAGATCCACGCGAACGCGAGCAAGAAGCGACGCCCACACGCTAAGGTATATAACATATGAACCATGGCTTGTCGGTGTGTATGCCGAATATACCACCCTCGGTCTCGGTCATCGGAAGTTTGCAGCCTCGATAAACCCCTCGCTTCGCTCGGGGTTTATCTCGGCTGCAAACTTCCTCCTCGGGTGGTATATTCGGCATACACACCACCAAGCCATGGTTTATATATTACATATATACGAGAACTACATTAATTTTATGAAACATCCATAAATAAAATTCCTGACTTAGTGCATGCCCTTGCAAAAACTTTCGCTGTAAAGGTATTTGCAAAACTAGCTGCTTCACTTTGAATTATGATCAGTGGTCAATAGGTTGTTCTCTCAAAGCCATTGCTTATGGCTTGCAAATGCAAACATACTGAGACCATGCAGGCGCGTTTCCACGATAGGGCTCCGGGTGCTCTAGCACCCCCCTCAGCATTGAAGTTCATTGCATTAGTATACCTATAAATTTATCATAACTACATGTTAGACCACAGCTAAGCGATGTTGACCAATCAGGTTGCGTAGCTGCGGGTCTATAAATGTCATAATGGAATCCCGCCACTGCCGCGACTTCATAATGGAATCCCACCACACGGCGCAGATTACGGTTCTGTGCGCGGAGTTCTACTGAATAATTTTAACAGCGCTCGCATGTCCTTGCTCGTCGTTCGCGTCGTTTCTGTTTGCTGTTGCTATGGTCTAAATCAGTTAGACAGCCCATCCAATCGGATCTACGTGATGTAGAAGCCCTCGCGCCATTACCATAGCGCCCTCGCTACGCTCGGACGCTATATAGCAACGGCTCTCGGGCTTCTAAATCGCGTAGATCCTCGGATGCGCTGTCTAACTATTATTTATTGCAACAAACTTAGAAGCTGCCAATATCCCACTCTAAGGTAGTTTAGGCTGTTTTTCCATTAGTTCAGCGATAAACAAATCCGGTGCACCATAAAAATAGTGACGAAAATGACGTAATTTAACGAATAAATGTTAATTAGATTTTGCACGGGCGCACCTCCCTTTCCTCATTTCTGGACACGCACCTGGAGACTATGGATTTATGCACAGACAGCATTAGCTTGATATTCTCACAACGTATGTTATCTTGATACACAAACTAGCAATTAGACAATTATAGGAAGTTGGTCAAAATTTAGCTTTGGAAGATCTAGAAAAATGATTCAAATTAATTTAATAACAATTTTCAAGCATGCTGAATAGTATTACACTTACAGGGTAACGCCAAAGAGCAGATCTAAGTGTCTTTGAACGTACAAAATTCCCCACCAGGGGAAATATCAGTGTGTAAAACGCTGTGCTTACTTGAAAATGACATGCCCACATTCTTTCGGATCACAGATATAATACATTCACATGAATCTTATTTGAACGAGAATTTTGGCTGAGCACTGCTCATACGCGATATTACAGCTATATGGTGCCAGACAGCACAGCCTGCGTAGCTGTAATATCGCGTATGAGCAGTGCTCGGCGAAATCATTGCATCAATACCCGCACAGATGGCAGACGAACTTGCTTGTTGAGCAGTTTTTTGCTTCGTATACCTTTCACATGACTAAATAAAAATTGTTTACCATCGATTGTGCATGCTTAGTCTTCATAGGGTGAGCACATCACCGCTCTGCGATGGCTAACACTGCATGCGTTGCTGAAATTCTATGCCTATCGACAGGCAAGCAAACTGCACACAGCAACTCTGTCTGAGTGTATGAATATTCTTGGCTAGAAAAATACAGCTAATTGCAAAAGTCATAAATAACATTAACTAGGTCATCCGCCACCTTAACCTCGCAAAAGTGATATAATCTATGGCCACGTGGATAGCTAAGTTAAGCATTCTGTGTTTTATCCTGATTTGGAAAGCAAGTACAAACACTGTGTACCAGCTAGCTGTCTGCCTAGCAGGCCTGGGCATGAGTCTACGATCATAACCGTAGACTAAACTTCTGGGAACAAATTTATACCCAATTATTACCGGGATGTACTTATAGTGGCTTGGACCTATATAGGATACACTACACATACTAGGACTCGTTGTCCTAACCTCGGAATCCCAGGAAACTTGGACCTGGGATATTTACATGTACAACTTTTCCTAGTCCCAGGAATACTTAGACATGGGATACACTACACATACTAAGTAGGACTACTTATCCTAACCCCAGGAATCCCAGGATACTTCGTATGTTCTGAGACTATCATACTACTGAGTATAATTTGTTTACATAAATCAAGGAAAAAAGATACTACTGAGTATAATTTATACTACTGAGTATAATTCATTTTGAGGCATCTTGAGACCATCCCAAGATATTTGAGTCATTGAGAACCAATCTCATTGCAGGATGCATGGTACAGATTGTGCCAGTATCGGACATGTATGAATTGCTATGCACATACTGCTATGCACGCTTTAGGGTTATAGAATAATACTACAAACTGATAAATAATACACATACTGAATTTGCAACAATCATGCAGTCTTACCTTTAGCGGGTGTCTTCGGTGCTGCTGGTGCTTGCAGTGCTGGAGTTTGTGTTGTAGCCAGTGATGCTGCTGTAGAATGATCTGTTTCATGAAAACAATTTGTTACGCAATTTCTTTATAATAGTTAGACAGTGCATCCGAGGATCTACGCGATTTAGAAGCCTGAGAGCCGACGCTATGGCAACGACGCGAAGGCTTCTAAATCAAGTAGATCTGATTGGATGCACTGTCCAACTGATTTAGACTATAGCAACAGCGAACAGAAACGACGCAAGCCATTCGAAATTCTAATAAGCAAAGCAACACTGGACTCGCTTAGTTGTTCTGTCTTAGTCAACGGCTTGGATACAGAAATGAATAGGCTCCAGAGCGGTGCAAAGAAGCATTCCAAAGTTTTAACTGAAGATTTGCTATGGGCTAAAAGGCTTGCTAGGAAGTGCCAAACACCTAAGATGCTATTGGACACTGTAGTGTTTTACAGTGGTCTGTACTTCACACTATGCAGTGGGAGAGTGCATCGCCTAATGGGACACTCACCTTGTCAAGTTGAGGTCATCGAAAAGCCAGGTGAGTGATCTTATCTCCTCTACCACGACGACACCACCACGAACCATCATAGTGGTCTACAGGGATGCAAAACTATACCTAAGGTTGTTGTTCACTACTTCAACACACAGAACCCAGAGAGATGCTTCGTCGTTCTATTTAAGAAACTTTGGCCTGACGATCCAGTAAACAACGCATTCTATCTGCAACCATCGCTTTCTCCAACTGAGACCTGTTGGTACACCCTAAACCCGCTGGGTCACGCTTTGCTCAGTGGTACAGTGGCTCAGCTGTGCAAACAAGCTGACTTCGACGACTCTGACACCGACTAAACCATACTCTAGAGAGATCTACCATAGCAAACTTTATTGATTATTCTGCGCATTAACCGTAATCTTTTTTTAGCACCATGTGGCACGATTACATTAGATCCAAGCAACTGGACAATCTGATTGGCTAATACCACTAAGCTATAGTCTAAGTATGTTTTATAGCTCACCATCTGTCTGTGGATACCGTAAATAAAAGTTGTCTCCAAGAGGAGAGATTCCCTTGATATCCACCTTGTGAAATAGTCGATCAGTTAGAGGGCTCTTATCAGAAGCCAGACGCAACTCAATACCACAGTGAGGGATTCTTTTACCAACTTCGTATTTCTTGATAGAAACTTTAGTGATCTGAGCCACAACATAGAGCATAACAACATGACTGCTAGCAGATACTGCTGTACCTTAGGGGGACATGATAGAGGGAGTATTTTCCATGAACCAACCTCTTGTTCTTGTTGATCAAGCTCGATAATAGGATTAGGGTCTTTCTCGATGAAAATTTCTAGTGTTGTAGTGTCAGCACTCCACTTTTGATAAAGCTCCTTCACTTTCTATTATAATAATTACTATAAGTGACGTACTACCTGGTGCTGCACTAACCTGGTGATTTGGTTCCAGATCTCTTACAACAACAAAGTGGAAATCAACAATCAAATCGGGAGGACTGGCTATTCGTTGTTTATAGAACATGAAGCCTGTACAGTGTGTGTCTGTATCCTCTGGTGCTGTTTCTCCTAGCAATGAGAACTGCTTCAGCTTGATGGCTCCATACTGAGTGTGTGAGCTGAACAATCCCTCTCGTTCACGGAATCTGTATGGAAGCTGACTTTGTGAGCACTTGGCGATGATGAACTTGAACTGGGAGCATTGATCCTCACTGCGTACAACAGCGCAATGCTGTATATTGACAGACACTTCTTTCATGAACTCCATGTTGGATGAGATCCAGTAGATGGCACTGATTAACTGCCTGTTCTCAGGGAACTTAAACTGGCCGGCTAGAATCACCTTCACGCCGACACTGACAGTCACTCCAGGAGGAACGGCACCTTCAGGGACCTCAACGAAGAACCCATAGCTAGGCCACTCTACTTTCTGAGGCTTGTCTCCCACAACCTCCAGTACAGTCTCCTTGTACACTTCAACACCACGAAGAAAGTCTGCACAGTCATAAACTGAAGGAGATGCATTATGCACTGCAGTAGCTAACCTGGTGCTACAGCAAGATAGCTAGCCTGGACACCAGCATCAACCACACACCTTGGTTTGATAGCTGCAGTATAGTGAGCTACTCTAGTAGTAGCAGCTGTGAGCTGGGCAGCATCACTTACCTTCTAGCAGCTGCTGGTTCCTCCTCTTCAGTTGATCACCTATACAAAGTTACACTAGCAATTATGAGCTGGTTAATCACTCACTCTAATACTCACATTTCTGTAGCATCAGTTGACCATCACTTTCCAACATTGAGATCTGTTGATCTCTAGCATAGACCATTCTCTTGGTTTGCTCCAACACTCTTAGAAGCTCTTGGTGTTCCACCTCACTAGCTGCCAGCTTGGTCTTATACTCATAGATGACTATCACAGTGTGCATACAGTGAGATGCAGAGCTGCAGTATAGAGATACTCACCATCTGCAGTGAGGTCCACCTGTGTGTTCACATCACTAGATAGCTTACTCTGTGCAACTGCAATGAGAATCAATGCATTACACATGCAGACTCCCCATTACAGTCTACTTACTCTTTTGTTGCAGTTCGTATTCGTCTATGCTAGCAGCCATCTTCTTCTGCATGCCATATATATCATCCTCTAGTTTAGAAAACTTCTGATCCTTCTCCTGTGAACCACGGTGAGCAGCATTGAACTTTTCCTCTAGTTCCTGCTCTTTCTTTTTGCTAGCTCTTAGACTGTCATCGTAAGCACCTATTGCTGAGAGATAGCATTAAGATACATGCAAAGTGTGTACCACGCGAGCGTACCATCTTCTGAGGTGAGTTCGAGTGATGGATGTCTAGCTGGTTCTGTCTGACTGTGCTGATCTATAATATTTAGACAGTATGGCTAGAGAGAACTAAGTGCAATTGGCCAGTTGCGTATACGAACTGAGGAATTAAATAATGATGTTACGTCACGTTTGGATGCTCCGGATGCTGCTAAGATGCATGTATTGTGTTCAATGGAAGAACGGGCACCGTTAGTGCTAAAAACTTCCAAAAAATGCATAGTAGTATTGTAGAACACATGGAGCAACCTAGGAGTAGCCGTCTGACGAAAAATTACTGCGTGCATGCTCAAATAGGCTAATTCAAGAATCATAATGGCAAAAGATCAACTTACTGCTGTCAAATACTTGAAAAAAGCTGCTGTTCATAAAAATCTGAAATCTGATGAGGTTCAAGATTCATGTAGGTAATCGTGTCTCGGATATCATCGACAATATAGCTCCAGGGCGATGGAATCATTTCTCTAGTTGCAGCCGACTGTGCTTCACATGGCATCCTTCCATCTGAAATCGACGTTAAGCATGACCTCTGGTGGAACGGTCCTACTTGGTTGAGATCCGAGTCATCATGTTGGCCCAAGTGGAGACACACACCTGTTGATTTGCCAGTAGAGGAAGAAAGAGAGACATCCCTGGTGAATGTGTCATTTTCTTAGTGAGCATGTTGTTTAATTTGATGTTTACTCGAGTCTGTTCCGTATGTTACGCATTGTTGCTTGGATATTGCGGTTTGTGAGTGATTGTACAATCATCGATGCTCATGGTATTAGGGAGGCACGGTAGTGCCTCCCTATGTAGGGTTGAACGAAAAAACAAGATGGCGGCTACAATTAGCGTTCAAACACTGATATTTCGCCTGGTGATGAATTTTATATGTCCAAAGACACTTAAATCTGCTATCTGGCGTTGCCCCATCTTACAGTATCTCTCTCTCCCGTCGTTTTCATGTTTTTGGTATGAAGGTCATCAGATCAGTTTTCCGCAAGTGCACAGTGCTGTTTGTTGTCGATACGACGCAAGACCATCACCACAACTAATGGGACAGTTGCCTGTAGAGAGAGTTACCCCTGGAACCGTATTTGAGAAAGTAGGAGTTGACTATGCGCGTCCAGTGCTGGTGAAGTATGGTATGATTCGTAAGCCCACTGTAGTGAAAGCCTACCTTTGTTTGTTTGTCTCATTGACTGTCAAGGCTGTCCACTTAGAGGTGGTCTCCAATCTCACAAGTGAGGCATTCATTGCAACACTTTGAAGGTTTGTCGCAAGACGAGGGTATCCCACACTGATTTGGAGCTATAACGGTACGAATAATTATTTTGTCGGTGCAAATCACGAACTAAAGGAGATGTATGAGTTTTGTCACAGAAGAACGTTCAAGATAACTTCTGCTCTAGATTTGGTGTGAAATGCCTGAGCACTGTCCCCACTTCGGTGGTCTGTGGGAGGCTGCATGCTGTCACGAGTACAAAGAAACGTCTTCGTTGTGTTGTGGGAGACCATATGTTGACATTTAAAGAACTATCGACCGCGTTAAGTTTTCTAACGCAGGGGCATTTCTGGTTTTATGTTTCACTTCTAAAGCGCTGGGATCTTTGTAACAATTTGGTTCGGCACTTCTGGCAGAGATGGTCCAGTGATTATCTCACTTCTATAAACAAATATAGCAAGTGGAAGCATCCGAACTCAAGAATTCAGTCAGGTGACTTATACTTATCGTTCATGAAGACTCTCCATTTCCTACGAAGTGGCCACTGGGACAAGTGTGTCAAGTATATGAAGGCAAGGATGGTCTCGTTAGAGTCGCTATAATCAAACTGCTGCTGGATCATATAAAAGACCGGTGACTAAACTTGCTCTAATATTGCCGGTTGATGAGGACATTAATTTTAGTTAACAGTAACTTTGTCGATTAACCATGCATTTCCCCCTGACTGTTCTCATTTATCATTGCATCTTACTATCTTATGATTTAAGACCGTTCACAGAGCAACGCTAGCAGTGTGAAACTCGCTCTGATGCATCCATGAGTGTGTCTCAATGTATAATGCAGCTTGAAACGTTGCACAATATTCTACACCAAGGAATACTGTAGGTACAATCGACATCGTACGGATAC
Source organism: Haliclona indistincta (assembly GCA_964017065.1). NCBI lineage: Eukaryota > Metazoa > Porifera > Demospongiae > Haplosclerida > Chalinidae > Haliclona > Haliclona indistincta. Next base: position 2,619,282 of record OZ024788.1, on the reverse strand, counting down.
GCATTTTTCTAGCCAAAAATCTCTCCTGACTAACCGTGCAGCAAAGGTTACCAGCTAAAATTCGACTCATATAAACCATTTCTAGGTGCTGACGAAGAGTTTTGTTGACCCACGCTGAACGTAGCTGTTCTATGAATCGACAAACATGGACGTCACTGCAAAATCAGCCATGATTTAGAATGTAAAAGTGTTTTTCTTAAAATCAGAAAAAATAAATGCAGAAAACTCTTCGTCAACACCTAGAAATGGTTTATAAGAGTCGAATTTCAGCTGGTAACCTTTGCTGCACGGTTAGTCAGGAGAGATTTTGGCTAGAAAAATGCGTATCCATACGATGTCGATTGTTCCAACATTATTCCTTGGTGTAGAATATTGTGCAACGTTTCAAGCTGCATTATACATTGAGACACACTCATTGATGCATCAGAGCGAGTTTCACGCTGCTAGCGTTGCTCTGTCACGAGCTGCAGATAAAAGAAAGTCGCTCATTAATATTCATAAAAACGGGTATACCGCCACCTTAAGCAAAGGAGAATGAATCCTGTACTGACTCAAGTTGGTTTTTAAGTAGGATACTAAGTACGCGGTTTGCTATTAAGCAATTTAGAGTCCAAGCTGTAGTCAATCTCATTGGTCAATTTCACTAGACTATACGGTGGTACTATCAATTACAATAGCAATGACTATAATATGGAGGTAGTACATACCCACACATGCAGGCAAGCAGCAGATCATAGCAACAGAGCTATGGCAGCACAGGCAGTGGGCTATAATTATAGTGGCAGCTATCCAGCAGCTGAATAAGCTGTTGTACAAAAGTTGTAGTGAAGCCAAACAAAAAGCACCAAAGGTACAGATGCCTCAGTGGAGTAGCATATGTATGTTAGCATGCAATTAGCAGATGCATGATTATGGCAGCACACGTGCATGTGCATGCAGTAGATCCATGGAAGCATGAAAGTTGCAGTAGAAGTGAACAGCAGATCCATGGAATATGCAGGCAAGCAGCAGATCATAGCAACAGAGCCTATGGGAGCACAGGTAGTGGGCTAGTGGCAGCTACCCAGCAGCTGTACAAGCTGTTGTACAAAAGTTGTGTTGAAGCCAAACAAAATGGGCGTAGCCTCATCCCCGGGCCAAATTTTCGGAACACGGAAACGCTACGGAACGAAACGGCGAAAATTGGGCATGGTACACACTACAAGAGTACTAGTGCACGTGCTCAGACTATACCCCGTATTCGTAATCTTATTGGGCATTGCCGCTACATTACACCATATACTAGCCCGTTCCAGAAGCACTTTCCGTGTTCTTCCAAGAATAATAGTATGGTACAGCTCGGCATTTGTGCTGTTAACTTATGCCTTAATCAAAATGGTTATACACTAAAGCCTGAGACTGTTTGTCACTGCTCTGCAACGGTTTTGTGATTCTTGACTGATTTTCGATGTTGGAACAGCAAGTATTCAAGCTGAAGCAATCCAGTATCCCTAAATGTGTCGTGTTAGTATTGCTTGCTTCATCATTAGCAAGCTTTTGTTAATGATATTCATTGCCAAGTATATGAATAACATCATCTCAAGACTCTGCAGCGTGTACCAGGCCCAATTTTGCTGTTTCGTTCCATTGCGTTTCTGCGTTGCGAAAATTCAGCCAGGGGACGAGGCTAAGCTGGGCGTAACTGTAAATGCTCTGCTCGCTCCGGCTCACCTGTCAAGCAGCTATAGTGAACTCAAAGACGCTTTTGCTGGCTAGTTTCACTGCTGCCTATGGTATGTTTTGAGCTGTACTATCACAGATCAAGCTTTCAAGTTGCACTGTAGCCATCTGTAGACAGTTTTGTCTATGAAGTAGGCCTGAGCGCTTAAAACGGCTGTTTAGGTTAGCAAATCATGCCATAAGTTCAAAACAAAGGCTTTAATAGCATATTTGGTTTTCATAAACTATCGAGATCTACCTGTATTGCAAGTTTCAGCGCTTAGTAGCAAGCGGTTGCTGAGATACGCATTGCGAACACGCACGCACGCACGCACGCACGCACGCACGCACACACACACACACACACACACACACACACACACACACACACACACACACACACACACACTTTACCGGAACTAACAGTTCGCCATCCATCAGGAGCTGTTGGTGGAGCTCGTGACCCCTGTTGTCCTCCATTATCTACAGAAGAGGTAGCTAGCTACTCTACTCTCATATTCACTACTCACAAGAAACTAGCTGCTGATGGACACGATTACCAACAGACGCTCCAGGACAGAACTGAACAGTGAACAACCGATTGAGACACTCGTCAACTGCGGTGATTGGTACAATGATGATGCATGAATAGCTCACTCACCTCCAGTAGGAAGATCTGATCCACCATCTATCTGAAAGAAGACACAGTATTTAAACTATGATATGAATAATTCTCTTTGATGTAATGAGGTATCCAAATTCGCCTATATACCTGTGCGTAGGCTGGTGTAAAAAACATGGTTCCACCGCAACAAACTAAGCGCCGTTTATCATGCTATTTGTATGTTTTGTGCCGTTTCGGGTAGCTTGCTCGTACAAGATTGCTATTTTCTCTCCAGGTAAGTCGAAATCATAGTTTAAACCGGTTATAAACCTCGGTTTTCGGTGCAAATGTGAATTTTGATTCCTTGGGCTTCACCCTCGGTATCCAAATTCCCATATACACCTCTACCTCGGTGTATAACCTACATGTAGACTACATCTAAACAGCAAGACAGGTCTGAGGGTGCGCAGACAACTCAAGAAAAATCCTACAGCTATCAATGGCCCTCATAACACTACTAGATAGTGGTCGCATTTAACATGTTTCAAGAACATGGTACATACCTCATGGAAGGTTAGTACAAGCTGTTTAAAGAACTCATCAGACCGACCAGGGAAGAACAGCTCAGTGTGGTGCACAAAGTCCTCCATTGTTAACAAATTATATTCTAGAGAGAATCTCAGAGGAGATGGATGTCCGTACAGAAAATTGGTCTTTAGCTGTTGAGGACCCTGAAAGAAAATAAGGCCAGTGTACCATTAATACTAGTTACCAACGCACCAATGTTACGAGTATACCATTGTACCATCATACCAGTAGACTAAAGAAAATAAAAAGATTTCTAACGAAAATTAATCAAAAGGATGTATGGATAAATGAAGTCTGCTACTGGTCCACAATGTAAACCAACAAGGAACAAGCATGGAATGGTAACACGATTGACTTGCTAACAGACCATAGATCCCTACATCAGTGGCTGCTGTGGCAGACTATAGCTAGTTCAGCTAGTTGCCGTTGACTGACACCGACGTGCATTGAATTGAATTCAACTTGACTGTGACAAACTATTGCTCTTGTACAGCCACTGATGTAGGGATCTATGGTCTGTTAGCAAGTCAATCGTGTTACCATTCCATGCTAGTTCCTTGTTGGTTTACATTGTGGACCAGTAGCAGACTTCATTTATCCCACATCCTTTTGATTTCGTTAGAAATCTTTTTATTTTCTTGCTTGTGTCCTTTTTTGGGTTTCAAATTTTTGTGCAGTTCGAATGCGGCAAGAAAACGTATTTCTTTGTTTACACCATTAGTTTGGTTTGCTGTTGTTGATAATTTCTTTATGTAACCTTTTTAACTTGTAGCTCATATTATTCCTAAATACTGAAACTAGCTCATGAAATGCACAGCATACGAGCCTCGCCCACTCTAGTTTACAAAATTCTGTACGGCTGTGATACTATCTGGCAAGCAGCAGAACGATAATACTACACGAGCTTACTTGGTGAGTTGTTCTTCGAAGACTCCAGACGCCATTATGCGCTCTCCATACGGCGATACTCTACCTCTAGAATTTGTGTGGTTGGTCATGTGCGTATTGTGTAATCACAAAATGGCGTCTAACACATAGCTGACAACTGTTTGTGATCGTGAACTCATCAAATTTATATCGTCGTTTCGCTAAAAACTAAGTTCAAAAGGCACCCGCCAGAAGAATTTCACGACTGTTCGTGGGTGTTTTGGTCTCGGCACTGCTCGTGTAAAGGCGCTAGGTGCGCTGAAGAAAGAAATAAAGAAGAAGAAAACGAAGATGATGAAACTTGATTTTCACCGTTTCCAGGTTCGTCACTTTAGTGACCATTTCTAGCAATCTCCTTGCTACTGTAAGATGGGGCAACGCCAGAGAGCAGATCTAAGTGTCTTTGGACATATAAAATTCATCACCAGGTGAAATATCAGCGTTTGAACGCTATACATTGTATGTAGCCGCCATTTTGTTTTCTTGCTGATCCCTACATAGGGAGGCACTACCATGCCTCCCTAATTATACCAATGATAACAGTACATTGTACACATTTTACCAGTATACCATTGTACCGATGTTACCAGTATACCATTGTACCGATGTTACCAGTATACCATTGTACTGTTGTTACCATTATACCATTGTACTGATGTTACCATTATACCATTGTACTGATGTTACCATTATACCATTGTACTGATGTTACCATTATACCATTGTACTGATGTTACCAGTATACCATTGTGTACTGATGTTACCAGCATACCATTGTACCGTATACCATTGTACTAACCTGAGTGTTAGAATGACATTCTAGGAAAAAGTCACTGATATGATGATGACCATAAGCCATAGCAACTGTTGCTACCTCAGTCAACTGAAAAGACAAAATACATAACTCAGCACCCTTCCATAGTGCTCACTCACAGCTGTGTTAGCCTTAAGAGCACTGACACATATCTGAGAAAATCGCTGAAGATTCTGTTCTATTGTGTAATGAGATTCATTCTCAGTTTGTCCTCTCTTTTCTTCTTTTTTACGTTTTGAAAACTTCTGCAAAACAAAACAGTAGCCATCTACTCGGGTGGAAATAGTAGTCAACTTACTATCTCATCTAGAAGCATAGCATTGAGATTTCTGCCAGAGGTCTGTGAGTGAGTGAGTGAGTGAGTGAGTGAGTGAGTGAGTGAGTGTGAAGAATAGATAGACCTTCTCCATAAACAACACTAGTTGTGACTCTAGCTGTGTGTATCCTCCCTCATTTGCCTTTTGGAATGCTGTCTCCTACGATAAATAAACAACAATAATAACCCTTTACTACGATCATTATCTCACAAGTTTTGTAAAGAATTTATAAATAATGAGTTGAGTTGCAATCCAGTTCTCACACTTGATACCAATAATCAGTGGTCTTGATAGCTACAAGAGAATGTATGATGAAGTTAGATAGATAATGAAGCAGCTGCTAACCGCTTGTATGGAGCTATCAAAGCCTGGCAAACCAATCATATATTCAACCATAGCAAACTGCCAGCAGATGATAGCAAACCCAACAGGAGGGATTGTACCCTGTAGCAGCAACCGATATCATGATAAAAATCATTACTAGCATGCTGCTACTCACTGCACATAGTCTGTTAATGTCTGCTCCATGAGCTACCAATAGCTCAGCCATCTCCAGGTCACCACGACCACAAGCATGGGCTAAAGGAGTCTCTTCAACTGATCCTGCAATAAACTGCATCGTAACGTTCAATGGTAGGTGTGGTCAGGCTGGTAATTACAGGAGCTTACTCTAATAATATTAATAGGAGCACCATGTTCCAGTAGCTTTCTAGCGAGATCGATAGCTCCAGACTCAACACAAGCAAACAGTGGAGTGGTGCCATGCTACAATGACACAATACTGATATTATAACTAGTGACTATGAGCTAACCTTGTCAGACAGGTTTAGACGAGCACCATTATCAATAAGAAACTCAGCTAGTTGATGATGATAACGCAGACAAGCACACAACAAAGGAGTGCATCCATTCTAAAGGAGAGAGAGGGAGATCTGTGGTGCCTACAGGTAGAGCAAGCTAACCCTGTCTTGTATGTCAATACTCGCTCCATGTCTAATGAGACTATGAAATATACCAGTATCACCAGCTGCACTAGCCACAGTTAATGGCCGATGAGCAGCCTACAGGAATCCACTGGGCTACACACATGCACCATCACACACATAACTCACTTTGCTGTGACCATTACAATCAGCTCCTGCTGTCAATAACACCTCAACAGCATCATTACACCTCTCACCAGCAAGACAAGCAACCAGCAGTGGACTATACCAGTTCTGAGGAGAGAGAGAGAGAGAGAGAGAGAGAAAGGTGCTCATACCTCTACTACAAACAATCATCTAATCTTACCTTAGCGTGTCTCTCAACTGTGATGTTCTTGTCTTTATAACATCTCACCAATAACTTGAGGAGTGGCAAGTTCTTGATGACTTCATCTAAATGCAAACAGCATCTACCACTCTGTGTAGTAGACATGATTGCGTAACCATGAAACACGTGTTGTGTGCTCACATTGTCAACAGCTTCCAAGTTGACATCTCTACTAATAAGATACTGTACCATCTCTGCATTGCCCTTCATACAACAAATTAACAATGGGGTTTGACCATCCTAAGATAAAAGGGAGAGTTAGTGAGTGGGTGGGTGGTAAGTGAGTGTACCTGGTTCTTGCCCTCTAGTTCACTGCCAGATTCTATCAACACTTTAGCACACTCCCAGTCTGATATTAGGCAAGCACTCACCAGATCACTACCAGACTCCTGTGTGCATGTGATTACTACTGGTGTGGCATGAAAATTAAACTAGCTGTATCACCTGAGAAGGCTCAAAAGACTGTGGCTGCAATGAAGACTGATCTTCCTCTTCTCCCTCCTTCCCGCTCTCCCAATCTGACTTGCATGCTCCCTCACTTTCACTCAATTCAAAACCAGATGCATCAGTTGGCGGAAGATGACCATACTCTGAAAACCATACCTGTGACACTGGCTAATAATTTTAATAATTATTATAAGTGATACCACACCTTTTTAGACCTAGTACCCATTCGAGGACTACTCCTGTGATGAACATGTAAACACAGACTATAGAACATGTGTTTATGAGACTAACTGAGTGTGTCCAACCATTTCTTGACTATCAGCTGTTGCTGACCCATTGGGCTGCTTGAATTGCTTAAACTGGTCCAATAACAGTTCACTAACCTCTCCACCATCCTATAACATTAATCAAACTATCACTGCCTCAAAAGCACAAACCAATACTTGGTTTTGCGATGGAGGCGTGATGAAATGTTTGCGCTAAATATAATGAGGAAAATGCGCTATAACGAGGTGACCAGACACTGTTGGACAAGGTCTACGGATGAATTTCGCAAGAGTATATGAAGCTGACAGTAGATCTGTCTCTCACGAAATTCATCCGTGTACCCTGTCCAATAGTGGGTGATCACCTCGTCATAGCTCATTATTTTCAGCACGAACTTTCCATTACGCATCCGTCACAAAACCAAGTATACATCACAGTGTGGATTAAAAAGGACAACAATGCATCTAGTGAAAAATTGCAACACCTGACACTAATAATTATTTTGCCATTGCAGAACAGCGCATGCTCGCCTGCAACACAATCTGTTTAGACATTGTTCTTTAGTTGTAAGAAAAAGTTAGATTCATGAAAGCTGAACGAGCAGTTTGATTGTCATGTATCTCACACAACTAAAGAAATCTCTGTACTGCAATGGCTGACACTACAGGCCATTTTAGGTGCTAATAGGTGTGAATCTTTGGACCGCCATATTGACGGTATTGTGCTGCTGGTAAAACACAAGATATTATTTTCTTTGCGCGCTTGGCAGGCTAATTTCCACTTGCAAGCGATATATAAGTTATGTTACGGACCATTTTGCAACCCGGACCGTTTTAAAACGGGCCGCCGGCTTTGAAATGGGCTGGCCCGTTTTAAATCCGGCTGGCCCGATTTGAAACGATATTAGCACGTCAGCCCGTTTTAAAACCGCGGCATGATACATAAGCAAATCGTGCGTATATCCCTGATGCATTACGTATTCCCTGTGAATGGTGCAGGGAGTTTGTATTTCAGTTTGAATACTGTACCTTATTAAAGTACTTATTTTTATGCCTCGGTGGGCGGAGCCACGAGGCATACAGTAGTCGTGTTGTGTGTGTGTGTGTGTGTATCTGTCCGTTGCCGGCATAGCGCATCGCACGCTAAAAACTAAGTGCTGATATCAGCAATACAGGTAGAAATCGCTATTTGCTCAGAACTGAATTGATAAATTGTTGGTTCTAAAGCTCCGTTCGTGAGTTATGGCGTGAGATGCTTACCTCGATGGCTGTTCCCGGCTATCTGGACTCCTCTAAAGACATAACAGTTTACAGCTGACTACCTTACAGCTAGTGAGTTCGTTTGTACTACAAAACAGCTTGGCAGGTCCAGCGAAATTCTCTCGAAGGCCTACAGCTCGAGCTTGAGCTCGCTCAGTTGAGCTGCAGTAGTTGCTGATGATCTAGAGTTCTCCGTAGACAAAAATATCCACAGTTGACTGCCTAGAAGCTGATAAGTCACAAGATAGCAGCGTAATTCTAAAGAAATTGTGTAAGCAAGCTATGGACGCTATCTCGCTCGTGTATGTGCTGTGCCGTGCTCTTGAACTTTATAGACACGCCCAGTTGAATTAGTGGTCAGCACTGATTGGCTTTTTTTACAGAAGTGACGCTCAAATTCCATAGGCTCTCTGGCACATCTATGCTCTGCATGCTTATTACTATTAACAGACCTACATGTACATCTTTGCACTGCCGATAAGCCGCCACCTTGCTTTCTTTGACAACTTCATGTTATTGGTTATCGTTACGTATGATGCATGCTAGGCTAGCTACAGTGAGTTTAAAGACTACAGAGCTTGTGAATTTGATCCAAAAAATGTTGAGATTCATCCTCATTGGTGCTAGAGTCATCACCTCGAGCATAAAACTGCAATACGAGTCAATATTTAAAAAATCTCTTATGTGTGGCCATCCGTTTGCTACTGTAGAAGATGCGCTGGTCTTCTTTGCATCAAGCAAATGCACCCGTACTGTAGTGCCATTTTTGGTGAATGGTGGCAGCATCCATTACCTCAAAGCGCCGATGGTCGCTAGGGAACATGAATATCATTACTAAGGTCGTGAATGTCATTATTCGCGTAACGGTATACCGCCACCTTAAGAGTTTACAAACGAACATTACTGCCACAATCTCGGTCAAGAAAGCGAAGTTAGCAAGCAGTTGACTGTTAGAAACTGGTCCAGTTTTGCTGCCGTTCTGTATCAGTCAAGCAGACTCAAGCTATTATCGATTGGACTGTTCGATCAAGGCCACTATCCAGTACTGTTTGCTACCCTGATGTAGTTGCGCGTAGACACAGTGTGGCAGTAAAATCGAACAAAATGTCAGTAGTTTCGTTCCATATTTCCCGCTTTGCTGGCTGTTCGAGAGATAGAAACGCACGTTTTCAAGCTCTAGTGACTCATATACGCAATATACTTTCACTTGTGTGTGCAAAGTACCTAGCTAAGCACGCAAAAGATGAAACCTTGTATTTTGCCTGCAGCACAATACCGTCAATATGGTGGCGTCGACACGGTCATGACCGGTGTACGGGCGCGTGCAGTAAAATGATTAGTGAGGGTCTATATGGTTGAAACTCAATGACTGTTACACTGGAGTGCTGTCTGCACAAGCAGAGAAATAAATTATAGCTACTTGCAAATTAAGTCATGACACAATCTCATTAAAGTAGTATCCTACCACCTACCTGTGACTGGTCAATGGAAGGTGATGCATACATGCAATCATCAACTGTGTTCAGACCAGCACCTATAAATTAATGGGATTCATGTAACTATGGTAACTATAAATGCAACCACACCCACTTCTCCACTTTTGCAGCTGTTCATTCATACTTTGTAAGACATCCTCCATACTATCACCACAATCTGGTACTCTCCACACTGTCATAAAACGCCCTAGCTGTCTTCTTAGAGTATGTTGGTCCATAAATTTAATGGAGTCTATAAGAGTACGAGGAAAACCAAGGTATCCAGCCAGCTGCCACCAGTCTTCACCAATCTTCTTTCTAATGAACTGCCACACAGTTGGAGGATTAGAGCGACCTGAGAGTGTACGAGTGGCTTATGAACTAGCTGATGAGAGCACACACTCACATATAGGTACCAGTCCAGTCACTAGATGGCCTGCTCCAGGAGTACACAGCAGCACCTTCACTAGCTTATCCAGACTGGGTATTCTACTATGGTGTAACCACATGCGGCATACTACACATAGTTCAGGAACAATCTCCTCTCCAACACGAGGAACTATACCCATAGCTTCAATAAGTTTGATTATTAGTTCTGGAGGCAAGGATTTGGATGGCATTTGTCTAATAATGTTGACCACATCTAGCAAACACAATAAAATTAATTTCTAATAGCCTCCAAGCAGTAGCAGCACATCATACCTGTTTCCTGCTCATACAAATCCTCAGCATTGAAGCCTAGTATGTTTAGAACTAGAAAGTACCCATTATGCAACCACACCCACATAAACCAAGCTAGCTAGCTCACTGTATTTTCTAAACAAGGTGGCCATATCATAGTGTTGCTCTAATCCTTGTAGTCCCCATGTGTCCATGAGGCACAGATAGAAACGAGCCAGACCAGTCTTGCCTTTGTTGCATATATATGTGCTCAGACTGAGCAGCTTGCTGTCCAGTGACAACCATTCATTAGTCAGGTGCTCTTTTTCTATCGTTGTAAGAAGTTCTCGATAAAGTAAATAAGGTATTAGTGTGCGAAGACTGATCATATCGCTTATGTTCACTTGCAATGAGTTAAGAATAACAACAGACTTTTCTCGAAGTATCTTCTCGGCGTCTTTGAACGGAGCTGTAGGTGACCACAAGTGCCTAGCTGATTAACACTACTACAGAAGCTCCTTACCTCCTCCATACAGCTCTCTTACTCGTGCTTTATCAAAAATATGAGGTTTTGATAGATAAACCCAAGGAGAGTCTTCGTCAGCCGAGATTTTAGAGCCAATCCAAGACGCAGCCATCTTACTAGTGTTGAAACCAATCAGACACTATATACCGACGCTAGCTCTCTGCCATGTTATAAAAAAAGGGGTGGGCTGGCCCTGGGCACTTCTTTCGATCGGGTATATCCCAGGGTCAGGGGTATATCCCACGCAGACCAACCGGATATGAATGTTATTTCTGAAATTCTACATATAATAACAAGAGTAATAAAATACGAGAGTCCACAAGCCCTCGTCATAATCTCAGCACTTCTCAGTATGACAAGACACTGGGACAAGTGATTCTTCCTCGTTGGGATCATCTGTCGGCTCCGACAAGTTAGGTATCTTGGGCTTTCAACTGAGTTCTTGCATACAAGAATCTTGCTCAATGCCTAAGAAAACTGGTTTATTATGTTAGTCTCAATTACGGGTCTTCAATTGCAAGGTCGTCGTCTATATGATCAATTCTGTTTACGCCATCATGAAATTGTCGTCAGCAGAGTGAATCTCATCTTGTACTTTCTTCAACGTCTGAGTCAGAGCGTACATGACAGCTTGATCTTGTGACTTGACAGTAGCACCATCTTTTGCTCCATCTTTAGTTTTCATGCTGTTGATTAGTCAAGAAATGTTGAACCTACACGTATAAGTAAAAGGTTAATTGTGAGTAAAAATAGTCTCTCAGGTCAATATTATTGGGGCGAGCCTGAGCGAGCCCCACATGGATCGAATGACGTCCCCCGCGAGCTATGTATGTATCTATGTATGCGTACGTCATTCTGTAACTGCCCCCTCGTTCTATTTCAATGTACATTTTGAATTTACATTCGTACCTGCAGTGCCGAGCGTACTGCTCAACAAAGAGATTAAGAACTACAACAGCTGAGACGTCAACAGCATGCATGAGCAACGTACTGTTGAGACCGATGAACGTAGAAAGAATAGGCTAAAGCGCATGAGGGACCATTAACATGAACGACGTGCTGCTGAGACTAGTGAGCAAAGAGAAGACAGACTACAGCGTACGAGAGGCCAATGTCAAGAACGGCGCTAAAAATTTGTAATCATGAGATGCGGAACTGCTTGCTGCTGTTTCATACATACAAGATACTCACTTGTCAAAAGCTAGAAGCATTGTATCAAACTACCTAGCTATCAAACAGATCATCTGCAATGCACTCGCTCAGGCTCGCCCCACATTGTCCATGTACAATCATCTAGTTGCATGTATTTATCCTTATGATGTCAATTCAAAGGTGTCTAGGTATGATAGCCTGACCTCCCAGAAACTAGATGAAGACACCAACAGACGGCTTTTCATCAGTCAAAACATATTGCTAAAATGTACACAGTACTGACGATCTATGTAGTCGTGCACCAAGGTAGATAGGTGTTGCCTGTCAACTACCACCAACACTCTGTCAACATTCTAATCAGCATGAACAGTATTCTCGAGAACTCTCTTGAAAGACCCACAAATGCTACACGACATAACAACCTTAGCATGACTGCAAATACAAACACAAGCTAACCATGAAGTGAAGCATGTAACAGCTAACCATGAAGTGAAGCATGTTACAGCTAACCATGAAGTGAAGCATGTTACAAGCTAACCATGAAGTGAAGCATGTTACAAGCTAACCATGAAGTGAAGCATGTTACAGCTAACCATTAAGTGAAGCATGTTACAAGCTAACCATGAAGTGAAGCATGTTACAGCTAACCATGAAGTGAAGCATGTTACAAGCTAACCATGAAGTGAAGCATGTTACAGCTAACCATGAAGTGAAGCATGTTACAAGCTAACCATGAAGTGAAGCATGTTACAAGCTAACCATGAAGTTAAACCTGTTACAGCTAACCATGAAGTGAAGCCTGTTACAAGTCCAGTTATTCAAACGACATATGTTTCCAGAAACTCAACTCTTTAATTTCAAATATATCAGTCACTTTTAAAATCAGATTCTTTCCCAGAGACAAAGATAAATCGTCTCACATTTTCTACCATAATTGTATTAGCACATCAGTCACATCATGTGATAGCTACTGCACATGCTCAAATGCCCGCCAGTCTACAGCATGAAAATATGGGATAAATTGTATATCATTGCTATCCAACCAGTAACACTTGAAACCGAGGCAAAGGGTCACTAACTACGATAGGGAGCACGGTAGACAGGTCTACATAATTATTGGGGCGAGCCTGAGCGAGCCCCACATTGATGGTGATGTGTGTCCCACGTTGCGGGGAATGTTTGTATATATGTATGTATGTATCTGGCCGCGTGGTGCGTTTGTCCTCCCGATGTTCCCGAGAAGTCACGTGCGTACGCGTGTACACATTGACGTAATCCCCATGATGTAATCCTCACGTGGCGCGATTCAAAACGAGACTGCGCATTGGAGACGCCTGGATCGACTTCTACAAGGTAAGAGTACTGCCAGGAAGCGACAACGAGCAGCAGAGTCACTTGATCACAGAGCTCTACAACTGGAGCGACAACGGGAATACAAGAGCAGAGGGCCTACTGTTGTGCATATGTAGAAAAATGGATTGTACTTGAATTGTGCAGGACATAAATCAGCTCAGGCTCGCCCCCAGTATTTTATAAATGTACTAGTAATACATGCTGTTTTAAACATGCTACGTGCTCAATCAAAGCAGATTAAGCACATTGATGCCTGTTGGTATTAATTTTTGCATTTTCAACTAATCTACAACAATATCAAAGTTGTGTACCACAAAGTAAGATAAAATGCAAATTTTTGACTCAGTTCATTTGCTGAATAATAATCTAACATAGCAAAACATAATTTATTCTCACGCCTCTACTGCTAACATAGCAGAAGTTAAAGTACATTAATCTTGAAAAAATAATGCTGTTGATGGCACAAGACTGAAAAATAATCTGATACCTAGCTGTATGCTGATAGCCGACTGCTATATCAGAGGCTTTGCTATGGGGACACACACACACACACACACACACACACACACACACACACACACACACACACACACACACACACACAGACACACAGACACACAGACACACACACACACACACACACACACACACACACACACACACACACACACACACACACACACACACACACACACACACACACACACACCTGTGTCTCCATTAGTTCCAGTGAGCTCTTCCCCTTCAGAGCAACCTGCAACTGATTATGATAGGTCTGACAGCCACGAGCAAAATACTGCAGCCTCAATCTGAATTCCTTTAATCTTTCCTCATTACCAACAAGATAGTCAGGACTCTGAAAAAAAAAATAATAATTCTCACTTCTTCCCAACCTCCCTCACTTACTAGTTTCAACAGCTGATGAAAAGTAAACAAAGCACACTCGACCACAGCAAACTGCAAGTTAGGTTTCACACACACACACACACACACACACACACACACACACACACACACACACACACACACACACACACACACACACACACACACACACACACACACACACACACACACACACACACACACACACACACACACACACACACACACACACACACACACACACACACACACACACACACACACGTGTCTCCATTAGTTCCAGTGAGCTCTTCCCCTTCAGAGCAACCTGCAACTGATTATGATAGGTCTGACAGCCACGAGCAAAATACTGCAGCCTCAATCTGAACTCCTTTAATCTTTCCTCATTACCAACAAGATAGTCAGGACTCTGAAAAAAAAAAATAATAATTCTCACTTCTTCCCAACCTCCCTCACTTACTAGTTTCAACAGCTGATGAAAAGTAAACAAAGCACACTCGACCACAGCAAACTACAAGTTAGGTTTATCACCTTCTTCACTGTCAGGAGGAGGCGGCATATGCTCCTAAATAAAATAAAAAAATCAAAACATTACCAAAATTGACGTGTGCACTTTACAAGAAGAAAAGAGTTGAGAGAAGGGAAGCAATCTGAGAGGTCATCTTCTTTACTGAGGTACATTGAGCCCTCAGCTAGCAGCTGGACTATCTCATGTCGACCCTGCTTGTCTGCAGTGACTGAGAAGAGAGGAAGAACTTGCTGACACACATACTGGATGAAACGAGCAACAGAGCCACCTTTCTGTTAGAAAGAAAGGAAGGAGAGGATTAGCTACAGCTGACTAGCACAGCAACACTGTATAATTACATGTAACCACATCATATGCCTCAGAGTAAGTTATAATCATCTCCAGGTGACTGGATAGTTAGCCGAGAGAAGTTGTATCATCACTGACAAAAATTATGAAGCAGACCAAAGCTTACACAATACCATAACAAGGGCTAGTAGTAATGAGGCTACCATACTGACCTTGGAAAATTTCAAAGCCATTCTGAAGCACACTGAGAACCTGTCCACTGATTCAGTATTTTCAGCCTAGAAATAAACACACTGTAAAACCAATGGTCTTTGAAGTAGGCCTCTGTGTATACCTGAAACTCCTCCTCCAGCTCAGCTTGCTCACTGATAATATCAATCACTTGTTGTGATCCCTCACTTGTTGAGAGGTGCTGCATCTTGTTGAGTACCTCCATGAAAGACTCAAACTCATCTCCTGACACATCTACTAACACCTAGTGGAAGAGAACAACGAAGTTAGTAGCCATAACAAAAATGCTTGCCGTGCTATTAAATTTATCTACAGAAGGCTTGTGAAGGTTTGTGTTCAGAAAATCAGCTCCAAAATGCATGAATTTGATACGAAGAACTTGAGGTGCAAAAATGACCTTTTTGACCAGTTCCACGAGGCACTGTTCATTCTCTAGTGATGGTATGAAGAGTTTGTGTCTCATGTCCATCAGTGATACACTGACATACTCTATACCCTTCTCCCTCACTGAATCACTACCTCCCATGATCTGATCAAATATACCACTAAGAGCACCTTGAGAAGGAATAATGGTAAGGAGAAGAAGCCAAATACTTTAGGAGTAACAAATGTATCTCTACACAGACAGTGCCTCAGTGAGACCGCAAAGTTGTAATCATATCCAACCAATGGAGGATAAGTTACAGAGAGAAGATGAATCATAACTGGCTTATGAATATTCATGAGTGCTTGACTGCAGTATGTGCAATACACTAACCTGCTGTATTGAGCTGTAGTACAGTGGACATTGCTGTCTTGACAAGACCCAAATCAACAGCATCCTCTGAAATAGAACAATAATCAATATTGAGACTGTTACTTGCACTAAGTTATACAAAATGTTCGTATAAAGTGCTTTCAGTGAGACTGCAAAGTTGTAATCATGTCCAACAAATGTTGGATGGTTACTTGAATATTAAAATCATCACTGGCACACATGTACATCAACAACTGAAGCAATGCATGTAGGGTAGAATCAAGACAATGGCTAGCTCACCAGTCACAAGAAGCTGGGTCAGTACATCAGCGACTTTAGTGCACAACAGAGCTTCATCTGGTCCTTTGCACAGGCTGGGTAGACCCTTGATGGCACATCTCCTGATCTATAGAACACATACAGACCACGCCTAGTTAATATCAGACCACACCCACTTGTTACCATTGTGTCTTCGTCAACAACTAAGTCTAGTAAAGCGTTCATTGCCTTCTCTGTCATCTCAGGAAAGTAGGAGAGGAACTTTGTAATGAAGCCAGCTGCAAGCCTCTTCTCTCCACCAGTCTCTTTGGATGCTGCTAGAATACACTCATATGCTTTTTGGTGCTGGAAAATAAAATTTAAACAAAGAGAGTGAGCATTAAATAGAACATATTCCGTAAAATGGTACCCATAAGCTATTTTTCACGCTATTCACAGAAAATACTCACCTTTCCAGCATTGTCCTTTGCATCAGCGAGGATGCCATAGTTTCTGTACAATTCTTCCACCCCTCCACTGTCTATTTTCACGATTTTGTGTGAGAAGCTAACAAAAATCTAATAAGATCCCGCCAAAATTTAAATCTATGGTCACTGCACCTTGCAACTGGTAATATTTCAGCTACAATGGCGTCTTCTTGTTTAGAGGCGTCTCTCTAGCGCCAAGACTTTAGCACGCCCCACTCTGTGTCGACCATGTGCAGCAACTGGCGGGTTCTTCACAGGTTAAGTTATTAAGAAGGCGTGGTCTCAATTATTTGCTGGTCAGCTCCACCTGTTGCTGCTGTTGCAGAGCTGAGCGTCTTTGCTGCAACAGTTCCGTTGCTAATGGCTGCTTCTCACAATGCACAGGACGAAGGCAGCAAAGGAGGTTAGTCATGCTTGCTGCCTGTTCCACTCTTGCTGTTGGTAACTTGCCATATAATTTTCATTTCTCTAGTCTAGTCTGTGAAGACTTGGGTCTGCTGCTTGAATGCCTTACACTACAAAATGGCGGAGTGGACACACAGAAGCAAGTGCTGGTCACAATAGCAGCTAGATCTATGTGTAGGAACAATAGTGAGTTCAGTTGGACAAAAAATTAAGTTTTCGTTTTCCACGTGTTCGTAGCTGTAGCCAGCCTGCAAAGAGTTGCGAGTGTCTGGAGGACTAGAGACCATTGTTGAGCTACTGGTCAACACAGCATCAAAGCAGCTCCAGCAAGCAGCGCTATACACCCTCAGCTGTGCAGTGGAAGAGAATGGTAACAAAATTTGCAATGTGTGACATCAATTTTTGCATGTGTATTTTTGTCTAGTTGAGTGTAAGATGCAACTGACAGAGAAGAACCTGTTCAAGATGCTGGCTAGCCTGGTCAGCTCTGAGGACTCCTCTCCTCCTCTGAAAGCAACTAGTGTCTTCCTCACCACTTGCATACTGCTAGACAACAGTGAGTACTACCACACATCACTCATGACAATAGTGCTAGTTTTGTTACTGTCCCTCAGTTCAAGGTCAGCATCTGGCAAGAGAGACAAGACTACTAGCAAAAATAATTGATCAATTTAATAAGTAAGTGCTAATCCACGGTAAATTCTGTGCCACAGTAGTGTTTGTTGAACCGTGACTTTATTGAGCTGTTACTAGAAATTGAGAAAAAGCATTGTTGAGCTGTTATTAGAAAGGAGCATCAAAATGTATATACAGTATTGTATCTCTTTGCTCTGGTGTAATGGTGTCATGCTCTGTTCTCGTGTTCAGGTGTTTAGTCACTGTGTTCAAGGACTTGTGTGCTGCATCAGATGATGACAGCAAACAGATGAACACACAGCTAGTAGAGCTGTGGGGATGCCTAGCCAACGCTATCATGACAGCCACTACTCAACCACACAACGGTTAGTAAAACAAGCAATAAAATAATATTAGTCATTCTTCTCTCTCAGAGTACAATCAGTTGCAGTGTTGTGCTGTATTCCCGGCTGCTGTCAACATGCTCTACCACTGCAAGAAAAGTTGAATTTCCTGATTCGTTGGTACAGGAAATTCTCCAGGAAACTTCAAATTTCTGGTACAGGGTGGTATAGTATAGATCCAAATTTCCTAAATCGCAGGAAATTTGGATCTATACTATACCACCCTGTACCAGAAATTTGAAGTTTCCTGGAGAATTTCCTGTATCGCGAATCAGGAAATTCAAGTTTTCTTCCAGTGTACTTCACTCAACAAACACAACTGCTCAAACCACTGCTCACAGTACTAGCAGTGTGTGTCAGCAGAAATGGTAATGTACCACTGGCTCACTCATTCACCCACCCACTCACTTGATATATCTCTCTCTCTCTCTCTCTCTCTCTCTCTCTCTCTCTCTCTCTCTCTCTCACACGCACGCACGCACGCACGCACGCACGCACGCACGCACGCACGCACGCACACACGCACACACGCACACACACACACACACACACACAGAAGTCACAGGATCGTCTACAGATGTTTGGTGGAGTGACAGCACTCTCTAACCTGCTGGAGGATTTAGTGAAACAAGCTGACACTATGGATCAGCTTTATGAAGACAAGTTAGAGGACCTGTTTGCTTTCATATCTGATGTGATACAGACTATCTCAGAAGCAACACATGGCAATGGTAAGTGATGAGGGGAACACATGCAACTGTGTACTTGTCATGAGTATCACAATGGTCTCAATTGTTATTTTACAGAGTCTATTTGTACCAAGTTGACCAATCTTGTGCCGATTCTAGTACAGCTCCTCACTAGACAAGGACTCAGTGACTTCATGCTACTACATGTGGTACTCTGTCTCGGCAACCTCACTGATGACAACCGTAAGCTGTGCACAGCACTTCTTGCATGAGTACTGTGGTCTCATAGTCCACACTACATTCAAAGTGTTTGTCTCACTATAGGTATCAACCAGCAGCAGTTGTTGATCAATGATGGAGTATCTCTATACTGATCAATGCTATGGCAGTTTCTCAGGTCAGTGACACACTATCTGCCTCATCTACTAACTATAACATGTACATACATAATGTGTGTTTACAGAATGAGGAGCTCACTAAAGCTATCACATATGTATTACACACCTGTACTGAGCGAACCAAACCAATAGGTACGTTATGCCCAATTTTTTCACTGAGTATTAGTAAAATTTCACTCTCAATTGTGCACACAGCCACACCTCCTACAGACCTGACTCTTCCAGACAGCTCATCTGGTAGTCTCACTCCGATCATGAAGAAACCATTCAAAACACCTCCAATAACAATAGAACACTGCCGCCCACAAACAAAGACAACGAAAGCTACCGTAGAGAAAGCAGCTAATGAACTGGATTGTGAGAATATACTAAAAGGGTTGGATGCTAAACGTATACCAGTGGAAGATAAGGTGAAGCACTGGCTGGATACCAATATGGTGAACAAAGAACAAGAACTGAACAGATAAGCAACTGCAGATGATCACAAAGACTGCTTCAATAAAGAAGAGATAGGTAGCGACCATGCCCAGCAATCTCACTCAGATGAGCATCCACTGCTCGAGCTAACTAGTACAATGGACGCTGGTAACATTGTTCCACTTCAGAATCTCAAGACAGTGTTTCTTGTCGGCAAAGAGAAGAGAAAACGATCACCATCATCTCCTTATAATGCTGATCACACCCCTCGATTGAGCAAAAGAGCAAACAATACACAAGAAAGAACAGAAAAGAGCATGCAAGAAGGAGAAAGATATCTTGAAGGAGAATTGGAAAGAGGTGAAAACAGTGGATCTGATAAGGAAAGAGAAGCAATGGTTGATCAAAGAAGCACTGGTAAAACTGTTGTGAGCAAAGCACAGAGAATTGGAAGAGGAGTGATGCAGAAAGACAAGCAGCAAGAAACGTTGAAGCATGCAGTTACAAGGTCAACTCACAGAGGAACAGAGACAAACAGAGAATCTAGCTAAGCAGCATGAAGAGTTAGTGAGCAGACAGGGCCAGCTACAGAGCCAGCTACAAAAGGAACGAACACAAAACGAGAGAATGAAAGAGAAGTATCTGATTCTGAGGCAACAAGTGGAAGAAATGAGCAAGCACAAAACAGCATTCAAGTGCCTTGGTTGTGATGCTATCAATGCTCATGTGACAGTGACCAGCAGAAATGCACTGCAGCTTCTCAGCCGAGACTCAGGCACTTGTCGCTACCACCGTCACCTGACAGAGTTCGTGAGGAAGAGAATGCCTTTGATCACTGCAACCCACTCACCTGAAGCTATCCGGCAGCCATCATTCAGCCAGCTACCTCGAGAGCATCTCCACCCATCACACGGTGACCAAGAACAACAGCCACCTCTACAGCAAGAAGATCAACAAGTACTAGCACAAGAGCAGCAGACACTACAAGATCAAGATGAGCTATCCGCTAATCCATCATCATCAAGCTGCCAAGATGAGCAATCATTATCTAGTCAACAAGAACAGCACTCACAACAACCATCACTAAATCAAGAAGACCAGAACCCGATAACTCATGTACTATCATCATCAAGTCAAGAAGAGCTGGAGGAACTATCACTAATACGGCCATCACCACTATACTCACAATCTCACAGACACCAGCCATTACTACAGCAGCAGCAGAGATCAGCACTGCATCTACCACACCAGACAATGACCCAACAACACAAGACACTCAATCAACATGAATCACATCATGAACCAAAACAAAACCAGTCAATGATCAAACAACACCATCAACCCAAGCAACTACTACACAACCAGACATTACTAGAACACAAGAGACGACAGCAACAAGAATCACACCAACCACTAAAGCACCATCAGAAAGCATACCATCACATGCAAAGACAACAATGTGAGCGATATCATCAACAAGATCAAGAATATTCTGTACAATCATCATCGAGTGATCACAGCGACCATGAGCTGACAGTACCAACACACTCCACTCACTGCGGCATGCACCTCCAGACAGAAGAGACAGCCACTCAGTGACATTAAAAACACTCAGTCATCGTCTCGTGATTGGACTCCATTTGACTATCCGTCAGATGAGACAGACACTGAGAGGAAGAGGAGAACACAGCAAAGGAAGGATATGAAAACAGTGACTCATCCAACCAAGGTCAGTCAATAGATGAAGCTAATACATGTTAGTACAATAGTTTAAACAATGATACACTACTGGTCTACATAATTCATCGCTCATGCTTATCATGCAGTTGCCACGGGAACGTGTACCCTACACACGAGAAGAGGAGCAGTATATTGTGGAGGGAGTACAGAAGCTGGGTCATCGATGGCGTCACATATTATCAGCCTATCCCTTCCATCCACACAGAACACCAGTAGATATTAAAGATAAGTACAGCATGGACTATACTGATATAAGAGCAAGGATTACAAAATGACATAATACTTTACACTATCAAAAAGTCAACAAAAATTATTTATGATAGATTCTGAAGTGGAGTGTTGAAATGGAAGTGAACTGTGCCATGCTAAGTCTGTTCATGCCTTTAACAATTATAAGTTTCAGAAGTGAGCGATGGTCTCTGTAGCTTGACGGACAGAATGAATGAATGTAACCCTTCAGTGCATGCAACGAGTGTAGTGTTTGGTAGCGTATTAATAACCAGATTACAGGATACAGATGAACGATGATACAATACAGAATCAACAAAGACGTGCATGTGTACTAAAGGATGGCAGAGACACTAGACTAAGTGGGTCCTACAGTGTGCTAATATAAATATTAACAACATAATACTACAATGAGGGTAATCTATAAGCTAATCTATCATGATGGGTAATCTTACTAATCTGCCATGAACTTCTGTTTTACTTTATTAGCTAGAGGGAGGTTAGGCAGTCCCCATAATGCACTATGTATAGTCTCCCAGCAAGCAGGAGGTGAGGTCTTTTTGTACCAACTCTCAACTACTTTAATAAGGAACTCCGTGGCTTCTCCGCTTTCTTCTTTTAACATTTCCAGTTCAGGATATGTCAGTCCCAAGATCAATCCAAATTTATTTGTGGAAGATATGCTAAATTCCTGGTAGAGAATGAAGTACACATCAGTGGGCTTGTCTATCTCATGACAGTTTTTGGTAGCAGGCTGCTTCACTGCAGTAGTATACAGAATGCACATTCACCTCAATTAATGGTGACTTACAAATTGCTTCAATAATTGAACCAAGTTCAATATTTCCTGAATAACAATAATGGAAATGAAAATCAGTAAGTTACTACTGACTTACTTGATAGATATGAAGAAAGAAAGATAAACAAAAAGATAATCAAAAACACAGCACACACAGCAAACACTACAATCAGCACACCCAACACGATGCCATGTAGCTTTGAGGACCTATTACTATCTGCTGCTTCAGATTGCCTCTCATCTGGACAAAGACACAATGCAGCCATGAACACTCACTCTGTCCATCACCACATGGTATACTGACCTCTGTTAGCAGGTAAGTCATTGACATGTCGTTGCCGTAGTCCTTCTGATGATGGTAGTGCTTCTGATGATGGTGGTGCTTGTGATGATGGTGGTGCTTGTGATGATGGTGGTGCTTGTGATGATGGTGGTGCTTGTGATGATGGTGGTGGAGGGTCTACACATTTCTCTTGTGAATTAGTGAATTAATGGTCAATGGTAAATCAATTCAGGTGAATGAGGATCGACAGTAACTGAACACTAGTTATGCTCCAAAGGGGCTTATGCATTGGTGGAATTACATGCCGCCCTACATGATGTAAATTATTATCATGTAAATTTTATGCGCAAACCATGGATCGGGACAGTCCATGGATTGCACTGCTCTAAGTATGGATTCATGCTTTGCACGGGCAATCCATGGATTGCAAAGCACTTGCACGATCACACACACGTCAAGCGTTCGTGCAAAAGAAGAAGAAAGGGAGCAAGGTGATCAGTCGAGAGAAAGGAAAGTAAATTGTGGCTTACCTTTCGGCTAGCAATCCTCACTTCAAGTTCTGGGTGAAGTCTCTTGGATTTTGCCTATTAGATTACCCAGCTCTTGGACAAAGGAATGTATTGTGTTTACCAGCCAAGAAAACGGTATGGAGCTTTGATTGTACGCTATTGATGTGTTTATAGGATGCTTTGACGTGCACGAAGGACAAGAATGACACTGCCCTGCTAGGCAGATTTCCTCGTGTGGCATACATAGAGGATTTCTACGATATATTGTGCAGACTTCATACAGTTCATCTCATGTATCTCAACCTTGCTGCCTCAGTAAACATAATAATACTAAAATTATAGCTATAGAATACAATAGGCAATCAAGTTGAGCAGCATTGCTGCCAGAGGTACTTCAGAGTCCGCCGCTTCTCACGAGCGTCCATGCATCAAAGGTTTGGCCGAGATCCATACTTCGAGTCTCTCGTTTGTGTGATCCATGGATTGAGTAGACAATCCATGGATTGCACAGATCCATACTTTGAGCAGCACAACCCGTGGATTGTCCCAATCCATAGTTTGCGTACAACAAGTATATGGCCCAGATAAAAATCAATTCGTAAAAATTCTAATAGTAATTATGGTTGTGGATGGTTGCATACGGCAAAGTTACCAATCTATTCATTAACCATTCACTGAATTCACTTCCAATTAAGATGCATGCAACCATGAAATACTTACCTGTTATGTGTTTTGAATGCCATTCAATAGAGCTACAGACCTAACTAATGGCCTCGTGGTTCGTATGGATGAATAGGCTGTGCTTTAAATTTTAAAATACGTTGTTCCTGTAGCGAGTGCTATTACTAAGAAATATTCATGATGATCTATGCCAGCACGAACAAACAAATTATGGTAGCATGTTTCGTACTGATAATAATACCTAATCATCTGGCATCTGTGCAGGTATTTATCCGAGCTTTTTTCCAAGTGCTGCATGCTATTACAGTTATGTGGTGCCAGATGGCACAGCTTGCGTTGCTATAATATTGTGTACGAGCAGTGCTCAGCAAAAATCTTGCATAAATACCCGCACATTTTATGGCAGATGAGCTTGCTTGAGCAATTTTAGGTTCATACCTTCGCACAACTAAAGAAAATTGTTTGCAATCGATCATGGTTAGTTTTGAGCTTGTTGCTTCGCGATGGTGTTGCTGAAATTTGCTATAATATTATTTGTCAATAAGCAAGCAACTCTCTCTACACGAATATTCTTGGCTAGAAAAATACAGCTAATTGCAAAATTCATGAATATTATTAATTTGGTAACTCACCACCTTAACCTCGCAAAAGTTAATATAATTATCTATGGCCACGTGGATAGCTAAGCATCTTAACTTATTATAAGCATTCATGTGTTTTATCCTGATTGGATAAATTGAAAGCAAGCGCAAACAGTGTGTACCAGCTGTCTGCCTAGCAGGCCTGGAAAAAATTCTGGGAACAAATTTTATACTCAATCATTACCAGGATGTACTTATAGTGATACTTGGACCTGGAATACACATTTTAGGAATCGTTGTCCTAACCTCAGGAATCCCAGGATACTTGGACCTGGAATATTTACATGTATACCACTACACATACTAGGACAACTTTCCTATTCCCAAGAATCCCGGGATATACTTGGACCTGGAATATAGTGAGCGGATCTGAGAAAGGGGGTCACTGCGCTCCTGCAAGTTTTGAACGCGTTTCAAATGGTTGCTACTCAGTCAAACATTACTGAAATTCAATCAAATTTTTGTGTATAATATTTGATCATTCTGCTTGCTGTATATCAAATGTTAGAGCCATATTATAGCACTAAATAATTATTTGGATGAATGATAGCAAGTTGAAACATGCGTGCGTTCGAAAATTGCAGGAGTGAAGTGATCCCTTCTCAAATCCGCTCACAATTTATTATACTAGGTAGGACTACTTGTCCTAATGAAGCACCAAAGGTGCAGATGCCTCGGTGGAATGCCAAATGCAACCATTTCACATACACAGCAACAAACTGCAGCTGTTATACCTTTCTGTACAGCAGTATAATAGTTATGCAATGCAATTCCTGTATGATGAAATTAAAGCTGAAGAGCGCTGCAACAAGCTGCAGTACAGCACTGTTTGCAGAATAAGCTAGTGGGTTGCAACTATGCAATCAGAAGCCAATCAGTGCTGACCACTAATTCAACTGGGCGTGTCTATAAAGTTCAATTCGAGTGCAGAGCACGGCACAGCACATACACGAGCGAGATACTAGTAGCGTCCTACGCTGCTATCCTGTGACTTATCAGTTTCTAGGCAGTCAACTGTGGATAGTTTTGTCTACAGAGAACTCTAGATCATCAGCAACTACTGTAGCTCAAGCTCGAGCTGTAGGCCTTCGAGAGAATTTCGCTGGACCTACCAAGCTGTTTTGTAGTACAAACGAACTCACTAGCTGTAAGGCAGTCAGCTGTAAACTGTTTTGTCTTTAGAGGAGTCCAGATAGCCGGGAACAGCCGTCGAGGTAAGCATCTCACGCCATAACTCACGAACGGAGCTTTAGAACCAACAATTTATCAATTCAGTTCCGAGGAAATAGCGATTTCTACCTGTGTTGCTGATATCAGCGCTTAGTTTTTAGCGTGCGATGCGCTATGCCGGCAACGGACAGATACACACACACACACACAACACGACTACTGTATGCCTCGTGGCTCCGCCCACCGAGGCATAACAACAGGAATCCCAGTACATACATTGCAGTCATATTATGTACTGACTTCTGAGACTATCATACTTATGCGTATAATTTATTACGGGACATAATTGAAGATATCTTGAGTCAGTGAGAACTGTCCCATGTATCTCAAGATACATGGGACAGCTCGTGCCAGTACCGGGTATGTATGAATTGCACTCAACACACTGTAACTATGCACGGTTTTGGGTGCATAGCTACAGTGCATGCTACAGAATAATACAGTTACTACGGAATAATACCACAAACTGGTAATACACACTGACAAGTGTTTCATGAAACAATTTGTTATGCAAATCCTTTGTATGTTTATAGCTCACCATCTGAAAGTGGATACCGTATATAGAAGTTGTTTCCAAGAGGAGAGATTCCCTTGATATCCACCTTGTGCCATAGTCGATGAGTTAGAGGGCTCTTATCAGAAGCCAGACGCAACTCAATACCACAGCGAGGGATACTTTTACCAACTTCGTATTTCTTGATAGAATCTTTAGTGATCTAAGCCACAACATAGAGCATAACAACATTACTACTAATAGATACTGTACCTTAGGAGGACATGATAGAGGGAGTATTTTCCATGAACCAACCTCCTCTTCTTTTTGATCAAGCTTGATAATAGGATCAGGGTCTTCCTCGATGGAAATAATCAGTGTTATAGTGTCAGCACTCCACTTTTCATACTCCTCCTTCACTTTCTATTATAATAATTGCAAAGTGACTTAATACCTGATGCTGCACTAACCTGGCGACTAGGTTCCAGATCTCTTACAACAACAAAGTGAAATTCAACAATCAAATCGGGAGGACCGGCTATTTGTTGTTTATAGAACATGAAGCCTGTACAGAGTGTGTCTGTATCCTCTGGTGCTGTTTCTCCTAGTAATGAGAACTGCTTCAGCTTGATGGCTCCATACTGGGTGTGTGAGCTGAACAATCCCTCTCGTTCACGGAATCTGTATGGAAGTTGACTTTGTGAGCATTTGGCGATGATATACTTAAACTGGGAGCATTGATCATCACTGTGTACAACAGCGCAATGTTGTATGTTGACAGACACCTCTTTCTTGAACTCCATGTTGGATGAGACCCAGTAGATGGCACTGATCAACTGCCTGTTCTCAGGAAACTTAAACTGGCCGGCTAGAATCACCTTCACGCCGACACTGATAGTCACTCCAGGAGGAACGGCACCTTCAGGGATCTCAATGAAGAACCCATAGCCAGGCCACTCTACTTTCTGAGGCTTGTCTCCCACAACCTCCAGTACAGTCTCCTTGTACACTTCAACACCACGAAGAAAGTCTGCACAGTCACAAACTGAAGGAGGTGCATTATACACTGCAGTATAGCTAACCTGGTGCTACAGCAAGATAGCTAGCCTGGACACTAGCATCAACCACACATCTTGGTTTGATAGCTGCAGTATAGTGAGCTACTAGTAGCAGCTGTGAGCTGGGCAGCATCACTCACCTTCTAGCAGCTGCTGGTTCCTCCTTTTCACTTGGTCAACTATACACAGTTACACTAGCAATGATGAGCTGGTTAATCACTCACTCTAATACTCACATTTCTTTAGCATCAGTTGACCATCACTTTCCAACATTGAGATCTGTTGATCTCTAGCATAGACCATTCTCTTGGTTTGCTCCAGTACTCTTAGAAGCTCTTTGTGTTCCTCCTCACTAGCTGTCAGCTTGGTCTTATACTCATGAATGACTATTGTCACAGTGTGCATACAGTGAGATGCAGAGCTGTAGTATAGAGATACTCACCATCTGCAGTGAGGTCCACCTGTGTGGTAACATCACTAGATAGCTTACACTGTGCAACTGCAGTGAGAATTAATGCATTACACTTGCAGATTCCTCCCATCACGGTCTACTTACTCCTTTGTTGCAATTTCTCTAGCAGCTCTTGTTGCTGTTCATATTCGTCTTTGGTAGCATCCATCTTCTTCTGCATGTCATACATATCATCCTCTAGTTTAGAGCACTTCTGATCCTTCTCCTGTGAATCACGGTTAGCAGCATCGAGCTTTTCCTTTAGGTCCTGCTCTCTCTTTTTACTAGCTCTTAGACTGTCACCGTAAGCATGTATTACTGAGAGATAGTATTAATGACAATACATGCAAAGTGTGTACCATGTGAACGTACCATCTTCTGAGGTGAGTTCTAGTGATGGATGTGCAGCTGGTTCTGTCTGACCGTGCTGATCTATAATAATTTAGACAATAGCTAGAGAACTAAGTGCAATAGGCCAGTTGCGTATAAGATTAAATAATGACGTGATGTCATGCATGTTGGATGCTCTGAATGCTGCTGTGTTCAATGGAAGTGGACATTAGCAGTCTCTACGAGTCTCTTTAGTGCTAAAAAGGGCCGAATAATGTGTAGGAGTATCGTAGAACACATGGAGCAACCTAGGAGTAGCTGTCTGATGAAAACCTACTGCGTACACACTCGAATAGACTACTTTATAATGCCAAAAGATCAACTTACTGCTGTCAAATACTTTAAAAAGGCTGCAGTTCAGTCGATAACAGTGAGATCTAAGACTTAGCAGTTGATTTGCATTTTAATCTACGCAATCTTAGCGTACATCGAGTGGGAAGAAGTGTTTTGAGTTTGGAACCACAATGCATCATTCCTGAGCCAGCCACTTGTAGCCAGTGCTGATGATCGACTATAATTATGGCAGTGATGAAGATTTGCAAGGTCATAGTGTCCATACGAGTACAAGATTTGTATTTCTCATAGGCTATTCCAGGCGCTAACTTTAGTTATCTGCACTCTGTTGGGCCCAGACAATAGTCATCGTGTGCTGTGGCTATTGTAATAATTATGCAAAAATGTGCATTCTGGTGAAAGAGGGAGTTTCAAACACAGCATCTCCATTGAACACAATCAAGAGTACATTACCTAAGAGTATGCAACCGTCAATATACCCCCTAGGACGGCGTTGGACATTTTCTACGTCACAAGTTTACACAACCAAGCCAACCTCGGTGATGATAGCATTACCACAGAGTGATGATTATCATTACAGCTGTTGTGAATATCATTAGCATAGCAGCCCTAATGCTTTCTGCTGTATAAACTTGTGACGTAGAAAATGTCCAACGCCGTCCTAGGGGGTATATTGACGGTTGCATACTCTTAGGTAATGAACTCTTGACACAATACATTTTACATGTAGCAGCATTCAGAGCATATTAAATTCCTCAGCTCGTATATTCAACTGGCCTATTCTGCAAACTGATTGGTCAACCAGAGGTAGGCAGTATATTAACCCTTTAAGCCCTAATGACACCATTTGGCGTCACACATACTTCAGACACCATAACTTCATGAAAAAGTGCTAAAATATCCCAAAATTAAGCCAAATTGAAGAATACAAATAACCACAAAAAATCATAGATTTATGAGACTACGTAACCGGGATTGGAAACGGGGCATGTGCGTTGAAACACTCCGCGTCCGTTGCTAGGGGGGACTTGCAATATGGCTGTCAGCTGCGCAGCAACGGTCAAACGACAAACGCTTAAAGGAGACTCCTGCACGCACAGCAGATGCTGTGCGAATTGGCTTCACACATCAGAGATGCTTGTTTGTTAGCTGATAGAAGCTTGAGCGATTTTTCGTACTGTAACAGGCCTTTTTGCCTTGACACGAACGAGAAACCAGGTATTTCACAGGCACACTGAATGCTACAATCAAATGCATTGATGCTCCTACCCATTCAGTTGTATGGAACAATTGTCGATCTTTTAAACTGCAAGGCTGTCTTGGCTCCCAGTTGCTTTGTATTGTCCAAAAAGGGATTCCCGTGAATCGACTAAAACCAGCTAAATTCTCTACTCTAGCGACAATTTTGTTCTACACAAATTGCTAATGCAGGCAAATACTACATGTATAGGTTAACCCATGGGTTCCGAGGCGGTATGGGATATACCCGAGGCTGGTTAATTATACCGCCCGAGGGCGGTATAATTAACCGCCGAGGGTATATTCCATACTGCCGAGGAACCCATGGGTTAACCATTTTGTAGCTCAGAAAGCTCTAAGATCCAACAGCAAGACTGACTTTCTGCACACTTTCGTTCGTTTACTAACCTGAATAAGCCAACTTTGTCGAGTACGCGAGTGATCATTGGTTGACCGCCCGAAGAACTGACAGCAACGGTAAGCCTCGCTGAGGCATACGTGTGGGTCCTGCAGTTTAGTTATGTAGCCTTTGCAGCTTAACAAACCTAGGTTGCAGTAGTTTGTCCGGCCATTCCGTGACCGGCGTCGTTCGTCACTGTCGAACGGTCCCGGCGTTTGGGTCTCGAGTAATGCGTTCTTTGCTAAGCTTGAGCTTGGCCCTCCCGACAAGCTTGGTTGATGCTCCAAACTTAGTCGTGCTTTTAGATGCTGCAAATAGTTCCCTTTACATGATTATGGCTGGTTTATTTTTGTTGTCCACAAGTTCAAGACGCCATTTTTTCGCACTATTTGAGTCCCACAAGTGTCATGAAACTTTAGTGCTATAAAATCGCCGCAATCTCTTCAAAGGCAACTTCGGCTTCACTCTCTGTGAAGCCAGCCTCTCCTCCTTTCGTACGGAAGGGTAAGTGGGAGGTAACTTTTTGAAGTCAGCTGACTTCCTGGAGGATATATATATTCCCCAGGAAGTGAGCGTGACTTCCTGGGTGATAATATATCCCCCAGGAAGTAGAACTACTTCCTGAGGGATATAAGTATTGCCCTGAAATCCGCAGTGGTATGGGATATATTCCACTAGCGGTGCCTTTGATCTTAGAGCTTCCTGAGCTACAATACTTTATACAGCAGGCATTGGTTGACACTTAGAAACAACCAAGTAAACCACCAGAAGCTTCAGTAACTCACAGGAGGGATCCCTGCAAACGCACTGTTTGTTTGGAAATGAAAAACTGCACGCAAAAGACTCTTTTAAAGCGATCTCGGTTTTAAGCTTTTACCATCACTGAGAAGAGAGCGCATTGAGTCTAAAAAGCTGGTTGGATTTCTTGAAGCGCCTTGAGCTTTCCAGCAAACGAGTCACAAAGGCCAAAAATTAGCCCAAAAATCAGCTTTTTCGATCGGACACGGAGTGCTTCAAGTGGTTTGTACGCGTTGCTATTGACATCAGACCGTCGTTTCCAATCCCGGTTACGTAGTCTCATAAATCTATGAAAAAATCGACTGGTTTTCGGCGCACCCCCTGCACCAAACGTATTGGCGACAGCATTTCTATGGCTTCAGTGGAAATTCCACAGTGGAAATTCCACAACATTTTAGTGAAAACAAAATGGCCGCCACAAAATTTTTGACATTTATGGCTTCAAGGTTCTCGGAAAACACATCTTTGCGCATTCTCTATGATCTGTGCTACATTTTGCACTCACTAAAACCACTGCTATTTGTATGCACTTTTCAGTAGCCAAGCCCAAAGTACTAACTTTGAACAAAATTTGACGATGTCGTTGCACTTCATCGGCTTCATTTTCGAAGTGGGAGGGGCATATTGACCGACTTGAGTGTGAGCAATTGCGGCTACTCACTGGCGTAAAAGGACGCAAATTTGAGACCAGTATAGCACAAACACGAGATATTCACGAGAGAAGTGGTCAGCATTTACGAGGTTAAAATTTCAGCAAGATAATTTAGTAATTAAAGGGTTAAGTGACTTATTCATCTCTGGATTCAACTTATTCACATTTAATAACCAAGCACATAGTCTTAATAACCACAACAACATCGAAATTGCATGTGAGATTATATAGTGCTGCCGTTTGAAAAAGAGCTGTGGTTCAACTTAGTTGTCTACCCTAGGCTCTCTATTTCTATTACCTTGAGTGCTTCGTTTGGTGAGAGCAGGCATGGTCTAAATATGTTAGACAATGGATTTTTGGTGTCTACGGAGTGTTAGATTGCCTTGAAAACAGAAATAGACACCCTTAATTGCGCTACATGCTTGAGACGTCTAACACTCAGTAAAAACCTCAAACTAACGTTTAACCTATATGAGGGGTGTCTCATAGACAGTCCTTATACCTGTCCCATGGTACAGTGGGATAGAAGGGACAGACCACTAAAATGTCACATGATGTTCAAGTTCTGTAAGTACAAGGTATAGTGATGCAACCTTGGACATGAGTGTTCCTTTGAGGGGCTGGATCTTTCCCCACGGAAAGATTGAGAATTGATGTTTTTCCTGTGCCATGATAGCCCTTGGTACCAATGTTGATGATATTCGTTGTGACTGTTGCTCCCAGTAATGACATAACATCATCAGGATTTATAGAATCTATAAACAAAAATAAAGCCATTATTGTGATTGCGCAATACGCACGTGACCAAGCAGTGGTTAGCTCACACCAAAGGTGCAGATGCCTCGGTGCAGTAGTATGTATGCTAGCATGCAATTAGCAGATGCATAATTATATGACAGCACGTATGCATGCAGTCAGGAGTGTATAAGGGGAAAGAGTGTGTAACTAATAGAAATACTGTATTGGAGCCTAAAGTCCACTACTTGCGCTGCAAAACCTTCCTTATAAGGAATATTTTTTGCTGGCCGCATTAAGACGACCATCATGGCTCTGGTTGGACGCTTGCTTGTTTTCGCTGGAAACGGGCAGGATGAATCGTGGATGAGTGCCACAGGCGCAAATAAAGTCCCAAGATCCAAGTAGCAACAGCACATGGCGGCGGACTTTAGATTTCGATATTACCATGCATAGAGAATAGCAGTTGAACGCTCCTTACCGTATAGCGGGTAATTTTGGAGGGTCAAAATTTTGGCGAATGACCCAGATTTTGCGTTTTGGCGAATTTAACTTTGGCGACAAGAGCCTGGCTCACTTATTACTGCAATAGAGAAAGCAGATTTTGGCGAATTTTTTTTTGGCGAATGCTTGACGATTCGCGAAATTCGCCAAAGTTTCCTCCCACCAAAATTACCCGCTATACGGCATATGCTCCTGATGCAGTAGATCCATGGAAGCATGCAAGTTGCAGTAGAAGTGACCGGCAGCAGATCCATGGAACATGCAGGCAAGCAGCAGATCATAGCAACAGAGCCTATGGAAGCACAGGTAGTGGGCTAGTGGTAACAGCTGTACAAGCTGTTGCACAAGGGTTGTGTTGAAGCCAAACACAAGGGTTGTGTTGAAGCCAAACAAAAGGGTTGTGTTGAAGCCTATGGAGTCGTGCGAACTGTACTATCACAGATCAAGCTTTCAAGTTGCACTGCAGCCATCTGTAGACAATGAAGTATAGGCCCGAGCGCTCAAAACGGCTGTTTAGGTTAGCAAATCACGCCATAACTTCAACACAAAGCCTTTAATAGCAAAATAATTTGTTTTTCATAAACTATCGAGATCTACCTGTATTGCAAGTTTCAGCACTTATATAGTAGCAAGCGGTTGCTGAGATACACTTTGCGAACACACTCACTCACGCACGCACGCACACACGCACACACACACTTTACCGGAACTACCAGTTCGCCATCCATCAGGAGCTGTTGGTGAGCTAGTTGGATGAGATTGTGTGGAAGGAGGAGAAGGAGGTTGTGGAACATGTTGATCATCCAATCCAAGATTATTAGTGTAGTTAGGTGGGGTCACTGGAGTTGTCAAGGTAACTTGAGGTGTAGTGATGGGAGGGGCTATTTGAGGAGTACTAATGGGAGCGGAAGTGGTAGCGGATGGGGTCACTCGAGTGTTAGTAGACAAGGTCACATGAGTGCTGATGGGATCTTGTTGCTGAGGTACAAGGTCACTAGTTGAAGTTACCCTGAGCTGAGTATCTTGTTTCTTTACTTTGCTTATAGAAGATGTGCCCTTGCGACCATCATTCTGCACTTCACTAGCTGCAGCACGTGAGGTTGAGTCATGCAGTATAAGATAAATCAGTGAACTCACAGATAGGTCTAGCAGAGGACTGACTGTGTGCTCGTGACCTAGTGTCAGGCTTAGGTCTGGAGGAGTAAGGCTGTCTACACACACTGGGTTGGTAGGGGTCGAAACCTGCTGGTACAGATGTCACACACACACACACACACACACACACACACACACACACACACACACACACACACACACACACACACACACACACACACACACACACACACACACACACACAAGCGCACACACAAGCGCACACACACACACACACACACACACACACACACACACACACACACACACACACACACACACACACACACACACACACACACAAGCACACACACACACACACACACACACACACACACACACACACACACACACACACACACACACACACACACACACACACTTTACCGGAACTACCAGTTTGCCATCCATCAGGAGGTGTTGGTGGACCTCGTGACCCCTGCTGTCCTCCATTATCTACAGAGGATGTAGCTAGCTACTCTATTCTCATAATTATTTCACTACTCACAGGAAAGCTGCTGAGGGACACGAGTACCGACAGATACTCCAGGACAGAACTGAGCAGTGAACAACCGATTGAGACACTCATCAACTACAGTGATTGGTACAATGATGATTCATGAATAGCTCACTCACCTCCAGTAGGAAGATCTGATCCACCATTCATCTGAAAGAAGACACAGTATTTAAAGGGTAAGCACTGCCCAAAAAAATTTCTTGAGTTTATTACATGTTTTTGTAGGTATAGGTCCCTGAAATCCTGCATTTCGATAATTTCTATGGTACTGATAATTGTAGAGTGCTACAGTGTCTCTGAAGCCTTCTAACACTAGAGATGACTCACTGTTACTTCATAGGGAACTTGGCAAACACTATCTCCACTGATGTCTGCATAAATTACCAGCATTACTACCGTGCAACAGGTTCCCCCATCTACGTCACACGTAAGCCACGCCCATCCAGGAAGTGTTTTAAAAGTGCTGTTTTTGGCAGCCCATATCTCATGGAAAAACACTTTTTTGTGAGTAAAACTTTTTAGGGAGATTTTAGGGACCTATACCTACAAAAACATGTAATAAACTCAAGAAAAATTTTTGGCGGTGCTTACCCTTTAAAATGTTTCAAAAACATGGTACATACCTCATGGAAGGTTAATACAAGTTGTTTACAGAACTCATCAGATCGACCAGGGAAGAACAGCTCAGTGTGGTGCACAAAGTCCTCCATTGTTAACAAACTATTTTCTAGAGAGAATCTCAGAGGAGATGGATGACCGTACAGAAAATTGGTCTTTAGCTGTTGAGGACTCTGAAAGAAAATAAGGGCAGTGTACCAATGATACTAGTTACCAATGTACCAATAATACTAGTTACCAATGCACCAATGTTACCAGTATACCAATGATAACAGTACATTGTACACATTTTACCAGTATACCATTGTACCGATGTACCATTGTAACGATGTTACCAGTATACCATTGTATCGATGTTACCAGTATACCATTGTACTAACCTGAGTGTTAGAATGACAGTCTAGGAAAAAGTCACTGATATGATGATGACCATCAGCCATAGCAACTGTTGCTACCTCAGTCAACTGAAAAGACAAATACATTACTCCTCTAAATACCCTTCCATAGTGCTCACTCACAGCTGTGTTAGCCTTGAGAGCACTGACACATATCTGAGAAAATCGCTGAAGATTCTGTTCTATCTTGTAATGAGATTCATTCCCAGTTTTTCCTCTCTTTTCTTCTTTTTTACGTTTTGCAAACTCCTGCAAACAAAACAGTAGCCATCCACTCAGGCAGTAATAGTAGTCAACTTACCATCTCATCTTGAAGCATAGATTTGAGATTTCTTCCAGAGGTCTGTGAGTAAGTGAGTGAATGAGTAAGTGAGGGTTAAGAATAGATACATACAGATATACCTTCTCCATAAACAACAATAGTTGTGATTCCAGCTGTGTATATCCTCCCTCATTTGCCTTTTGCAATGCTGTCTCCTACGATAAATAAACAACAATAATAACCCTTTACTACAATCATTATCTCACAAGTTTT
The DNA here is from genome assembly GCA_964017065.1 of Haliclona indistincta. Taxonomy (NCBI): domain Eukaryota; kingdom Metazoa; phylum Porifera; class Demospongiae; order Haplosclerida; family Chalinidae; genus Haliclona; species Haliclona indistincta. The sequence continues at coordinate 2,583,196 of OZ024788.1, read as the reverse complement.
GTAAAGAATTTAACAATAATGAGATGAGTTGCAATCCAGTTCTCACACTTGATACCGATAATCAGTGGTCTCGATAGCTATAAGAGATAGTATGATGAAGTTAGCTAGATAATGAAGCAGCTGCTAACCGCTTGTGTGGAGCTATCAAAGCCCGGCAAACCAATCATATATTCAACCATAGCAAACTGCCAGCAGATGATAGCAAACCCAACAGGAGGGACTGTGCCCTGTAGCACCAACCGATAACAATCACTAATAGAATGTAGTTACTCACTGCACATAGTCTGTTAATGTCTGCTCCATGAGCTACCAATAGCTTAGCCATCTCCAGGTCACCACGACCACAAGCATGGGCTAATGGAGTCTCTTCAACTGATCCTTTCATAAACTGCTTTGTAACGTTCTGTGGTAGGTGTGGTAAGGTGGCACTGGCTGGTGATTACAGGAGCTTACTCTAATAATATTGATAGGAGCACCACGTTCCAGCAGCTTTGTAGCAAGATCGTTAGCTCCAGACTCCACACAAGCAAACAGTGGAGTGGTACCATGCTACAATGGTACAATACTGATATTATACTAGTGACTATGAGCTAACCTTGTCAGACAGGTTTAGACGAGCACCATTATCAATAAGAAACTCAGCTAGTTGATGATGATAACGTAGACAGGCACACAACAGAGGAGTGCATCCATTCTAAAGGAGAGAGAGGGAGATCAGTGCTGCATGCCTACAGGTACAACAAGCTAACCCTGTCTTGTATATCAATACTTGCTCCATTTTTAATGAGAGTATGGAATATAGCAGTATCACCAGCTGCACTAGCCACAGTTAATGGCCGATGAGCAGCCTGCAGGAATCCACTGGGCATGCACACCTGTAGCGTCACACTTTTATAACTCACTTTACTGTGACCATTAATATCAGCTCCAGCTGTCAATAACACCTCAACAGCATCAATACACCTATCACCAACAAGACAAGCAACCAGCAGTGGACTATACCAGTTCTGAAGACAGAGAGAGAGAGAGAGGTGCTCATACCTCCACTACTGAACAAACAATCATCTAATCTTACCTTAGCATGTCTCTCGACTGTGATGTTCTTGTCTTTATAACATCCCACCAATAACTTGAGGAGTGTCAAGTTCTTGATGACCTCATCTAAATGCAAACAGCATCTACCACTCTGTGAGGTAGACATGATTGCGTAACCATGTAACAAGTGTGTGCTCACATTGTCAACAGCTTCCAAGTTGACATCTCTACTAATAAGATACTGCACCATCTCTGCATTGCCCTTCATACAACATATTAACAATGGGGTTTGACCATCCTGAGATAAGAGGGAGAGTTAGTGAGTGAGTGGGTGGGTGGTTGGTGAGTGTACCTGGTTCCTGCCCTCTAGTTCACTGCCAGATTCTATCAAACCTTTAGCAAACTCCCAGTCTGATGTTAGGCAAGCACTCACCAGATCACTGCCAGACTCCTGTGTGTATGTGATTGCTACTGATGTGGCATTAAAATTAATTTAGCTGTATCACCTGAGAAGGCTCAAAAGACTGTGGCTGCTTTGGAGGTTGATCTTTCTCTTCTCCCTCCTCCCCGCTCTCCCAATCTGACTTGCATACTCCCTCACTTTCACTCAATTCAAAATCAGATGAATCAGTTGGCGGAAGATGACCATACTCTGAGTCAGCAAACGATACCTGTGTCCATATACATTGTGAACACTGGCTAATAATTATTACAAGTGGTACCACACCTTTTTAGACTTAGTACTCATTCGAAGACTACTCCTGTGATAAACATGTAAACTATAGAACATGTGATTATGAGACTAACTGAGTGTGTCCAACCATTTCTTGACCATCAGCTGTTGCTGACTCATTGGACTGCTTAAATTGCTTAAACTGGTCCAATAACAGTTCACTAACCTCTCCACCATCCTATAACATTAATCAAACTATCACTGTCTGAGGCATGATGAAATGTTTGCGCTGAATATAATGAGGAAAATGCGCTATAACGAGGTGACCAGACACTGTTGGACAAGGTCTATACGAATGAATTTTGCAGGAGTATACGAAGCTGACAGTAGATCTGTCCCCCGTGAAATTCATCCGTGTACCCTGTCCGACAGTGGGTGATCACCTCGTCATAGCTCATTATTTTCAGCACGAACATTCCATTACGCATCCGTCACAAAACCAAGTACATGTATACATCACAGTGTGGATTAAAAAGGACAACAATGCATCTAGTGAAAAATTGCAACACCTGACACTAATAATTATTTTGCCATTGCAGAGCAGTTAATTGTAAGAAAAACTTAGATTCATGAAAGCTGAACAAGCAGTTTGATATTCATGTATCTCACACAACTAAAGAAATCTCTGTTCTGCAATGGCTGACACTATAATTATGGTTGAAAGTCAATTACTGTTACACTGGAGTATAGCAAAGAAATATAGCTACTTGCAAATTAAGTCATGACACGATCTCATTAAAGTAGTATCCCACCACCTATACCTGTGACTGGTCAATGGAAGGTGATGCATACATGCAATCATCAACTGTGTTCAGCCCAGCACCTATAAATTAATAGAAATTCATGTAACTATAATATGGTAACTATAAATGCAACCACACCCACTTCTCCACTTTTGCAGCTGTTCATTCATACTGTGTAAGACATCCTCCATACTTTTACCACAATCTGGTACTCTCCACACTGTCATAAAATGCCTTAGCTGTCTTCTTAGAGTATGTTGGTCAATACAAACTTTAATGGAGTCTATAAGAGTACGAGGAAAACCAAGATATACAGCCAGCTGCACCCAGTCTTCTCCAATATCATTTCTAACAAACTGCCACACAGTTGGAGGATTAGAGCGACCTGAGAGTGTAGGCGGTCATTGGCTAACTAGATGATGAGAGCACACACTCACATGTAGGTACCAGTTCAGTCACTAGATGACCTGCTCCAGGAGTACACAGCAACACCTTCACTAGCTTATCCAGACTGGGTGATCTACTATGGTGTAGCCACATGTGACACAGTTCACTCAGATCAGGAGCAATCTCCCCAACAGGGACCACACCTATAGCCTGAATCAGACTGGTCATTAGATCAGGAGACAGGGGTTTAGGAGACATTGTCTTTATAATGTTCTCCACATCTGAGAAATAGTATTCAGTATAGAGGTATACCAGTACTTCACAAGTGACTCACCTGTCTCCTGACTATACACATCCTCAGCAGTGAACCCCAACGTATTTAGAACTACGAAGAAACAAAGAATGTGACCACATAGATTTTCTACATAAATTATAGCTTACTGAGTTTCCTGAGCAAAATGGCTATGTCATAGTGTTGCTCTACTCCTTGTAGTCCCCATGTGTCCATGAGGCACAGGTAGAATCGAGCCAGACTAGTTTTACCTTTGTTTTGTATGTAAGTGCTCAGACTAAGCAACTTACCGTCCATAGCTAGAAAATCATTGTTCAAATGATCAAATTCTATTTGTGTTAATAGTTCTCGATGGAGTAAATAAGGTAATAGTGTTCGAAGACAGACCATATCACTTATATTGACTTGTAATAAGTTCAGTATACCATTAGACTTTGGTCTTAATTTGTTTTCAGCTTCTGAGAATGGGGCTGAGAGATAGAAATCATGAGTAAGGTAAGGCAGGATAAATAGGAACAAAATTCAAACATGGACCTCGTACTTCCCAACAGTCGGCGCTGTAGCAACTTAGCATGGTCTGGCTAGAAGGTGTTGAGTGCCCTTCTAACTTTTATATATAACTTTTCTCTCTTTGTTTTTGGACGAGAGATAAGCACCCGACTAGCAGCAAAATTGCACAACAAATTTCTAAATCCTCTCAAAATTTTTGAAGATCTTGACTCCACTACTAAAGTAGAACACTAAAAGGAAATCATCTTGTGTAACTTTGTTTCGTGAAGAAGACAGTGTTTTCGGCTATAATCATCTGTCTGGAAACTAGCCGAACAGCAATGTGGCACAAATACTGCATGTAAGAAAAATTCAAGTCTGTCTGTGAAACTGTACTCCAAGCTTTAAACACATGTGAAGTGGTGATAGAGGCGAATAGAATCCGCCTTATCTCATCTTCATTCTTTTTTCATAGCATACAGCCAGGAAACGGAAATAGACGGTACGTGTTCTAAGTTACCATGCACACCCACTAATGATTGACAGATAGCTAGCTCCAAAGATCGACTACAAATATATCTGTTGGCTACTACTGTGTGAGCATAATCCCCGAAGTCCAGCAATATTCTTCTTTACTGCAGAGAGCTAGCTTAAATTTTGTTTCCGATCCATGCAAAGTACATGTTACCCCGCCCTAGCTACCTTATATACCCAGTTAAATTAAAACTACTCTTTACCTCCTCCGTACAGTTCTTTTACTCGTGCTATATCATACTGGTTAGGTCTCGACAGATAAAGCCAAGGAGAGTCGGCGCCTTTTGAGCCCGCCATGATACGTACCCCCACGCCCTTTTACAAACATGGGCCAACCCCCCTGGCCATGGAAAGACTCTACTGCAAAACAAAACACACGATTATAACATAATAAAATTATGGATCCGATTCTTCAGAACCATAATACGAAGTTCGTTTATGTGTAGTACAGCGGTTTTCACGCTTATGTCCGTCGGTATGTGTGTGGACAAAAAACACGCTTGTTTACGTCTCACCGCTCGAAAATCTCCACAAAAACTCTCTTTGCAGCTTCTTCACTGAATTTATAGTCACAAGAAGACGCTTTCTGTGCTGGCAAGCCTTGTTCGAGCGGCTAATTCATGGCTATCTAAAGCTACGTGTCCTTGTAAGAGCACTTTACGGTATTGTGGGTGTGTCACCCAACCCCCATGATCCATGTCGATGTCCTCACTCAGTCTCACATGTAGATCCTATCTATGTCGATGTCCTCACTCAGTCTCACATCTACAGTACGTCAGAGCCCAGAGAGATGCGCGCGCAAAATCTTATTATAGCTACAGTATCAGCCTTTCTTGAGGCCTTCTGTGATGTGCCAATCAATTGTTAGTGCATGTATGCTATCATCTATTATTCTGGAGCTGTCTATGGGCTAGGTCTGTTGCAGCGCAGGTGTTTAGCTCCTAGCTCAGCGCACGGGTATGTGTTCATTAGAACTCTAGTTAACCCTCGGCGCATGCGCGAGGGTTACGGTACTTGCTTTGTCGTTCGGTCGGTCTGTCTCTTCTGCTACAGAGATCAGCGATCGCTTCTACGCGTCAACTAAGGTATGAACAGGCTAAGCATGACCATGGCTTGCAATGTGACTCGTGGATTATGCTAAAATGCTTTCGTTCTCGAGTTATGGCTGGCTCACCTGGACGGCCATCTTGGACCTTTCTGACAACAAAAGCGCACATGGTTGACAACCTAGGTACTTGTAGACTACATCTAAACATCAGGACAGCTCTGAGGGTGCGTAGAAATCTCAACAAAAGCCCTGCTACAGGCATCGCAACACGCCCACAAAACACACTCTAATTAGTGCTCATTTGACATGCGCATTGTGCAATATGTCGCACATGGTGATTATTTCTTGTCAGGGAGCTCGAGTTGTATCCTATTCAATCTTGATTATTTGTACTTAGCCAGTTGTCTCGGTGAGTTTTCCAACTCGTGATTGTGTTCTTTAGAAGATAATGATCATATCTTTCACTAGGAACCCGGTTAAGTTTGTTCTTGGTATCTACCGAGACGTCTACCAGTGTGTTTTGTTTTCATCTGTTAAGTTGAAAATTTGTTTCCAATGCCACTAACTAAAGTGTGTCCTCAGTGTAGTGCAGTTATTAACTGCAGAAAGAGTGCATGTGTCTGTGGCCATACCTTCAATACTAGAAAACTAAAGTCACCACGTGAATGCAAAACAGCAAAAAGTGTAGATAAAGCTGTAAAGAGGGCTGCTGAATTACCAACAGAGACACTTGCTAGGCAAGAGCGTGATAGGACACGTAAAGCTATCAGAATAGCCTCTGAATCACCAGATAAAACACTTGTTAGGCAAGAGCGTGATAGGACATGTAAAGCTATCAGAATAGCCTCTGAATCACCAAATAAAACACTTGCTAGACAAGAGCGTGATAGAAAATGTAAAGCAGCCAAGAAAGCCTCTGAATCACCAGCAGAAACACTTGCTAGACAAGAGCGTGACAGGGCATGTAAAGCTGCAAAACGGTCATTACACTTGTCTATTGAAGAAGCAATTAGTAACTTCCAATCACAAATAAAGTTTGGTCCTGACTTTGTATGTACATGTTGCCATCGTATGATGTACAAACAAAGTGTTGTTCGCTGCAACCCCAACAAATACATCAAAACAAGCAGCATTGTGTTAGACCAAGTGTTTTGTGATAAACATAGCTACATTAGCAATGATGGCAACCAATGGGTATGCAATACTTGTGACAGAGCATTGTGTGGAGGTAACATGCCATTACAAGCCAAAGCTAATGGTTTACAATTGTGTTCAATACCAACTGAGCTATCATGTCTCAATCCACTTGAATTACGATTAGTCTCATTGCGTGTCCCATTCATGAAAATGGTAGCATTACCAACAGGAAGGCAACGATCCATACATGGACCAGCAGTAAATGTACCATCCAAGGTTGATACAATATGTACTGTGCTTCCTCGCTTGCCCTCACAATCTGAATTAATACCACTAAAGCTGAAACGCAAACTAGCATACAGAGGTCACTACATGTATGATTACATAACACCTGAAAAGGTCCTGTGTGCACTGAAATGGCTTAAAGAGAACAATACGCTGTATTCTGACATCGATATCAACCAAGAATGGTTAGAACATGGTATGACTGATGATGAGGAATTGTTCAGTAGCCTCCTAGAGCCAACAGACACCAGTGAGCCTGAGCCTATGCAATGTGAAGCATCTGTTAGTCCATGTACTCCATGTCAACTTGTTGATCCTGTAGCCTGTGATAATACAGCCTTTACTACACTCACAGCATTTGCCAGAGACAATGGTTTCATTATCCATGATGTACCACGTGATGGTGACTGTATGTTCAGTGCATTAGCATATCAACTACAGCATGCTGGTATGTGTGACACTCACTGTGATAGTACTGAACTCAGAGATATGGTAGCAACCCACTTACAGAACCATAGTTCCATTTACAGCCACTTTGTGTCACAGCCTGTACATTCTGATAATGCGTATGATGCTGATACAGAGCCTCCCAGTGTAGCTGATGAACTCATTAGCACCATTACTGATACTGAACTACGTAGCGAGCTAACATGTGAACAATACATTACCAGACTAAGAAATGGTGCCTGGGGTGATCATATAGCCATTCAAGTCATAGCAGACATATTTAGTGTCACCATCAATGTATTGAGTACCAGATCTAGTAGCATAATACCTATTGTACCAAGAGACAATATCACACATTGTGAACTGTATGTTGGCTTGATGATGCAATATCACTATGTTGCTTTAGACAGAATAACTGATCAAACACCACCTGCTACCAATACTAGCACCATTGATAGTAGTACTATTGATGACTCTGTATTTGATGAAGGTGACCAACATGCTAGACAAATCACCATTGGTCCACAAGCAAGCATGATGACTGTTGAAAACCCTGAATCAATAGTTTCCGTAGCACCAGCTGAAGGTCAAAAACCATTGTCAATCATGACTGATACTAGCTTTGAAGCTATGTCTAATCCTGATAAATTCTGTTATGGTGATGGCATATTTAGTACTGATAGACCTAGAAAGCTAACCTACAGAAGATATTTCAATCAGAGGTTACTAGATGTTGATGGTAGATTTGCTAGAGACCTTGACTATCTGTTTGTTGCTCAATACATTGTAGAAGCCAATCAAGTATCTAGTGATGCCAACAATTTCATTTGGCGACAAAAACCATCTAGACAGTTCACTGCCGCTCAAGCCAAAGATGACACTTTCATTAATCAATTTGTGCGTACCAACAAAGCCTATAGTTTCATGAAGAATATTCGTGGCTCACCTCCTTATTATCAGCGCACATTCTATGATCTGCTTGCAATGATACGTCAATTAGGCATTCCTACATGGTTCTTCACGTTATCAGCTGCTGACATGAAATGGCCTGACATGATAGAAACCATAGCTAAGCAATATGGTGTCTATTATACTGATGAAGACGTTAATGCATTGTCATTTGATGATAAATCAAATTGGCTCAGACGCAACCCTGTAACAGCTGCTAGGCATTTCCATTACAGACTAAATGTGTTCTTTCAGCACTTTTTGAAATCCACTGCTAAACCACTGGGTGACATTGCCGACTATGCCATTAGAATTGAATTCCAAGCCAGAGGTTCCCCTCACGCACACTGTGTAATATGGGTCAAAGATGCTCCCAAATATGGCATAGATGATGACCAGTTAGTATGTGACTTTATCGATCAGTACATAACATGTGGCATACCTAGTGAAGAAGGCAAGCTAAAAGAACTAGTACTACTCCTACAACAGCATAAGCATTCCTCATACTGTAAGAGACATAACAAATGTCGCTTTACCTTCCCTAAGCCTCCTAGCACTAAGACATTGATAACTCATTGTGATGTTGAACCTGATGTTGCTAGTAATGCACAAACTGTGTTGTCTAAAGTGTATCCAATACTAGCTGATAATCATGCTGACCTGAGCCTTGAGGAAATCCTAGATAAAGCTGAAGTTACAATGAATGACTACATGAATGCACTAGAAGTGTCCAGTAAAGGCAATGTTGTACTGCTCCAACGTAATCCAAGTGAATGCAATATCAACAACTACAATAGCTCAGTAATGCTAGCATGGCAAGCCAATATGGACCTACAATTTGTGTTGAATGCCTATGCCTGTGTCATGTACGTAGCCTCATATATGATGAAAACTGAGAAAGCAATGGGTGTACTCTTGAAAGAAGTAGCTGCCGAATTTAGAACTGAAGAACTCAAAACTCAGCTAAGAAAAGTTGGTTCAGCATTTCTAACCCATAGGGAAGTCAGTGCACAAGAAGCAGCCTATCGCATACTGTCAATACCCATGAAACAATTGAGTAGATCTGTTGTGTATGTTGATACAAATCCAAAGCATGAGAGAATTGCTGTCTTGAAAGACAAAACAGCACTTGGCAAACTTGATGATGATGATACCAATGTGTTTCAGAAGAGCCTGATTGATAGATACCAGCATAGACCAGATGAGCTTTGTTCAATGTCATTAGCTGAGTTTGCTGCCACATATGTCACTAACTATCAATGTAAAGATGAAACTGATAATAGTGATGTCTTACCATCTTGTGATACTGATAATGACACTAGCTCCACTCAAATACAGCTAACTGATGGATTTGGTAAAATGAACAAACGCAAACGTGAAGCTGTCATTAGATTCCGGCGCTACAACAAAGATGCTGAGCCTAGCAACTGGTATAGAGCCAAGTTAATGCTGTATTACCCATGGCATGACGAGCATTCTGATTTACTAGGTGGTTATGAGACATACGAACAGCATTACACACATGTGAAATCAATTGTACTAGCCAATGAAAGCCAATATAGTCACACTAGCATTGAAGATATAGAAGTTGATGAAGATGGTCCACCAGAACATTTGTGGAGTCTAATAGCCCCCTCAACTGAAGCCAGTAGATCACAATCACTAGCTGAAGGTAATGAGCCACTAACTGAAATGTCTAATGAAGACTTGCGAGACAATGCTAACATTTTGTCATCTGGTACTACAGCTAATTTACATGTGAGATTTGATAGTGCCACTAACCAGCAAGTGATACCTGCTGACCAGTACAGACAAATGCTAAGAGAGCTGAATGATAAGCAAAGATCCATTAATTAATTGTCATGTTCCACCGTAACTGGTGTAAGAAAGCTGTGATAGCATTAAAACATGGTAAACCAGTAGAACCATATCGTGTATTCCTCAGTGGTCCTGGTGGTGTCGGTAAATCCCATGTAATCAAACTAATCCACTCTGATACTGTGAAATTTATGAAGCTTTCAGGCACTGTACAACCAGATGATGTGATTGTATTACTAACTGCCCCAACTGGTGTTGCTGCCTTTAATATCGGTGGTATGACCTTACATTCAGCATTGCTATTAGGACGCAGTAAATACAATGGTTTTCAACCTCTCAATCGTGACAAACTAAACTCATTGAGAACCAAGTTATCCCATTTAATGCTAGTCATTATTGATGAAGTGAGCATGGTTGGTTCTAATATGTTGCTAGAAATCCACAAGCGCCTACAACAAATCAGAGGTGTATCAGATGATGTAACATTTGGTGGTGTCAGTATACTAGCTGTTGGAGATTTATATCAATTACCCCCAGTAGGCCAGCCACTATTGTTCAGTCCAGTAACTGACAGTTATGCCCAATTGTATGGTTCAGGTTCCCTGTGGATTGATGAATTCCAACTAATCGAACTAGATGAAATAATGAGACAGCGTGGTGACAGTACCTTCTCTGAATTGCTATGTAGAGTACGAACTAACACTTGTACCACTACTGACATTGTTACCCTTAAGTCTAGAGAAATAACAGCAGATGACCCTAACTATCCCACTAATGCTCTACATGTATACAGACTGAACAGTGATGTTGACTCACGTAACAGTATCATGTTGAATAAACTAGCCTCAAGCAGTCAACAATATATGTGATCAATGCTAGTGATTCTATAGCTGGTCAAACCTCACATATATCTCTGTCTAATTTGTCTGATAAACGATCAGAAACTGGTGGCCTTCATGGTGGCCTTAAACTAGCAATTGGTAGTCGTGTAATGCTGACAGCCAACATTGATGTATCAGATGGTCTTGTCAATGGTGCCCGAGGTGAAGTTGTTTACATTGTAACAAACACTGAAAACCATGTGACCAAAATTCTTGTAAAATTTGACAATGCTCAAGTAGGTCTCAAAACAATTCAATCTAGCCCATACCGCACTGCTTGCCCCAATGCTGTACCAATAGGAAAACATGAAGTAATGTTTTTTGCCAAGCAAAGACGTGGTTCTGAAATTACACGTCTACAATTCCCATTGACATTAGCATGGGCAACCACTATTCACAAAGTACAAGGCTTGACACTTGATGAAATTGTAGTAAACATGAAAGGTGGCCGATTCAATCCAGGACAAGCATATGTAGCATTCAGTCGTGTGAAGACACTGCAAGGCCTCTACATAACAAATTTCAATGCAGCAGCTATCAAAGCAAGCGCTGACGTCCAAAATGAAATAACCAGGTTGAACACAAAATTGCTTGAGATATTACCCCCGCTGCATTGTGAATCACTGTCATCTAGTCATGTTACTATAGCACTACTGAATGTGAGATCTGTTGTTCCTAAATTACCTGATATAGCACGTGACCCTCATCTGAAATGTGCCGGCATTCTTTGTTTTTGTGAAACATGGCTAACTAAGACTCAGCCTTCTCCTCTAATAACCCATACTCCACATTGTATCAGATGTGACAGAGCATCAGGTGATAATAAAGGTGGTGTAATGATTTGTGTCTCCCAATATATCCAACTAACTGAATCATACTCATTCACAGCTAGTGGCATTGAAGCACTGTGTACTAGCCTGATATTACCCAATAGAAGAAGCACACTACAAGTTGGTGTATTGTACAGGTCACCCAATGCATCTTTAGCTCATTTGAATGCCATACTTTCAAAAGTATTAAACCAAGCTTCCAAGTCAATCACACCTTGTATTATTGTGGGAGACTTTAATGAAGATCTGTTGCATAAGCTTGACTCCAGATTACTCAGTTTTATGACCAGTAATGGGTATGTACAACTAGTTCAGTCACCAACAACAGCCAATGGTACTCTCATTGATCATGTGTACTGTAGTAATGTGCCAGATAATACCATTGTTGAAGTACAGGGCACATATTATAGTGATCATGACACTGTTTACTGTTCATTGTCATTGCCTGTGGTTGCATATTAGCTTCTGTCTCCTTTCAGTCACCTATCAGCCTATAAATCACACAAATTATTGTCTCTAGCTTGTGTCTCCTTACGAGTCACCAATCAATCCAATGAATTCCAATCAATCACAATGAAATCCAATGAAAAACATTTTTATTTCAGTATTTATTATATTTTTTAATAAGGACAATATTTTTAATTGAATGTATTTTAATTATTATGCAAAGTTTGCTTCATCATTTTTATATTTAGTTTTAACTGAGTGAATCAAGCCTATTGCACTTTTTATTAGAACAGCTAGACCTTACATTCGATGTACATGCTGTACGCTCGTGGTGGGTCTAATCGAAAAATATCTACCTGCTGTGTATTAAATATCTGATGGACAAGCATCTACCCACTATGGATGAATCTTTGTATTCAAATCTGACCATATGGACCCCGTTGTGCACTTCTCATTCAAATCTGATGGACCCTGCCGTATGCTCTGTTCTAACGGACCAGTACATACTCTCGGCTGTACACTAGACCCCGCCGTATGCTGTGTTCTGATGGACAAGTATGTACTCTCGGCTGTACACTAGACCCCGCCGTATGCTGTGTTCTGATGGACAAGTATGTACTCCGTGCTATACACTAGACCCTGCCATATGCTGTGTTCTGATGGACAAGTATGTACTCCGTGCTATACACTAGACCCCGCCGTATGCTGTGTTCTGATGGACAAGTATGTACTCCGTGCTATACACTAGACCCCGCCATATGCTGTGTTCTGATGGACAAGTATGTACTCCGTGCTATACACTAGACCCCACCATATGCTGTGTTCTGATGGACAAGTATGTACTCCGTGCTATACACTAGACCCCGCCATATGCTGTGTTCTGATGGACAAGTATGTACTCCGTGCTGTACACCACCTGACTGCCACTTACCAGTGAATTTATTATGACTATTAATTTTTGATTCACTCAGTTTTTAATTTTTGACATGGGCTGGTAATTTTTGTGGTACAAAAATTTTTACTGAATACTTTTTAGCTGGTCTAATTTTTAGCAAAATTGAATATAAAATATTATATTTGTGCATTTGCGAAAATTACCAGCTCTACAGTAAAATGTCTATTAAATTTTATAACATCAGAAGCTATAATTGTGTCATTATTATTGAATTTGCAAAATATGTGATCAGTTCTATCACTAAGCAATGCCCAGTCATGTGACATGATCCGATTGGCTGGAGGTCACGTGGATGCCTTTAATGAATAATGGTGAAATTTATTTTCTAAATGTGTAGAGGTTGAGAGATGTAAGTGTAAGTATAGCCTTCAGGAGTTATCCCTTACATCGATCTAATGGTATCACCTTTGAAAACTGAGCGGAGGAGCTGGTTTGAAGACAAAGCATGTAGATATGGATGCCCTCGTGTTATTGCTAATCTGCGTAGACTGTTTATTATGAACCAGAAGATCACTACCATGGTCGGAGTAGGTGTGTGTCACACTCTGGAGGAGTTGTGGATCTGGGAGGGTGATATTGAAGTGAGACCAGTATTTGTGAATTGTACCACAATTGATAGAAAAATTTGCATCACACCACCCTTGGAAGAATTAATGAGATAACATTCATTACACCTTTATCAGACTGATTGCCAGGTTCGATACTTCATGATTACTATTAAACAAGAATAATAATGTTAGCATACAAAATAAGTTCAGTTGGCAGTACTAATGTAACACCAAGTCAGCTGGAGATATATACGAGTTTGAACCACATTTGCAATTGTGTGAGACACACAGTAGATAGTCAAGGTTACTGATGAATAGTATAACAAATCCAATCGGTTAACTGAAGTTTCAATGGATCGACCAAGATTATAGAGACTGAGGATCACTTTGTGACGAGTATACAAATGTCAGATCGAGAAGGCCGGTTAAACTGTAGTTTCAATGCCAGAGCAAGACACATGGTGGATCACCTTACTGTCGGAGAAGAATATCACTTCAGTGAACTGTTGAAGGCAGAGCAGTTCTCTTTCGGTGATCGGCTCTGTTCCTGACATGGCAATACCTTGACGACCCACGATCTTTTCCAACACATTTCCAGGAGCTAGAAGTGACTCCATTTTTCTTTGTCCTTGATTACTTGTCATAAACAGCAGTTTAGCAGAAATGACTTCTACGCATTCATCGAAGAGTTGCCCCATACTACACTGAGAACAGCGCCCTAGTGGAGGACTTGCTGGCTCGACCCTGGCTCTACAACGAAGGCATGCCTTATGCGAATCCAGAGACAGCACTGCTATAATTTTAGCTCCATGTAATATGGTAGTATTTTGCTCAGATACGTCTTCAAAGCTTGTGCTGGCTTCTATGTCGGAAATTCTCTCCACAGTTGCTTCGTTTCTACACATAACAAGATACTTGCTCGCATTGTATTCCCTTACTAAGAAATTGCAGAGGCGGTAGCACTCCTTTTCGGTTAAGGAATTGATGTCACTTTCCCATAAGGTTACTCGTGCCGTTCCACTATTGTCTGCGATAGTGACGTCCTGCTTTTTCCGTCCAGCAGCACCGACATGTTGCACCTCTGAGACTGACAGAATTCTTACTTCCACATTCACTTTCTGGTATTCGTTCAATTCTTCAAGTTCTACCAAGTTGATGTCTTTCGCATTGAACTCTTCAAAATCAGCTTCTGGGATATCAAACGTCTTCCGAGATTTAGAAATTTTGGTACCCTGTTTTAGGATTATCTCCATGTTGGCTCCGCGACGAGCTTTTTTCACTTCAAAATCTTGCATGTGGACTGCCTGTCTTTTCCTTAGAAAACCATCAAGACTTTTTTGCTGCGAAGACCAAAACCCGACCATCCTCGCTTTCCCATTTCCATCTGAAACTCTTCCTTCAAAGTAATTTGCATTTGTGCCTCGTTTCGTGGGTGACAATCCCGTCACAACGGCGTGGACACTAGCTCTAGGAATTGGCTTCTCCAAACTTTCAAGGTCTTCTACTTCAACAAGCGGCTCCGAATTCTTTTTTTCCTTTCCCTTTCTAGCAGCCATTTAGGACGGACTATGCAGCGCCGCAGCTTCCGGGATGGCGATAAAGATCACTTCGGTTGAAGTCCGGTGTTCCGTGATGGGAAGACTGAGAGAAGCAGCTAATTTTGAACGCCTTTTGTACGATCGACCGCCCACGATCGCGCCATCTCGCATCAGCAGCCATTTTTACGAAAATAAAATGGTGGTTACGAAATTTTTACTTGAAAATACCCGACGTACTTGAGGAGTACTAAAAGGCAAGCATTTTGCTTTGTTTTTGACGATCAAGTCAAGTCCAACTATGTTTCTGTACATGTCATGTAGTTGAACCATTGAAAATGCCAAGATTGAAGAGGATCGAAACGACGCACGGCCTGGTCACTGCACTGCAAGTGATGGGTGTGGTCCCAGATCCGAGGTATGGTCCATAGCAGAGGAGGTTGGCCACGCGTCATCGATCATCATTTCTACGTATGCGATGCGTAGGCCGAGTTCATGTGACCGCACAGGCCGGACGTAATTCCAACATGAATAACTTAAACTAATAGACTTTTTCCAACCTTTTCCAACCTCATGAATTTATTCATATTATATGAATTTGCTGATTTGCAACTAGTTGGAGGCGCAGGACAGAGCGAAACTGTTTGCAAGCGTTCAAGAAGTTGTTAACAGACCAAAAGAAGGTCGTATTTCAGGAGGCTTGGCTCGGCTTGGCCGTTTTGGTTGCCACACTGTGAAACATTGGGAAGAAGCAGAGTATGGTCTACGGTGACCATGAGCGCCGAAGGAACGCTGTGAGCATTTGAAACAGCATTGGAGCTTGCCAACATTATTGTAGGACCGCTTATAACAGTCGTACAGCATATTGAGCACAGCCTACCGCCAGTCAAGGCTACAGCATTCAATCACTGCTAGCAGCAGTTCTACATCACCCGTGGACAGCCTCGTGTACATTTGGTCTCCATTCGCACAGCACTGACTGTAGCTGGACTGCCAGCAGCTATGCTGCAGCATCGGTGGGCGGGGCTCTTTGCTATTTCAATGTCATGTGATCGTGCGTGTAAGTATGACGCGTGGCCAACCTCCTCTGGGTCCATAGATAGTATATTGCCTTCGGACTATAGTCCGAAGGCAATATACAGGTCTGAGGAGTTATGGCAGGGCAGACAGTTTATCGATCATGGCTAGTCAGCCCTAGAGTGCACCAAACAGAATCATTATATGGCTCAAATCTTTTTTTGCAATCTATACATGTACGTGGGCCGATCTGTATATCCTGGTAAAAACACCTCTATGTTCAGCAGCAAAATTGATGTCACCTAAAATTCCTTACACGCTTCCTCATCTCTTACTCGATCAATGCACTTTCCGTAATTCTTCTCCACTGCCATATCTCGTTCATGGCCTGGTGCAGTGACGTCAAGTCGATCACGTTCACCCGTCAGAAACACCAGTCGGTTTCTACTAATTTGCTTTGCAGGTATGGTGTTGTATGACCAAGAATTGACCCATACAAAACGCTATTATTAATGTGTATGGAGTGTGGAGCAAAAAATTGCAAGAAAAGAACAATGCATGAGTTACATGAAGATGTTAGACGGTGAAAAAGTACTGATAATAGGGCTAAATGTAGTATTGTGCAGAGCAGAAAAAGATGACTGTTCAACAGCTAGTGCTTAACCTGATAAAATTGATTTTCAACAATTAATTTACAAATGTAGTTAAATTTAGTTCAGTATATCTACTGTGCATGATTGGTTTAGTTGTCCAGGCATGTCTAGTTCATGGGTATGTGATGGGCAATCACATTCTCCATGCAGAAGTATAATCTACCAAAGCTGTAATGAATGCAATTAGAAGTACCAAGTTAGTGAAAATGATAGTAGTTCTGCAAATATTCTATTTTTAGAGTCAGCTGGTGCCACTAAAACTCTTGAAATCTAAAGCTTCCCATTGGTGCTATATGAGCATCTTGTTTTGAGCATATCGAGAATTGGTTTTTTCTCAGTATTGATTCTGTTAGTTGAAAATAGCCTACTGTAGTCAGTGTCTCTTTATACTGCAGCTCTTGAGCATAGTTACAGTGAGACTAAAGTATTAGTTTAATAATTGATGAATATGCATATCTGCTGGAGCAGATGATAATGTTTTGATGCAAGCTGTTTACCATTAAAAGATCAGGCTATAGCTAGTAGTGATTGATATAATGACCTCCTATGCTTACATTGATCATACCCTGTAGTATACAGCAAGAGTTGTGTTATCAAAATTACAGTAGGAGATCTGGTGGATGTGCATGCTTGTGCTAGTATGTTCAGTTTGGCATTACTGTCTTGCTCAACAACCTACTGACTGCAAAGATATATACTTTGGCTTCTTAAAAACAACATATAGTATTCAATCTTGCCCTTGGCTCTTGAGTAATGCTGACCACTGTCTGATGGGTTTGAAAGGGAGGTGATCCATATTGTCACTGTCTAACCACTAACTTTTCTGTGAGAAAGTTGGTCACACATCTGCCTATAAGGTTTCACTATTATATGATGCTTAAAATAACTTTTCTCACACTATCACAGGCTACTAATATTAAAACTTGAAACTTTGTTAACAATAGGATAATAGGATGGATACTGCTGTTCAAAATATAGTGAAAGGCTGGGATAGGCAACTTCCTTAACACTTTGCTGGCAAATTACAGCATTTAATTGTGCAATGTGTGTTGTAAAAAAGCTAAATACAGCAGTGCATATAATTAACTACCTGAAGTAAAACAGAAAATAACATTTGCAGTCTATACAGTTATAATTGTCCTAGCATAGCAAAATTTGTCTCTTCATTTAGAATTTTCCCTGGACATAAATTTTTTGATCAGAGGGGGTTGGAAGTATTAGTATGTGCATCTGATGCACATGTGATTTTTAGGCTGTTATTATGCTCATGTGATTTCCATTTACATTCCAACATTTCATTGTGAGGCATGGCTCAATGGCACTAGCATACAGCATTGAAAATTCATCTGTGGATTATCTCTAAAACTGTATTGTGTGGAACTTGATTAGATCTACTGATCTCACTAACATTTCTACAGTTGTCTGTATGGCTCAATGTGACAGTATCTGTGCTTTTTACTTCGTGGGATACAGCAAGAATTACCACAGCTCAAGTA
This sequence comes from Haliclona indistincta, assembly GCA_964017065.1. Taxonomy (NCBI): domain Eukaryota; kingdom Metazoa; phylum Porifera; class Demospongiae; order Haplosclerida; family Chalinidae; genus Haliclona; species Haliclona indistincta. The sequence continues at coordinate 2,564,938 of OZ024788.1, read as the reverse complement.
GACTTCACGCTTATGCTGGAACCAGAATCTCTTCTACTGTGAGACAACTTACATTTTAGCAACTTTCTCAGTTCTGGCTCAGACCAGGTCTCTACGATTAAAATTGGACATGCTGGGTACCTATGGGACTACCTCTTCACTTGCAGGTTCCCAGTGCCTCACCAATAAGCTCACAACCTCTGATTACTTGCATGATCGTGTTTTCCACTGTTAAGAATCTCTACCACTTTCTCGGCCATATAGCAGCTCAGCAACCCATAGGAAGAATTAGGCAAAATTTGCTTTGCAAGAGCTTTCGATTAATATATACCTGAATCATTAAAATCTGTTCACTAAATAGCACAAAAATCAACAACTAAGTTTCACCATACATTTGCATTGAAGTGAATTTACAAACATGTCTCTGCTAATGATAATCATTGACTGTGCTGTCTAAACTGAGTCCACCCATTGTTTTGGTTGACTGGTTGCTAGAACAATGGTTGGTCAAAGTGACAGATTAACGGCAATGACCGGATGCTCTGACCCCATTTGTATGACCAAAACTTATTTTGTCTGGAACTTCTGACAGAAGGAAGCACACAGCACAGAACTTGCTTTACAGCATCACAACATGCATCCCTAGTCTCCCTACTAGTGTTTCAACAATTCCAATAACAAGACAGACAATAAGATTGATTGCCAGACTAATCTATTGCAACAGCAATACATTGTCTGATGCAATACATTGCATGCCCAGTAGTGATTTTTAAACTTAGTTGTTGCTCCTAATAATATTTATCAATGAGAAACATTCTCATCTTAAATCTGACAATGTAGACATACATGTAGTTTGCTTCATTTGTTATGTTCTGTCCCTTAACCTTTACTCACTTCTGAAACACAGTGAGGGTATAAACTAGCAATGTGACTCGTAGATTTTACTAAGTGCTTTCATTCTCGAGTTTAACTTAGACCTCTCTGAGAACACCAGCACTTGTTGATCTACCTAGACGCTTATAGACTCCATCTAAGCTAGCTGCAGGACTGGTCTCAAGTTACGTAGAAAAGCCTATAAGCACTAGTACAGCAATGCTAACTCACTTAGCTCACGCTAATACTTGACACCTTGTAGGCCTAAAACAAAGATTCTGCTACAATTTGCAAACCATCTAATATTTGCAGCAACTGTACAGGTCCATATATAGACTAGAACAGTGCATGAAACGCCGAGGGTTTTGTGAAATCTGTTCATTTAAAAAGTTTTAATAAAAAAAAAAACTAAAAAGTGTAGGGATGACGCTTGCAAAAGTAAAGCGGGAACAAGATGGGATAATGCTTGCAAACTTGAAACAAGCAATAAAATAATTATTGTTCATTCTTCTCTCTCAGAGTACAATCAGTTGCAGTGTTGTGCTGTATTCCCGGCTGCTGTCAACATGCTCTACTTCACTCAACAAACACAACTGCTCAAACCACTGCTCACAGTACTAGCAGTGTGTGTCAGCAGAAATGGTAATTTACCACTCACTCACTCACTCACTCACTCACTCACTCATGATCACTCACTCACTCACTCACTCACTCACTCATACTCACAGAGAAGTCACAGGATCGTCTACAGATGTTTGGTGGACTGACAGCACTCTCTAACCTGCTGAAGGATTTAGTGAAACAAGCTGACACTATGGATCAGCTTTATGAAGACAAGTTAGAGGACCTGCTTGCTTTCATATCTCATGTGATACAGACTATCTCAGAAGCAACACATGGCAATGGTAAGTGATGAGGGGAACACAACTGTGTACTTGTCATGAGTATCACAATGGTCTCAATTGCTATTTTACAGAGTCTATTCGTTCCAAGTTGACCAATCTTGTGCCGATTCTAGTAAAGCTACTCACTAGACAAGGACTGAGTGACTTCATGCTACTACATGTGGTGCTCTGTCTCGGCAACCTCACTGATGACAACCGTAAGCTGTGCACAGCACTTCTTGCATGAGTACTGTGGTCTCATAGTCCACACTACATTCAAAGTGTCTGTCTCACTATAGGTATCAACCAGCAGCAGTTGTTGATCAATGATGGAGTACCCCTACTGATCAATGCTATGGCAGTTTCTCAGGTCAGTGACACGCTCACTGTCTCGTGAACTTGTACTGACATTAAATTTTGTATTTGCTTAACAGAATGAGGAGCTCACTAAAGCTATCACATATGTATTACACACCTGTACTGAGCGAACCAAACCAATAGGTACGTTATGCCCAATTTTTTCACTGAGTATAATTTTTAGTAAAATTTCACCCTCACTTGTGCACACAGCCACACCTCCTACAGACCTGACTCTTCCAGACAGCTCATCTGGTAGTGTCTCACTCCGATCATGAAGAAACCATTCAAAACACCTCCAATAACAATAGAACACTGCCGCCCACAAACAAAGACAACGAAAGCTACCGTAGAGAAAGCAGCTGATGAACTGGATTGTGAGAATATACTAAAAGGGTTGGATGCTAAACGTATACCAGTGGAAGATAAGGTGAAGTACTGGCTAGATACCAATATGGTGGACAAAGAACAAGAACTGAACAGACAAGCAACTGATGATCATAAAGACTGCTTCAATAAAGAAGAGATAGGTAGCGACCATGCCCTCAGTTGAGCATCCACTGCTCGAGCTAGCTAGCACAATGGACGCTGGTAACATAGTGCCACTTCAGAATCTCAAGACAGTGTTCCTTGTCGGCAAAGAGAAGAGAAAACGATCACCATCATCTCCATGTACTGCTGATTACACCCCTCGATTGAGCAAAAGAGCAAACAATACACAAGAAACAACAGAAAAGAGCATCCAAGAAGGAGAAAGATATCTTGAAGGAGGCTTGGAAAGAGGTGAAAACAGTGGAGAGAAAAGTGGATCTAATAATGAAAGAGAAATAATGGTTGATCAAACAAGCACTGGTAAAATTACGGTGAGCAAAGCACAGAGAAATGGAGGAGGAGTGATGCAGAAAGACAAGCAGCAAGAAACGTTGAACCAGTTACAAGATCAACTCACAGAGGAACAGAGGCAAACAGAGAATCTAGCAAAGCAGCGTGTAGAGTTAGTGAGCAGACAGGGCCAGCTACAGAGCCAGCTACAAAAGGAACGAACACAGAACGAGAGAATGAAAGAGAAGTATCTGATTCTGAGGCAGAAAGTGGAAGAAATGAGCAAGCATAAAACAGTATTCAAGTGCCTTGGTTGTGATGCTACCAATGCTCATGTGACAGTGACCAGCAGAAATGCACTGCAGCTTCTCAGCCGAGACTCAGGCACTTGTCGCTACCATCGTCACCTGACAGAGTTCGTGAGGAAGAGAATGCCTTTGATCACTGTAACCCTCTCGCCTGAAGCTATCCGGCAGACATCATTCAGCCAGCTACCTCAAGAGCAACTCCACCCATCACACGGTGACCAAGAGCAGCAGCCACCTCTACAACAAGAAGATCAACAAGTACTAGCACAAGAGCAGCAGACACTACAAGATCAAGATGAGCTATCCACTAATCCATCATCATCAAGCTGCCAAGATGAGCAATCATTATCTAGTCAACAAGAACAGCACTCACCACAACCATCACTAAATCAAGAAGAACAGAACCCAATAATTCATGTACCATCAAGTCAAGAAGAGCTGGAGGAACTATCACTAATACAACCATCACCACTACACTCACCATCTCACAGACACCAGCCATTACTACAGCAGCAGCAGAGATCATCACTGCATCTACCACACCAGACAATGAGCCAACAACACAAGACACTGCATCAACATGAATCACATCATGAACCAAAACAAAACCAGTCAATGATCAAACAACACCATCAACCCAAGCAACTACTACACAACCAGACATTACTAGAACACAAGAGACGACAGCAACAAGAATCACACCAACCACTAAAGCACCATCAGAAAGCATACCATCACATGCAGAGACAACAACATGAGCGATATCATCAACAAGATCAAGAATATTCTGTACAATCATCATCGAGTGATCACAGCGACCATGAGCTGACAATACCAACGCACTCCACTCACTGCGGCACCTCCAGACAGAAGAGACCGCCACTCAGTGACATTAGAAACACTCAGTCATCGTCTCGTGATCGGACTCCATTTGACTATCCATCAGATGAGACAGACACTGAGAGGAAGAGGAGAACACAGCAAAGGAAGAAGGATATGAAAACAGTGACTCATCCAACCAAGGTCAGTCAATAGATGAAGCTAATACATGTTAGTACAATAGTGTAAACAATGATACACTACTGGTCTACATAATGCATTGCTCATGCTTATCATGCAGTTGCCACGGGAACGTGTACCCTACACACGAGAAGAGGAGCAGTATATTGTGGAGGGAGTACAGAAGCTGGGTCATCGATGGCGTCACATACTATCAGCCTATCCCTTCCATCCACACAGAACACCAGTAGATATTAAAGATAAGTACAGACTACTGATAAGAGCAAAGAGTACAAAGTGACTTAGCACTCATTATGATGCATTGAAGTTTAAAAAAATAATAGTGACATGTTGAAATAGAAGTGAAGTTCGATAGAAGTGCTAGGTATTCAAATTTGGAATTTGGTCTATTGTCTGTGTTTCTTGGGAGATATACATGTAGTATCCTCACAAACTATTAGAAAGAGGAAAGGATTGAGAAAATAATTGTTGTCTTACTGTAGTATAGTAGACAAAATGGATGTGAATATCATTATAGATTTATGAATCTCATTACATGTGCTATGAAATCATGCTTGAAAAGAAAAATGTGGCTGTCTGGTATACAATACATTATTTATGATGACAATGTACATGTATGTTGGTAGCATACCTTGTGTTTTCAATGAGCTCAGCAAGTGCACCCAGATCAGACTGTCTGAGACACTCTATCAAGTGTTGATAAGTACGAGTAGGTGCATCACTTGTCAGCCATTTCTGGAGGATAGCATGTGTGACACTCTCAGCACCATCTTGGATGTGGTTCTTCTTAAGTAGATCAACTGCTAATCCATTCTCATCTACATACCAAATGTTGTGTAGTCATGAGCAGCAATCGTTTGAATAATCCTCAGAGGTTTACCATCAGCTCCTTTCATTGTTTTCAACTTCAGTAGTGTGGGCGGGGCACCTACAATACAACAGTGAAACTGTTATTAATGTGAAATCCACCTGCATGTAGTTAGCACTTAGTTTGCTGAGGGAGAAGGGAAAAACACAACCGTTAGAGAAATTTAGAATCGGGAACATCGTAAATTTGGTACATGTACAGTATACATAGGTTCATAATATTTTCGAGCTGATCTTGTTATACCTTGGCTGAAAACATACTACTCCATGTGTATACAGTCATGTGACAATCATGTGGTTAGTTGCCTCTTGTGATAAGTGTTGAAGCAAAGGAAGGAGGCTGTTGCCTGTTCACTTTAGGCGCAAAAGAAAGTTATCTTATCTTCCACTATGGATCTCCAGCTCTCGCATATATTTAGCCATGAGGCAGTCTTATACCAGACTCAAACTGATGTAATTATCATGAATATTAATTAAAATCACATGCACATGCCTTCTCCTTCTCTCAATCCCCTTAATACAATTTTTAAACACACATGTACATGTAGGCTGCAATAGTATACAGCAGGAGAGTTTGTGGGAGAAAAAGTTTTGTAAATGGCTTTTTTTAGTGTACGAGAACTAAATAAACTATCGTGCATTCTCTTTTCCGATGTAAAGATTAACAAAACTAGCTGCTTCACTTTGAATTATGAACAGTGGTTAATAGGTGTTCTCTCAAACCCTTGCTTATGGGCTTGCAAATGCAAACAATACTGAGACTATGGATTTATACACAGACAGTATTAGCTTGATATTTTCACACCTTGAAAACACAAACTAACGATTAAACAATTAGGAAGTTGGTCAAAATTTGGCTTAAAATCAAAATGCCTTGTTCATTCATAGGTAGGGGCAAGGCCCTTGGTAGGGGTGGCTCTTCCTCATAAGCTTGTACTTACGGTGACGGTTACCAGTCTGAGCTAATTCTGGAATTGCCATGTTCCTTTAAAAATTATTAAAACTAATAATCTTGCATATACAAGAGTGTTACAAAGTTGCAATAAAATTGTTTTGAATTGCAATGATGTTTGTATCTATAAACTAGAAATACACTGGTCCTCGCATTGTATGCACTACTTGACCAATCTGAAGGTGTGGGAACAATTGTTCCTTTCTCTCAACAGTAGCCACTCGGTTAGCAAGCTCTTTATGAACACTCATCACGATCTCATCGAGACTCAGTTTCTTCTTAAGAGCCTGACTGAGGTGCTTAAGGTAGTCCTCCCGAAGAGCCACATGCCCAGGATCAGTAGCATAGCTGAAGTAGTAGTCAGCACCTCTCGGTACATTGATTCGAGGGACAGACGGTTCTTCCTCATTGAGGTCATCTATCGGTTCGCTTAGTGTTTTACCACGACAAGCTTGTATAAAGAATATTTTAGGCTTATGACGGAGTTGTTCACAAACGTCAGGCTCAAGGATCTTGCTCAAATCTTCTATGGACACTCGCTTGCGAGGTCGTCCATCAATTCCATATACACCACCTTCATTTCCGTGTGTTGAGATGCAACAGATGAAACTGTCATCAGCAGTATCAATCAATTTTCGTGCTTTCTTCAACTCTTCTTTCATTTGATCGGCTTTGAGGTTTTCTTTCACCTCGACCTTGTATCCAATATCCTCTAAGGACTTCTTCAGAGCATCAGCACCATCTTTTGCTCCTTTTCTTTTTAGTTCTTCATTCTCATCTTCCTCCCACTCAATGTTGTTGATTATCAGTGCAATGCCGTGTCGTCCATGCTCAGCCTTTTCCCGTCCGTCCATTTTGTAGAAGCGTTTAACCTGAGTAAGAGATCATTGGTCATGTGTACAGATTATGACTGAACCATAAAGTCATGCTTTAAAAATACACAGATTATTTTATTTATACAATAATACAAATTTGAAAATGCCCTGTTGATAGATCATGCAGTGAATAATATCACCTCTTGCTTCATTGCTCCATCTGTATGATCTGTAGCTGGGCCTATGGAGTAACCATGGAAACAGCATGTAATCCTAGGGTTTTTCTTATCAAAATAAGTTATACCAGCACCTTTAGGACTTCCGAAAAATGCAACAGCATGCTTCACAAGTGGAATTTCACAAAATCCATCAGTCACAACTTCATTGCTTTCTCGAGCTGACTGCTCCTTTACTTTGGACCCCGAGCCATTAGAATCAACCTCACTGGCATCTCTACCTGCATGTGTGAAATAAAGAGAATAGAAAATCTTTGGTAAGTGCACTAATAATCATCCCTACATATCATTGCTGATCGGCAATGATAATATTAATAACATTCGAGTACACACATTTTACTTTTAACAACTTTCATGATTTATTGTTCAGGCTGTTCTGCACTCTATTTTTATGTGACAATAAAATTATATACAGCTCAACAACATTCCAAATCACCTGGTGATCTGCTCTGTTGCCGCTGACAATCTGGTGATCTACTCTGATGTAGTTGATCCATTGATGCTAATTTCTGGACGGTGTCTGTAAGACCAGCTTTCTCCACTGGGCACGCACAAAAAGGAACCAATGATAGCTTAGTAAGTTATACGGTGTGACATTCATGCACGTACTTTCTTTTTTCATTTTTTTGCCAAGATCATTGCAAGTAGGATCTTTTGAGTCACACAGGACCTTGATGAACTTCATAATGGACTCAGGAGTGACTTGTACCGTACTAGAGACTACCCTCATGATTTTTGATGCTTGGTCGTTCTTGTTCAAGCCAGGCTCGAAGTCTGTGATATCGTCAGAAACCATTCCAACCTGCACAAGATCGTTGCCGATAGTAGTCGGTGTGGCATTCTTGATCGCGCTCGTCAGATCTGCATAGCGAGTCTGGATACAGTCCCTTGCAGCTCGCTTCAAGTTAGCCTCCATGGTGAGTTGAGCAGATTAACAGTTCTGGGAATCCAGCTGCAGCCGAACAAGCGGAAGTGAAAATTAATTATTACTACGAATTAAGACTAGTCCCTAATGTTAGTTTTATCATAACCAAAGTTAATTTGATAATGTTATAATACAAGAGAGAGGAATACATGAAAAATAATATCATATTGAAAAATGAATTGTGGTCATTCTGTAGTTGCTGTTATTGTTGTGAGTTGCGAAGGAGAGAAGGAGCTTGATAGTCAGACACAGCTTCACTGCCTAGTCTGGTCGAGAGCAGCTTGAGATTCATGGAGTCTACACTATTGCCATCAACCGATATATCAACATTTCTGTCATTAGCCTGTGAGAGGTAAAATGAGTGAGTGACGGAGTGAGTGAGTGAGTGAGTGGTTGAGTGAATGGATGAGTGAGTCAGTGAGTGGGTGAGTGAAAGGATGAATGAGTGAGTGGGTGAGCGAGTGAGTGAATAGATGAGTTAGTGAGTGACTGAGAAAATGGGTAAGTGAGTGTGTGACTGATTGAGTGAGTGTTTGAGCGAGTGAATGGGTAGTGAATGGGTAAGCAGAGGTCGAAATTACATGCGGACATTGGTCATTTCCGTGCATTTCTGTAGAATGACCAACCATAATTGAGAGTGACAGACCAACATGCATGTGTAAACACAGCAGCTGCCAAACAGTTTAACACCTCACCATGTGGTCAGATGTGCAGGTGACAATGAAACGAAGCCATGAAGTCAGTGAGAAGGCTGGAGATGGCGGGAAGTAACGTTGTTTAGGGATCAGTTACCTTTCAGAAATGGCGTCGAACCTAGATCGTGAGCTTCAGTCGACATCATGGCTAGACCGTGCTCAAGAAACAGAGGGTGCGTGGTTAGCCTCAAATGCAAGGTGTGTACAGAGTTTGTCGTAAGATCAAGCTCAGGAAAAACTTCAGCGATCGGTGGATTGTCGGCACCAGCTCTGTGCGTATTAGTAATGTATGAGACCACACCCACAACGATCAGCACGCTCACGCAATGACTCTGCTAGCAAAGCAACTCTCAGGCTGACGAGGCTGCAGGTTTAGCTCTTCGTATGCTCCCATTGCTCAAGCCTTCAGCAGGCTTAGTGATGAAAAGCGAGACTCGTGAAGCTGGTGTGAAGTTTGATATTGCCTACTTTATAGCAAAAGAATGATAATAACACATTTAATGTAATTTGCAGTAAATAAATTTGAAAAAAAAGATGTCCAGACAAAAATACAATTGACCAATCAAAATCACTAATGCTAGGACATAAGGAAAAAAATTATTTCGACCTCTGGGTAAGTGAATGGGTGAGTGAATGATGAATGGGCGTGTGTGAGTGAGTGATAGAGTGAGTGAATGGGTGTGTGTAAGTGAGTGAGTGAATGGGTGTGTATGAGTGAATGGCTGAGTGAATGGGTGTGTGTAAGTGAGTGAGTGAATGGGTGTGTGTGAGTGAATGGCTGAGTGAATGGGTGTGTGTAAGTGAGTGAGTGAGTGAGTGTATGAAGGACTAAGTGGGCAATGTGAGTGGACGAGTAATGTCTCACCAGTTGAAGAGTTGCTGTGAAGTATCTGCATATCTGAAACGGTTCCTCATCTCTTACAAGATCTCTGAAATAACAAGACTTCTCTCCTGTTTCATGTCAGACAAGACAGAGAGAATAACACCAACAATGGCGTACCAAGATACTTACCTTGCTTATCCAGCTCACTTATAACTCTTGATCCATACGTACGAATATCAAATATAGGATGATTCTCCTTTAAAACAAAACAGCTAACACTTAAGCACATGTATCAGCAATATTTCAACTCACTTTTGCTGAGAGTACAGGCTTGACTCTGTCCTCCCACTCTCTGACTCTCTTGGAGAGGTCTGATTCCCTAGCATAGCACAGTGCTGCTTGCACAGTTGATTCCTTTAGAGAAACAGACAAGAGTGTCCACAGCATGTGTAAGTAGACACAGATAAGAACAGCTGTGCACTAATATATAATCTAGTGTTGGGCGATTATAAAAATTCGATTATTGCCATGAGTTAAATTGCGATTATTGCGATTATTGCCATGCGTTATGACTTAAAATTGAAACAACAAAAAACAATAAGTGCACACCGAGTGCACACCATAATACTACATAATACTATGCACAACGCTGCACTGAACACTATACTGCTACAGATATTCGATGTTTCTGGCGATAAAATCGCCAAGCAGCACTTTTGGTATTCTTCTTCTTGACTTCAAAATGGACTTCTCTGCCATGTTCACCACTAGTGCAGCTGCTGAGCTAGCTCGTGAATCGTGATCGTACGCGTCCGCATAACCGCGTTTGGCATAAGCTTGTGCACAATTCTTCAGCCAGCCGGCTAGGTAAGCGTTAATCGATTATCGGCAATGCAGCTAGGCGTCGATTAGATTATCACATTGATAATAAATCAGGTATAATAGTGGACACTAAAGAGCCTTGTTTACACGTACTGAAGCCAGCTTAATCAAACTGGTTTGGAATGTTTGTCCACCATAAGCGATAAACGTGGATTAACCACATTGAACGTTTAGCCGTGTTTAGTCTAATAAGCCTATGGTGTAGCTGTCTTAGGCTACTCTTAGCCAATCACCACGAATATTTGTCTATTTATTTACAAGCAACAAGGAGCTTACTGTATCTGTGTGAAGAAACGTGCTCGAGCAAAAGTAAGCCCATGGCGCGTGCAGCTAAATCACGGAGTAGCCTAGCTTACCCCAGGCTTGTATTCATTAACAAGCAGCTTGTGTTGCCTGCATATGCATGTTTAATCACCTCAGCGAGAAGAGGTACTGTGGTGGTATGCAACTGTGTGTGCTATATAAGTGAGTGAGTGAGTGAGTGGGTGGGTGAGAGTAGTGGTGAGTGAGTGAGTGAGTGAGTGGGTGGGTGGGTGGGTGAGAGTAGTAGTGAGTGAGTGAGTGAGAGTAGTGGTGAGTGAGTGGGTGGGTGAGAGTAGTGGTGAGTGAGTGAGTGGGTGGGTGAGAGTAGTAGTGAGTGAGTGGGTGAGTGAGTGATGAGTGAGTGAGTGCGTGGGTGAGTGAGAGTAGTGGTGAGTGAGTGGGTGGGTGGGTGAGAGTAGTAGTGAGTGAGTGAGTGGGTGAGTGAGAGTAGTAGTGAGTGAGTGGGTGAGTGAGTGAGAGTAGTAGTGAGCGAGTGGGTGAGTGAGTGAGAGTAGTGGTGAGTGAATGAATGAGTGGGTAAGTGAGAGAGTGATAAGATCGGTGAGTGGATGAGCAAGTAAGGAAGTTAGTGAGTGAGTAGATGGTTGAGCAAGATAACAGTAGAGATTAGCAAGATACTAAAATTGTGATACTGCACTCACCATTCAAAAAGTCCAATGGATCTACTGTGAAGTCATGTTGGTGTCGATCAGCTGCTTCATTGTGCTGCCCATGGGGCTGCCCGCTATTACAAGATGATTGATTGGTTCTAACAGAAGAGCCCCAGAACTATGAATACTACTTGAGTTCAGCTAAAACAAGAAAAAATGAAGCTAAGGCGGCTGATAAAATTTATGAAAATTACCTTGAAGTCCATCCTGTTCCCTAGTAATTCGCCATTGTTACTAAAGTGTAAAGATCAGGAATATCAGGGTTTGAAGGAGAGATCACCTGTACCTTAGCAAGGGAGTTGAGACCACTTTTTCAGAGTCTTGCAAACGGACGAGCGACATTGGTGTACGAGGCACTACAGTGACATGCTTTAGGAGAAATAGAAATACAAGTGTTTGAAATTCAAAATTCAGTCAAAATCTTGGTCATAATTATATCTGCATTGTGCATTGGTAAGTTGTGCGAGGACACTCTCTTGTGAACCATTGAGTCCATTGTGAGATTTTGTCACTAAAATTGGCCTCACCTTGATGCACTGATGTGTTCAATCTCAGAAATCACTGTTGTATTTATTTACACAATGGAGCAAGAGACTGAACACATTAGTGCAACAAGGTAAACCTATCTACACCTATCACCTTACAAGACTAGTACCCTTACAACCCTAAGCTCCAGCATATTCAAGAAAATAGGCTTGTAGATAGAAGAATGTTCTATGTATCATGTAATTTAAAGATGAGGAAGAGAGAGAGAGAGAGAGAGAGAGAGAGAAAGGAGTAATTATACCTTGGCTGTGGAGCTAGATGTTTCAGCCATATCAATATTGGCACCTTCTCTCATATCATCCAAGGTCAGAAACTACAACAATAAGTCATGTCTTCATACAAGTTACAGCAACCCTCCTCACCTCATCATTTTGGTCAGTTCTGTTAGCAAACGAAGCATCTGCGTCTCGCCCTTGTTGGTCAACTGAAGAAGGTTGAGCAAGTCGCCTTCAGAAGAAAATCAAAATGCAACTATTTAAGAGATACTGACAGTGTAAGGTCACCTCTTGTTTGTGATGAGGTCTAGAGTCTAATACACAAGTGCGTAGAGATACTCGACCTTCTTGCTGTAGACACAGGCCGATTCTTGGATGACCAGAGCTGCCTCAGCAAAATTCATCGTTGTTTGACCATCACCAAACGAGATCGTGACTCTCTCCAACTAAAGAAGAGATAAATGACGTGCTGCTGTACCAGTTAACGTGTGAGGTGCTGAATTTAGCCTCTATCAGTCACGTGGTCTTACCTCAGCAAGGTACTCTTCCAGTTGGGTGGCTACATCCACGTCCCAGTTCTTGTTCAGGTCCCGAATCGGTCTCATGAAGTTTGCAAAACGTGTCTGCTCGTCTCTCTCCATCCCTGTCTTTGGGAGATCATGGCTGGAGCGAGATCGGGCCGGGGAAACTGAGCTAAAGCGTGTTGTTGTTCCCGCCTTACATGTACGCGTGCAAAAATTCCAATTAGAGTGTGGTCTCCAACCACGTGATCACTGCGGCAAATCAAAGATGGCTGTGATCATGTTTACTCTTGCTGTGCTTCTAGCTCTCTTTCTTCCTCACTTTCTTCACTGTCAGGAGGAGGCGGCATATGCTCCTAACTAGAAAGAAAAAAATCAAAATGTTTCTAAAATTGATGTGTGCACTTTACTAGAAGAAAAGAGTAGAGAGAAGGGAAGCAATCTGAGAGGTCATCTTCTTTACTGAGGTACATTGAGCCCTCGGCTAGCAGCTGGACTATCTCGTGTCGACCCTGCTTGTCTGCAGTGACTGAGAAGAGAGGAAGAACTTGCTGACACACATACTGGATGAAACGAGCAAAAGAGCCACCTTTCTGTGAGAAAGAGAGGAAGGAGAGGGTTAGCTACAGCTTAATAGCACAGCAACACTGTAAAGTAACCACATCATATGCCTCAGAGTAAGTTATAATCATCTCCAGGTGACTGGATAGTTAGCCGAGAGAAGTTGTATCATCACTGACAAATATTATGAAGTAGACTAAAGCTTACACAATACCATAACAAGGGCTAGTAGTAATGAGGCTATCATACTGACCTTGGAAAATTTCAAAGCCATTCTGAAGCACACTGAGAACCTGTCCACTGATTCAGTATTCTCAGCCTAGAAATAAACACACTGTAAAAACAACGGTCTTTGAAGTAGGCCTCTGTGTATACCTGAAACTCCTCCTCCAGCTCAGCTTGCTCACTGATAATATCAATCACTTGTTGTGATCCCTCACTTGTTGAGAGGTGCTGCATCTTGTTGAGTATCTCCATGAAAGACTCAAACTCATCTCCTGACACATCTACTCACACCTAGTGGAAGAGAACAACGAAGTTAGCAGCTATAACAAAAAATGCTTGATCTGCCACAGCCATGCCATTACATTTATCTATTATGCCACGCGGGAGACGTGGCATGGGTTGGGCGGAAAACAAGATGGCAAGCATTAAATAAAAATAAATTTATCTACAATTTGTGAAGTTTGTGTTCAGAAAAATGCATTAATTTGATGCGAAGAATGAAAAACTGACCTTTTTGACCAGTTCCACGAGGCACTGTTCATTCTCTAGAGATGGTATGAAGAGTTTGTGTCTCATGTCCATCAGTGATACACTGACATACTCTATCCCCTTCTCCCTCACTGAATCACTACCTCCCATGATCTGATCTAATATACCACTAAGAGCACCTTGAGAAGGAATAATGATAAGGAGAAGAAGTCAAATACTTTAGGAGTAACAATACAAATGTATCTCTACACAGACAGTGCCTCAGTGAGACCGCAAAGTTGTAATCATATCCAACCAACGGAGGATAAGTTACTTAGAACAAGATCATCACTGGCTTATGAAGACACAATACACTAACCTGCTGTATTGAGTTGTAGTACAGTGGACATTGCTGTCTTGACAAGACCCAAATCAACAGCATCCTCTGAAAAAGTGACAAAAACAACCAATAATTGAGGCAGTCATTGTACAAAGTAACTATTTTCAAGTATAAAGTGCCTTCAGTGAGACCGCAAAGTTGTAATCATGTCCAACAAATGTTGGATGGTTACTTGAATATTAAAATCATCACTGGCACACATGTACATCAATTAACAACTGAAGCAATGTATGTAGGGTAGAATCAAGACAATGGCTAGCTCACCAGTCACAAGAAGCTGGGTCAGTACATCAGCGACTTCAGTGCACAACAGAGCTTCATCTGGTCCTTTGCACAGGCTGGGTAGACCCTTGATGGCACATCTCCTGATCTATAGAACACATACAGACCACGCCTAGTTAATATCATACCACACCCACTTGTTACCATTGTGTCTTCGTCAACAACTAAGTCTAGTAAAGCGTTCATTGCCTTCTCTGTCATCTCAGGAAAGTAGGAGAGGAACTTTGTAATGAAGCCAGCTGCAAGCCTCTTCTCTCCACCAGTCTCTTTGGATGCTGCTAGAATACACTCATATGCTTTTTGGTGCTGGAAAATAAAATTTAAACAAAGAGAGTGAGCATTAAATAGAACATATTCCGTAAAATGGTACCCATAAGCTATTTTTCACGCTATTCACAGAAAATACTCACCTTTCCAGCATTGTCCTTTGCATCAGCGAGGATGCCATAGTTTCTGTACAATTCTTCCACCCCTCCACTGTCTATTTTCACGATTTTGTGTGAGAAGCTAACAAAAATCTAATAAGATCCCGCCAAAATTTAAATCTATGGTCACTGCACCTTGCAACTGGTAATATTTCAGCTACAATGGCGTCTTCTTGTTTAGAGGCGTCTCTCTAGCGCCAAGACTTTAGCACGCCCCACTCTGTGTCGACCATGTGCAGCAACTGGCGGGTTCTTCACAGGTTAAGTTATTAAGAAGGCGTGGTCTCAATTATTTGCTGGTCAGCTCCACCTGTTGCTGCTGTTGCAGAGCTGAGCGTCTTTGCTGCAACAGTTCCGTTGCTAATGGCTGCTTCTCACAATGCACAGGACGAAGGCAGCAAAGGAGGTTAGTCATGCTTGCTGCCTGTTCCACTCTTGCTGTTGGTAACTTGCCATATAATTTTCATTTCTCTAGTCTAGTCTGTGAAGACTTGGGTCTGCTGCTTGAATGCCTTACACTACAAAATGGCGGAGTGGACACACAGAAGCAAGTGCTGGTCACAATAGCAGCTAGATCTATGTGTAGGAACAATAGTGAGTTCAGTTGGACAAAAAATTAAGTTTTCGTTTTCCACGTGTTCGTAGCTGTAGCCAGCCTGCAAAGAGTTGCGAGTGTCTGGAGGACTAGAGACCATTGTTGAGCTACTGGTCAACACAGCATCAAAGCAGCTCCAGCAAGCAGCGCTATACACCCTCAGCTGTGCAGTGGAAGAGAATGGTAACAAAATTTGCAATGTGTGACATCAATTTTTGCATGTGTATTTTTGTCTAGTTGAGTGTAAGATGCAACTGACAGAGAAGAACCTGTTCAAGATGCTGGCTAGCCTGGTCAGCTCTGAGGACTCCTCTCCTCCTCTGAAAGCAACTAGTGTCTTCCTCACCACTTGCATACTGCTAGACAACAGTGAGTACTACCACACATCACTCATGACAATAGTGCTAGTTTTGTTACTGTCCCTCAGTTCAAGGTCAGCATCTGGCAAGAGAGACAAGACTACTAGCAAAAATAATTGATCAATTTAATAAGTAAGTGCTAATCCACGGTAAATTCTGTGCCACAGTAGTGTTTGTTGAACCGTGACTTTATTGAGCTGTTACTAGAAATTGAGAAAAAGCATTGTTGAGCTGTTATTAGAAAGGAGCATCAAAATGTATATACAGTATTGTATCTCTTTGCTCTGGTGTAATGGTGTCATGCTCTGTTCTCGTGTTCAGGTGTTTAGTCACTGTGTTCAAGGACTTGTGTGCTGCATCAGATGATGACAGCAAACAGATGAACACACAGCTAGTAGAGCTGTGGGGATGCCTAGCCAACGCTATCATGACAGCCACTACTCAACCACACAACGGTTAGTAAAACAAGCAATAAAATAATATTAGTCATTCTTCTCTCTCAGAGTACAATCAGTTGCAGTGTTGTGCTGTATTCCCGGCTGCTGTCAACATGCTCTACTTCACTCAACAAACACAACTGCTCAAACCACTGCTCACAGTACTAGCAGTGTGTGTCAGCAGAAATGGTAATGTACCACTGGCTCACTCATTCACCCACCCACTCACTTGATATATCTCTCTCTCTCTCTCTCTCTCTCTCTCTCTCTCTCTCTCACACGCACGCACGCACGCACGCACGCACGCACGCACGCACGCACGCACACACGCACACACGCACACACACACACACACACACACAGAAGTCACAGGATCGTCTACAGATGTTTGGTGGAGTGACAGCACTCTCTAACCTGCTGGAGGATTTAGTGAAACAAGCTGACACTATGGATCAGCTTTATGAAGACAAGTTAGAGGACCTGTTTGCTTTCATATCTGATGTGATACAGACTATCTCAGAAGCAACACATGGCAATGGTAAGTGATGAGGGGAACACATGCAACTGTGTACTTGTCATGAGTATCACAATGGTCTCAATTGTTATTTTACAGAGTCTATTTGTACCAAGTTGACCAATCTTGTGCCGATTCTAGTACAGCTCCTCACTAGACAAGGACTCAGTGACTTCATGCTACTACATGTGGTACTCTGTCTCGGCAACCTCACTGATGACAACCGTAAGCTGTGCACAGCACTTCTTGCATGAGTACTGTGGTCTCATAGTCCACACTACATTCAAAGTGTTTGTCTCACTATAGGTATCAACCAGCAGCAGTTGTTGATCAATGATGGAGTATCTCTATACTGATCAATGCTATGGCAGTTTCTCAGGTCAGTGACACACTATCTGCCTCATCTACTAACTATAACATGTACATACATAATGTGTGTTTACAGAATGAGGAGCTCACTAAAGCTATCACATATGTATTACACACCTGTACTGAGCGAACCAAACCAATAGGTACGTTATGCCCAATTTTTTCACTGAGTATTAGTAAAATTTCACTCTCAATTGTGCACACAGCCACACCTCCTACAGACCTGACTCTTCCAGACAGCTCATCTGGTAGTCTCACTCCGATCATGAAGAAACCATTCAAAACACCTCCAATAACAATAGAACACTGCCGCCCACAAACAAAGACAACGAAAGCTACCGTAGAGAAAGCAGCTAATGAACTGGATTGTGAGAATATACTAAAAGGGTTGGATGCTAAACGTATACCAGTGGAAGATAAGGTGAAGCACTGGCTGGATACCAATATGGTGAACAAAGAACAAGAACTGAACAGATAAGCAACTGCAGATGATCACAAAGACTGCTTCAATAAAGAAGAGATAGGTAGCGACCATGCCCAGCAATCTCACTCAGATGAGCATCCACTGCTCGAGCTAACTAGTACAATGGACGCTGGTAACATTGTTCCACTTCAGAATCTCAAGACAGTGTTTCTTGTCGGCAAAGAGAAGAGAAAACGATCACCATCATCTCCTTATAATGCTGATCACACCCCTCGATTGAGCAAAAGAGCAAACAATACACAAGAAAGAACAGAAAAGAGCATGCAAGAAGGAGAAAGATATCTTGAAGGAGAATTGGAAAGAGGTGAAAACAGTGGATCTGATAAGGAAAGAGAAGCAATGGTTGATCAAAGAAGCACTGGTAAAACTGTTGTGAGCAAAGCACAGAGAATTGGAAGAGGAGTGATGCAGAAAGACAAGCAGCAAGAAACGTTGAAGCATGCAGTTACAAGGTCAACTCACAGAGGAACAGAGACAAACAGAGAATCTAGCTAAGCAGCATGAAGAGTTAGTGAGCAGACAGGGCCAGCTACAGAGCCAGCTACAAAAGGAACGAACACAAAACGAGAGAATGAAAGAGAAGTATCTGATTCTGAGGCAACAAGTGGAAGAAATGAGCAAGCACAAAACAGCATTCAAGTGCCTTGGTTGTGATGCTATCAATGCTCATGTGACAGTGACCAGCAGAAATGCACTGCAGCTTCTCAGCCGAGACTCAGGCACTTGTCGCTACCACCGTCACCTGACAGAGTTCGTGAGGAAGAGAATGCCTTTGATCACTGCAACCCACTCACCTGAAGCTATCCGGCAGCCATCATTCAGCCAGCTACCTCGAGAGCATCTCCACCCATCACACGGTGACCAAGAACAACAGCCACCTCTACAGCAAGAAGATCAACAAGTACTAGCACAAGAGCAGCAGACACTACAAGATCAAGATGAGCTATCCGCTAATCCATCATCATCAAGCTGCCAAGATGAGCAATCATTATCTAGTCAACAAGAACAGCACTCACAACAACCATCACTAAATCAAGAAGACCAGAACCCGATAACTCATGTACTATCATCATCAAGTCAAGAAGAGCTGGAGGAACTATCACTAATACGGCCATCACCACTATACTCACAATCTCACAGACACCAGCCATTACTACAGCAGCAGCAGAGATCAGCACTGCATCTACCACACCAGACAATGACCCAACAACACAAGACACTCAATCAACATGAATCACATCATGAACCAAAACAAAACCAGTCAATGATCAAACAACACCATCAACCCAAGCAACTACTACACAACCAGACATTACTAGAACACAAGAGACGACAGCAACAAGAATCACACCAACCACTAAAGCACCATCAGAAAGCATACCATCACATGCAAAGACAACAATGTGAGCGATATCATCAACAAGATCAAGAATATTCTGTACAATCATCATCGAGTGATCACAGCGACCATGAGCTGACAGTACCAACACACTCCACTCACTGCGGCATGCACCTCCAGACAGAAGAGACAGCCACTCAGTGACATTAAAAACACTCAGTCATCGTCTCGTGATTGGACTCCATTTGACTATCCGTCAGATGAGACAGACACTGAGAGGAAGAGGAGAACACAGCAAAGGAAGGATATGAAAACAGTGACTCATCCAACCAAGGTCAGTCAATAGATGAAGCTAATACATGTTAGTACAATAGTTTAAACAATGATACACTACTGGTCTACATAATTCATCGCTCATGCTTATCATGCAGTTGCCACGGGAACGTGTACCCTACACACGAGAAGAGGAGCAGTATATTGTGGAGGGAGTACAGAAGCTGGGTCATCGATGGCGTCACATATTATCAGCCTATCCCTTCCATCCACACAGAACACCAGTAGATATTAAAGATAAGTACAGCATGGACTATACTGATATAAGAGCAAGGATTACAAAATGACATAATACTTTACACTATCAAAAAGTCAACAAAAATTATTTATGATAGATTCTGAAGTGGAGTGTTGAAATGGAAGTGAACTGTGCCATGCTAAGTCTGTTCATGCCTTTAACAATTATAAGTTTCAGAAGTGAGCGATGGTCTCTGTAGCTTGACGGACAGAATGAATGAATGTAACCCTTCAGTGCATGCAACGAGTGTAGTGTTTGGTAGCGTATTAATAACCAGATTACAGGATACAGATGAACGATGATACAATACAGAATCAACAAAGACGTGCATGTGTACTAAAGGATGGCAGAGACACTAGACTAAGTGGGTCCTACAGTGTGCTAATATAAATATTAACAACATAATACTACAATGAGGGTAATCTATAAGCTAATCTATCATGATGGGTAATCTTACTAATCTGCCATGAACTTCTGTTTTACTTTATTAGCTAGAGGGAGGTTAGGCAGTCCCCATAATGCACTATGTATAGTCTCCCAGCAAGCAGGAGGTGAGGTCTTTTTGTACCAACTCTCAACTACTTTAATAAGGAACTCCGTGGCTTCTCCGCTTTCTTCTTTTAACATTTCCAGTTCAGGATATGTCAGTCCCAAGATCAATCCAAATTTATTTGTGGAAGATATGCTAAATTCCTGGTAGAGAATGAAGTACACATCAGTGGGCTTGTCTATCTCATGACAGTTTTTGGTAGCAGGCTGCTTCACTGCAGTAGTATACAGAATGCACATTCACCTCAATTAATGGTGACTTACAAATTGCTTCAATAATTGAACCAAGTTCAATATTTCCTGAATAACAATAATGGAAATGAAAATCAGTAAGTTACTACTGACTTACTTGATAGATATGAAGAAAGAAAGATAAACAAAAAGATAATCAAAAACACAGCACACACAGCAAACACTACAATCAGCACACCCAACACGATGCCATGTAGCTTTGAGGACCTATTACTATCTGCTGCTTCAGATTGCCTCTCATCTGGACAAAGACACAATGCAGCCATGAACACTCACTCTGTCCATCACCACATGGTATACTGACCTCTGTTAGCAGGTAAGTCATTGACATGTCGTTGCCGTAGTCCTTCTGATGATGGTAGTGCTTCTGATGATGGTGGTGCTTGTGATGATGGTGGTGCTTGTGATGATGGTGGTGCTTGTGATGATGGTGGTGCTTGTGATGATGGTGGTGGAGGGTCTACACATTTCTCTTGTGAATTAGTGAATTAATGGTCAATGGTAAATCAATTCAGGTGAATGAGGATCGACAGTAACTGAACACTAGTTATGCTCCAAAGGGGCTTATGCATTGGTGGAATTACATGCCGCCCTACATGATGTAAATTATTATCATGTAAATTTTATGCGCAAACCATGGATCGGGACAGTCCATGGATTGCACTGCTCTAAGTATGGATTCATGCTTTGCACGGGCAATCCATGGATTGCAAAGCACTTGCACGATCACACACACGTCAAGCGTTCGTGCAAAAGAAGAAGAAAGGGAGCAAGGTGATCAGTCGAGAGAAAGGAAAGTAAATTGTGGCTTACCTTTCGGCTAGCAATCCTCACTTCAAGTTCTGGGTGAAGTCTCTTGGATTTTGCCTATTAGATTACCCAGCTCTTGGACAAAGGAATGTATTGTGTTTACCAGCCAAGAAAACGGTATGGAGCTTTGATTGTACGCTATTGATGTGTTTATAGGATGCTTTGACGTGCACGAAGGACAAGAATGACACTGCCCTGCTAGGCAGATTTCCTCGTGTGGCATACATAGAGGATTTCTACGATATATTGTGCAGACTTCATACAGTTCATCTCATGTATCTCAACCTTGCTGCCTCAGTAAACATAATAATACTAAAATTATAGCTATAGAATACAATAGGCAATCAAGTTGAGCAGCATTGCTGCCAGAGGTACTTCAGAGTCCGCCGCTTCTCACGAGCGTCCATGCATCAAAGGTTTGGCCGAGATCCATACTTCGAGTCTCTCGTTTGTGTGATCCATGGATTGAGTAGACAATCCATGGATTGCACAGATCCATACTTTGAGCAGCACAACCCGTGGATTGTCCCAATCCATAGTTTGCGTACAACAAGTATATGGCCCAGATAAAAATCAATTCGTAAAAATTCTAATAGTAATTATGGTTGTGGATGGTTGCATACGGCAAAGTTACCAATCTATTCATTAACCATTCACTGAATTCACTTCCAATTAAGATGCATGCAACCATGAAATACTTACCTGTTATGTGTTTTGAATGCCATTCAATAGAGCTACAGACCTAACTAATGGCCTCGTGGTTCGTATGGATGAATAGGCTGTGCTTTAAATTTTAAAATACGTTGTTCCTGTAGCGAGTGCTATTACTAAGAAATATTCATGATGATCTATGCCAGCACGAACAAACAAATTATGGTAGCATGTTTCGTACTGATAATAATACCTAATCATCTGGCATCTGTGCAGGTATTTATCCGAGCTTTTTTCCAAGTGCTGCATGCTATTACAGTTATGTGGTGCCAGATGGCACAGCTTGCGTTGCTATAATATTGTGTACGAGCAGTGCTCAGCAAAAATCTTGCATAAATACCCGCACATTTTATGGCAGATGAGCTTGCTTGAGCAATTTTAGGTTCATACCTTCGCACAACTAAAGAAAATTGTTTGCAATCGATCATGGTTAGTTTTGAGCTTGTTGCTTCGCGATGGTGTTGCTGAAATTTGCTATAATATTATTTGTCAATAAGCAAGCAACTCTCTCTACACGAATATTCTTGGCTAGAAAAATACAGCTAATTGCAAAATTCATGAATATTATTAATTTGGTAACTCACCACCTTAACCTCGCAAAAGTTAATATAATTATCTATGGCCACGTGGATAGCTAAGCATCTTAACTTATTATAAGCATTCATGTGTTTTATCCTGATTGGATAAATTGAAAGCAAGCGCAAACAGTGTGTACCAGCTGTCTGCCTAGCAGGCCTGGAAAAAATTCTGGGAACAAATTTTATACTCAATCATTACCAGGATGTACTTATAGTGATACTTGGACCTGGAATACACATTTTAGGAATCGTTGTCCTAACCTCAGGAATCCCAGGATACTTGGACCTGGAATATTTACATGTATACCACTACACATACTAGGACAACTTTCCTATTCCCAAGAATCCCGGGATATACTTGGACCTGGAATATAGTGAGCGGATCTGAGAAAGGGGGTCACTGCGCTCCTGCAAGTTTTGAACGCGTTTCAAATGGTTGCTACTCAGTCAAACATTACTGAAATTCAATCAAATTTTTGTGTATAATATTTGATCATTCTGCTTGCTGTATATCAAATGTTAGAGCCATATTATAGCACTAAATAATTATTTGGATGAATGATAGCAAGTTGAAACATGCGTGCGTTCGAAAATTGCAGGAGTGAAGTGATCCCTTCTCAAATCCGCTCACAATTTATTATACTAGGTAGGACTACTTGTCCTAATGAAGCACCAAAGGTGCAGATGCCTCGGTGGAATGCCAAATGCAACCATTTCACATACACAGCAACAAACTGCAGCTGTTATACCTTTCTGTACAGCAGTATAATAGTTATGCAATGCAATTCCTGTATGATGAAATTAAAGCTGAAGAGCGCTGCAACAAGCTGCAGTACAGCACTGTTTGCAGAATAAGCTAGTGGGTTGCAACTATGCAATCAGAAGCCAATCAGTGCTGACCACTAATTCAACTGGGCGTGTCTATAAAGTTCAATTCGAGTGCAGAGCACGGCACAGCACATACACGAGCGAGATACTAGTAGCGTCCTACGCTGCTATCCTGTGACTTATCAGTTTCTAGGCAGTCAACTGTGGATAGTTTTGTCTACAGAGAACTCTAGATCATCAGCAACTACTGTAGCTCAAGCTCGAGCTGTAGGCCTTCGAGAGAATTTCGCTGGACCTACCAAGCTGTTTTGTAGTACAAACGAACTCACTAGCTGTAAGGCAGTCAGCTGTAAACTGTTTTGTCTTTAGAGGAGTCCAGATAGCCGGGAACAGCCGTCGAGGTAAGCATCTCACGCCATAACTCACGAACGGAGCTTTAGAACCAACAATTTATCAATTCAGTTCCGAGGAAATAGCGATTTCTACCTGTGTTGCTGATATCAGCGCTTAGTTTTTAGCGTGCGATGCGCTATGCCGGCAACGGACAGATACACACACACACACACAACACGACTACTGTATGCCTCGTGGCTCCGCCCACCGAGGCATAACAACAGGAATCCCAGTACATACATTGCAGTCATATTATGTACTGACTTCTGAGACTATCATACTTATGCGTATAATTTATTACGGGACATAATTGAAGATATCTTGAGTCAGTGAGAACTGTCCCATGTATCTCAAGATACATGGGACAGCTCGTGCCAGTACCGGGTATGTATGAATTGCACTCAACACACTGTAACTATGCACGGTTTTGGGTGCATAGCTACAGTGCATGCTACAGAATAATACAGTTACTACGGAATAATACCACAAACTGGTAATACACACTGACAAGTGTTTCATGAAACAATTTGTTATGCAAATCCTTTGTATGTTTATAGCTCACCATCTGAAAGTGGATACCGTATATAGAAGTTGTTTCCAAGAGGAGAGATTCCCTTGATATCCACCTTGTGCCATAGTCGATGAGTTAGAGGGCTCTTATCAGAAGCCAGACGCAACTCAATACCACAGCGAGGGATACTTTTACCAACTTCGTATTTCTTGATAGAATCTTTAGTGATCTAAGCCACAACATAGAGCATAACAACATTACTACTAATAGATACTGTACCTTAGGAGGACATGATAGAGGGAGTATTTTCCATGAACCAACCTCCTCTTCTTTTTGATCAAGCTTGATAATAGGATCAGGGTCTTCCTCGATGGAAATAATCAGTGTTATAGTGTCAGCACTCCACTTTTCATACTCCTCCTTCACTTTCTATTATAATAATTGCAAAGTGACTTAATACCTGATGCTGCACTAACCTGGCGACTAGGTTCCAGATCTCTTACAACAACAAAGTGAAATTCAACAATCAAATCGGGAGGACCGGCTATTTGTTGTTTATAGAACATGAAGCCTGTACAGAGTGTGTCTGTATCCTCTGGTGCTGTTTCTCCTAGTAATGAGAACTGCTTCAGCTTGATGGCTCCATACTGGGTGTGTGAGCTGAACAATCCCTCTCGTTCACGGAATCTGTATGGAAGTTGACTTTGTGAGCATTTGGCGATGATATACTTAAACTGGGAGCATTGATCATCACTGTGTACAACAGCGCAATGTTGTATGTTGACAGACACCTCTTTCTTGAACT
>OZ024788.1:2509322-2539578 GCA_964017065.1 Haliclona indistincta | reverse complement strand
TGATAATTTTTATGCCGAGGTGTGGGCGGAGCCACGAGGCATACAGTAGTCTGTTCGTTTGTGTGTGTGTGTGTGTGTGTGTGTGTGTGTGTGTGTGTGTGCGTGTGTGCGTGTGTGTGTGTGTGTGTGTCCGCAATGCGTATCTCAGCAACCGCTTACTACTAAGCGCTGAAACTTGCAATACAGGTAGATCTCGATAGTTTATGAAAATCAAATTTAACAGATTTGCTATTAAAGCCTTTGTTTTGAAGTTATGGCGTGATTTGCTAACCTAAACAGCCGTCTTGAGCGCTCGGGCCTACTTCATAGACAAAACTGTCTACAGATGGCTACAGTGCAACTTGAAGGCTTGATCTGTGATAGTACAGCTCGCGCGACTCCATTGGCAGCAGTGAAACTAGCGAGCGAAAGCGTGTTTGAGTTCACTTAGCTGCTCGACAGGTGAGCCGGAGCGAGCAGAGAAGTTACAGTCACGCCCAGCTACATTATTCTGTTTGGCTTCAATACAACACAGCTTGTACAGCTGCTGGATAGCTGCCACTAGCCTGCGCTTCCATAGAACTGTTGCTATGATCTGCTGCTGCTGCTGCTGGATAGCTGCTACTAGCCTGTGCTTCCATGCATAGCACTGTTGCTATGATCTGCTGCTGCTGAATAGCTGCCACTAGTCTGCGCTTCCATAGCACTGTTGCTATGATCTGCTGCTGCTGCTGCTGCTGCTGCTGCTGCTGCTGCTGCTGCTGCTGCTGCTGCTGCTGCTGCTGCTGCTGCTGCTGCTGCTGCTGCTGCTGCTGCTGCTGCTGCTGCTGGATAGCTGCCACTATATAGCCTGCGCTTCAATAGCACTGTTGCTATGATCTGCTGCCTGCTGCTGGATAAGCTGTCACTAGCCTGCACTTCCATAGCACTGTTGCTATGATCTGCTGCCTGCTGCTGGATAGCTGCCACTAGCCTGTGCTTCCATAGCACTGTTGCTATGATCTGCTGCTGGATAGCTGCCATGCACTAGCCTGCGCTTCCATAGCACTGTCACTATGATCTGCTGCTTGCCTGCTGCTGGATAGCTGCCACTAGCCTGTGCTTCCATAGCACTGTTGCTATGATCTGCTGCTTGCCTGCATGTTCCATGGATCTGCTGGTCACTTCTACTGTAGCTTGCATTGCATGCTTCTATGATACTGTTTTGATGCTTCCATGGATCTACTGCATTCATGCATACATGATTTCATATGCATCTGCTAATTGCATGCTAGCATACATGCTACTGCACCGAGGCATCTGCACCTTTGGTGCTTTATTTTATTTGCTTTACAGAATGAGGAGCTCACTAAAGCTATCACATATGTATTACACACCTGTACTGAGCGAACCAAACCAATAGGTATGTAATATTGCATTACTGGAACTGCACAATACTGACACTTCAGATAGAAGCAAAATGTAACAGCTTTATAGTTTACTCATCTTTCATGCACACAGCCACACCTCCTACAGACCTGACTCTTCCAGACAGCTCATCTGGTAGTCTCACTCCGATCATGAAGAAACCATTCAAAACACCTCCAATAACAATAGAACACTGCCGCCCACAAACAAAGACAACGAAAGCTACCGTAGAGAAAGCAGCTGATGAACTGGATTGTGAGAATATACTAAAAGGGTTGGATGCTAAACGTATACCAGTGGAAGGTAAGGTGAAGTACTGGCTAGATACCAATATGGTGGACAAAGAACAAGAACTGAACAGACAAGCAACTGATGATCATAAAGACTGCTTCAATAAAGAAGAGATAGGTAGCGACCATGTCCAGCAATCTCACTCAGATGAGCATCCACTGCTCGAGCTAACTAGCACAATGGACGCTGGTAACATTGCGCCACTTCAGAATCTCAAGACAGTGTTCCTAGTCGGCAAAGAGAAGAGAAAACGATCACCATCATCTCCTTGTACTGCTGATCACACCCCTCGATTGTGCAAAAGAGCAAACAATACATGCACAAGAAAGAACAGAAAAGAGCATGCAAGAAGGAGAAAGATATCTTGAAGGAGGCTTAGAAAGAGGTGAGGACAGTGGAGAGAAAAGTGGATCTATATTTTAATATTTTTAATATCTACATCTATATTTTAATATTTTTGTAAAATCTTGCTCTTGATGACATTGCGGTTAATTGTTTCTTTACAAGGCCATGTTCATCTTAAGGCAAATTGAAGTAGAAGATGTATAGTGACATGATGAGAATTCTGTGGGGAATTAATTTATCATTGCTGTACTGATCAATCAAACCAAATACTCCACTTGTGCTTATTCATTGGAAGGTTGTATTGTGAAACAGTCTCTTATGGTATATACAGGGTGTATATGTTTCACAAATTACATGCAGGAGACATTGCATGGGTTTTCATAGAGACAGCTACTTTAACAATGTAGTGAGTTCGTATGAGCTGCTTATTGTTTCTGCTTCCTATCCATTTAAAAAAATGATACAGTCATGACCAGTATAGCTCTTAATTCAGCACAAGCAGTTGTATGACTGGCTGCATACAAAGCAGAGTGAAGCACAAGCAATTCAGTATACAATGCACAAAGTATGTACTTTAAAAGTTCTTAAGTAGCACAAGCTCTTTTAGCTGAACTAGCTAAGTTGGATATTACCTGCTAAGCTAAGTAGTCTTTCCACCTCAGCAGAAGACCCAGGAATGCTTAAAACAGTTTTAGCCGGCTACTACGAATAAGTAAAATAATTAATTATCATTTGCAATGCCGGGACATTTTCCATCTTCATATGTTTGAGATACTGTAGCTCTATTGTGTTTTCTTTATTGCTGCCTGGAGCACAATTTTCCTTGCCATGTGGGCTACTAAGTTATGCAAGCTAACTTTATTTATGATGTATTCGTAGGATCATGTGTATAATTATAATTAAAGCATTTTTGCTTTAAAATCACTTAAAATTATGGTGCTGCATGCTTAAGGACAAGCCGAGGCTTATGATATTGAAAATTCTTTGTATACCAGCACTTAGAATAGTGCTTAAAGCACTTTAACCACAAGCACTGAAGTGCTTGCTCTATATCCATACCATGCACCAAGACATTTTAACAACTGATTGTTTGATCATAGCTTTATAATCAGTTTCTCCATAATTATCATGAAAGCAATAGTAGGATTTTAATGTGTTGAGTCTACATGTGAGTTCCAGCTAGATCAGGAAACTGGACAGTGGTATTAATACTGCAACTAAGCATCATTGATTATGTCTATCATTTCATGTGTTTTTGCCATTGGCATATGCACGGCCTGCATGCACTAATGACTTAATATCATCAACTTGATGCACATTAACTTATTGACTATAATGGTAGGCTATTAGTAGCTGTTACAGATTGTTTATAGCATAGTGAATTAACTGTTTTGAGAATGGGCAGGCAGCTTTCAAACAAGCCAGCCTCCTTATTAATCAAAGTATTAGCCCATGTTATCCAATTTTTGATTGTTGTTCTGTAACTCATAGTTAGCCTGGCTTGAATTGTATAGTGTACCTGTGCAATTTGTATGCTTGAGTGTGTGTATGCAATGTGTGATACAGTCAGTAGCTATTTGGTTGATGAACAGTCAATATTTCTTCTGTAACAGACTCTCTGACTACTGCTTGGTCATATTATGGACAGACTCTCTGACTCAATTTATTGTTATACAATACATTGCTCTGTTATCTCAATACATATCATTGCCATGCTCTGCTATATATTGTGTTGGATATTTTCATAAGACTGTTGAGAGCTTGACCCAACTTGCTCTGTTAAACATCTGCGTGTTACACTTCATAAAATCTTAACTCTGGCAGCGAGTATAAAACTGCAGCCAAATTAGTGACTGCTATCATGCTACCATAGAGTCAGCCAGCTTAGTGGAATAGCCAGCTTTAAAACAGCCAGTGGTTGCAATCATACGGTAGCTTTATCACGCTTACTACACTATGGACTATGCATCTCCATGCAGAACTTGGTAAACTATCTAATCTGTAATGCATGGTAAATAGCCACTGATGTAAGCATAGAAAATCCATTGAAAAACTCTACCAGAGGCTGTCCACAAGAATTTACAAGAATAGCTAGAAAGCTAGAACACTAACAACTAAGCTTCAAAAAGTTGATAGCAGTTTGCCGATGGTAGACTATGCATACATGTAGACTAGTATGACAATTTGACTTTGCTTGATTACTACTATAGCATTTAAAATAAAGAAATTTCCTTTGTACAGTTAGAGAATCGGTGAATAGTGTCATCAAGAGCAAGATTTTGCAAAAATATTAAAATATAGATGTATAAAATACCAATTATCACTAATTAGAACTAATTATTTTCAATGCGCTGTAATTTTTTTAGGGAGAAAAATCTGAGATGGCCCTATAGCTAAAAATGTTTCTTAAGTCATTCTCTAACTGTATACCAAATTTCATGCTTGTATCATTAAAGAGCACAATTATTGCACCTATCTGCTGGACTAACAGAAGCTGGGTCATCGATGGCGTCACATACTATCAGCCTATCCCTTCCATCCACACAGAACACCAATAGATATTAAAGATAAGTACAGACTACCGATAAGAGCAAAAATAACAAAATGACATTATGATCAACTGAAAAATGAAGTTTAAAAGTAATAGTGACATGTTGAAATAGTAGTGAAGTTTGATGTGCCAGGTGTTGAAATTTGGTCTATTGTCTGTGTTTCTTGGGAGATATTGTATCCTCACAAACTATTAGAAAGAGGGGAAGGATTGAGAAAATAATTGTTGTCTTAGAACAGTAGACTTAAATGGACAAAAGTGTCTGTGAATCTCATTACACGTGCTATGAATATCATGCTCGAAAAAAGAAATTTAAAACATGTGGCTGTCTGGCATACAACACATTATTTATCATGACAATGTACATGTATGTTGGTAGCATACCTTGTGTTTCAATGAGCTCAGCAAGTGCACCCAGTCAAGTGTTGATATGTATGAGTAGCCCAGAGTACGTGCACCACTTGTCAGCCATTTTTTGAGGATAGCCTGTGTGACACTTCCAGCACCACCATATCTTGGATGTGGTTCTTTTTGATAAGCTCAACTTCTTCTCCATTCTCATCTTGTAGGAGACACATACCAAATGTTGTGTAGTCATGAGCAGCAATCGTTTGAATAATCCTCAGAGATATACCATCAGCTCCTTTCGTTGTTTTCAACTTCAGTAGTGTGGGCGGGCACCTACAATACAATAGTGAAACTGTTATTAATGTGAAATCCACCTGCATGTAGTCAGCACTTAGTTTGCTGAGGAAGAAGGGAATAATTAATACTGCAACTGATAGAGAAAGTTTAGACTTTAGAATCAGGAACATCGTAAATTTGGTACATGTATATATAATTTCAAATTTACGGAGCTGATCTTGTTATACCGTGGCTGAAAACATGCTACTCCATGTGTATACAGTCATGTGACAATCATGTGGTTAGTTGCCTCTTGTAATAAGTGTTGAAGCAAAGGAGGCTGTTGCTTGTTCACTTTTGTTGCAAAAGAAAAATTATATTACGTTCCACTATGGATGCAGCTCTCGCAGGCTAGGCATTGCATTAGCCATGTATTTTGATGGCCATAATATTTAGCCAAGAGGCGGAAAGAGCGTGGTAAGAGAGTAGGAGCGGGACACTCCCACGCACTTGATTAAAAATTGCAACTCCACACATGATGGCCGTGTTTCTAAAGATAGACTTGTGATGGCCGACGGTACGCGTACGTACAGTTTCGTATTGAATCAAGAATGGAACTGGCCTTCTAGAAGGTAAGAAGCAGCTTTTTACTAACCTAGGGCGATCATGCTTGTCTGCTAGCTCGAGTATTATACTGTTAAAGCAAGAAACGAGTCGAATCCGTGATGGTGGACCGTCGTAATGTTTTTCTCGAGCACGTGGAGATCGCCTGCGCATCATTGTGGGTGTAGAAAGCTTCTACGAGCTGTTGCTTACCTCAAGGAGCCTCTAACAGTGACTAACTGCCAAGTTCCATCTAATACGAAACTGTACGTACGCGTACCGTCGGCCATCACAAGTCTTAGTCAGGCGTGGCCTGACCCATCACGTGCCGTATGGGTCAGGAGACACTAGTACAGCGGTTTTCGAAGACCTTGCATAAACGAGGCAAAGCGGATGTATGACGTTGACCAATCAAACGCACGTAAGTGAGATACACGTGACTAGCTGAAGCTGTACACGTGACGAAAGTGAATTTGATTGGCGAACGTCACACTTCCGCTTTTGCCTCGTTTATGCAAGATCTTCGACCGCTGTACATCATCATCAGTGTATCATCGAGTTGTACACTTTGCATGAAATCGTGCAAACCAATCAGATTGCAGCAAAGGTCGCGTCACGTCCGGGTGGGTGGTAACTTAACTAACATGTGGCGTGACAGCGTGAGAACTCAAACTCTAGATGCAAGCAAGACCGCGATTGAGCGACGAAGATATTGAAAGAGCAGCCACCAAGGCATGTAGGAGATTGGGCTACGACAGGCTGAAAGAAGAACAGTTATTACAACCTGGTTAACAAAACGGCACGTGATTAACTTTATTCACCACTCAATTATTGCGTAGTGCACATTCCAGAGCGACAACTCGATGATAATAGTGTCTCCTGACCCATCCGTAGACGCGATGGGTCGGGCCACGCCTGACTACACAAGTCTATCTTTAGAAACACGGCCATCATAGCTTCAAAATCGGCCTCTCCTTCTCTCAATCTCCTAAATAATTTCTAAACCACTCCAACTACACATGTATGTGTAGGCTGCAATAAAGTGAAACCGCATTGGAACTAAAATTTATTACAATTATAAATTTTAATAAAATTATACAGAACTGAGATAATCAGTATATGGTCACTTCACTTGATACAGTGCATATCAGCAAGTATGCTTTTATTGAAAATATACTGGTCCACGCATTTGTTGAACCACTTGAGGAGCCTGTTGGTGTTGATATACATCATCTCCAATTTTCACATTTCCATTCTCGGCTGCAACCTTTCGATGAACATGTGTTATTATATTATCGAGACTGCATTCTGCTGAAAGTTCATTCAAGGTTTCGCTGAGGAATCGAAGATACAATTTTTGTTTCGAACAATGACCAGGATCAGTAGCATAGCTAAAATAGAAGTCGAGCTTTCGTGTAAGACTTGGTTGTTGTTCTGACTTCACATCTTCAGGTTTGTGTGGTTCTGACTTCACATCTTCAGGTTTGTGTGGTTCTGACTTCGGTTTGTGTGGTTTTAACTTCACATCTTCAATAGGCTTGCTTGGTTTTTGCCCACGACAAGACTGGATGAAAAAGATCTTGGGCTTACCCTTAAGATTCGCACACGCACGAGGTTCAAAAAGCTCGCTCAAAGAATCAATAGACACAGGTTTGTGTTCACATGCTCTTGTATCAGCCACGCCCTCAGGATTGATACGGGGTCTTCCATCAATTCCATATACACCGTATTCATTTCCATGTGTTGAAATACAACAGATGAAACTGTCATCAGTAGGAGCAATACTTTCTCGCACTTTTTCCAGCTTTTCTATCATTTTAGTTCTTGTTAGGTCTTCTACATATTCAACCTTATACCCAATCGTTTCTAGGGAATCCTTGAGAGCAAGAGCAACTTCTTGCGCTTCAACTCTAGTATCCATATATGGTTTATTATTCTCATCTTTCTTCCAGTTGATGTTGTTAATTATGAGAGCAATGCCGTGCTTAACATCATAATTCATCTCGTAGAACAATCCACCCTGTAGCAATTTGAAAAAATAGATGTGTTAATAGTTTTCTATTTATAAAAACTTATTGTTCATGCCTATAAAACACGATAGATTTTTAACTTACAGTGAACCAGCACTTGTGTTTTTCCTCCAGGTTAACTGTTTGATCATAATCATCATTTTTACACTTTCCACAAATGACAAAATGTCTCGTTTTGTTCCTTGTTGTCTCATGACGAGCAGGATGAGGGCATCGACCTGATTGTATGGCGTAAGGACAGTAGAACCCAAAGTCCCACTGCATATAATAACGAGACGAGGCTTCGTCAAACACACTCTTCAGCTCACGCCGGCACTCTGGGATCAAGCGAGAGTTGATAGGCTTTGAGAAAGCTTCATGATGAATACGGAATTCAAGGTGTGTGGAGAGAGCACGCAACTCAACATAATACATTACTCCTTCCATTGAATGGTGAAAGAGAAAACGAATTCGGTTACGGAATTGTTGCTTCCCGACCAGTCTCCAGCGATTGCTCTGAGATAGCTTAATTACTGTGACTGCAAATAGTCCAAGAGGAACATAGCCTTTCCTTGGTATTAGCAGGATGGGAGAATAGGTGAGACCTTTAAGGTGGTTGGGGTCTTGAGATTGTTCCTCAATATTGTTGTCAGGACGAAGTAGGCAGGGCATAAAGTAGTCACCTCCACTTTTATAGAGGATGTGTCGTGACTCAAGTAACTCAACAATCTCGGCAGTTGGAATTTCATTTTCAGTACTTTTCAAGGAACACACTTTTTCCATCAAGTCATGAGGAATCTCACCTGTACGATGGAGTCTCTCAGCCATTGCGTGCTTGCTCGTTTCAGTACCAAAAGCAGTCATCAAGAGCTCTACTGGTGGACGTACGATGATGTTGAGGTTAACAATGACTCGCAGCTGCAGACCAAGCTTTAAGTCACGATAATGAAGAATAATACCAAACTTTTCATGTAGGTACTGGAGGATACCACCCTCCTTGGTGAGGTCTTCTTTGGAGATGCGAAACGTCGCTGCTATGTCTATACACTCTTGGAGCCAGCACCATCCTGGATTTGGATCGAATTTCTTGCGAAGTTTTAAATATAAGAAAAAAGTAGCTGTAGGAACTTCCTCAGGCTTGAAGTGATTACGAGATAAAAACTTATCTGCTTTTTGATTTCGAAAAATGGTTTTAATAATTACTTCACGCAGATCCTCAATATCTGAATTGGATTCTTCATCAGAGCCTTCCTCACAGACGTTGCTTATTGGGTGTACGTACCTCTTAGGCTCTTCCCCTGGCTTACTCACTGGACATAATACGCCATTTTCAATGAAGCTACTGAAAGTGTCTTGAACAGACTGTTCTAGATCTGCTCTAGGCGTTTTGTCATTGTGGGTACCAATGAGAATAGCTGCTGGCTCATTTCGATCTATTTTCGGTTGAATAGATAAGATGCTTTGAAGGGCACGTTGGATGATCTCTTTAGTGGAAAATTCACACTTGTACTGTATGGGACTGTCACCATTTTGATCTTCATAGGTCACATCGTATTTGTAATCAAGGGTTTGGCACATGTTAAGGAAAAAAAGGTTTAGTGCAGGGCCTTGGTGGAGTAGAAGAGGTAGCAGTTCATGGAATTCGGGTTGTCCTCCAACATCAATGAAGTTGATGAATGTAAGAGAATCTAAATCTTTGAGAGAGGTGTTCTCTTTGATATATTCCCAATCATTTTCTTTAATTAATTCAGTAACGGCCATTGCTTCACCATCAACATCTTCATCTTGTGTGCCAGTAGCAGTAGGAGTTGTGGGAACTTTTGTGTTGAGACTGATATAGCTGTAGAATGTCTGAAATTGATCCCGTGCTTTCTGCTGACTCTGCCATGCATCTGCTGAAAGATTCCATAAGAGAGCTGTAGACTCTGTATCGGCATCTGCACGATACAGCTGTACCATCAAAGGAGCTTCGATATCTGTGCTAGGAACATTCTCATTGGGTGACAATTTGTACTTGAGCTCTCCAGTAAGACGCTTCCGAGTAGTTGTTTTACCAACACGAGAAGGACCGATAAGATACGACTTGAGTGAGAGTACGTCCACACTACCTTGCTGCTTGATGTGGTCCTTTACGACAGAAAAATCTGTCTCAGCATCTATAAAGCAGAGATCTATAATGTATAGGCACTCAACATTAATTATGCCTCGGTGGGCGGAGCCACGAGGCATACAGTGCTATACAGCTTAAGGTGACGGTTACCAGTTTGAGCTAATTAATATTCACAAAATATAAACAGGAAGCATGCTATAACGTTGTGCAGACCATCATTCGATGCGCCAAAGTGAGCTGTTCTCCAAAAGTAAAATAAGCAAGCAGCAGATCGAACGCGCCGTCTGGTAGCGGGCAAAACGAATGCGACTAAGAACACATTTTCGTGCGCCAAAATTCTCTCAAACAGCTCGATGGCAGCTAGCGAAAGTAGTATCTAGTAGTGCTCCAGTACCTCCTCGAGTGCCTGAACCTGTTTACTTGGCTACAGATAAACATAGCGCGAGTTATGCAGTGAAATGTCTGCGAGGACGCCACAAAATCACTGCAAGTTTAGACCGTTTTGCCTGTAAGTCGCGCTATGTTTATCAGTAGCCAAGTAAACAGGTTTGGGCACTCGAGGAGGTCCTGGAGTACTACTAGATACTAGCTGCCATCGAGCCATTTGAGAGAATTTTGGCACAAGAAAATGCGTTTTTAGTCGCATTCGTTTTGCCCGCTACCAGACGGCGCGTTCGATCTGCTGCTCGCTTATTTTACTTTTGGTGACTTTGGCGCATCGAATGATGGTCTGCACAACGTTATAGCATGCTTCCTTTTGCTGCTACAGACGTTTATATACTGTGAATATTAATTAGCTCAAACTGGTAACCGTCACCTTAAGGTGGTGCTTCACCGGAAACAGCAAGTAAATAATAATATTCACGGTTTATTCATAGATATCGATCATCAACCGGCTATGCCCAATAGTAGTAATACAAATTTTGTGGCGCGCTCACCATCATGGCGACTAATGAGGACAGTTTTTAGGTACACAATGCTCCGCTGTTCCTTGACGCAAGCTGCTGTTGCTAGCTGAATTGAGTCCTTTAGACATCGGACCATTATACATTTCCATTGATTTTAACGAAGTAAGCTATATCTTCCGTGTAATAGCTGCATATCGACACGTGAGTGGCAGAACTGGCTAATATTCAAGAAACCAGGCTTCATTTCGGGGAAAACGATGAAAATGCATGTGAAGCACAAGAAGGCAAGCGTGTCTGTAGTATTTATTCTCGTCTGTCTTGTGCCGCTGTCGCACATTGTGTACCTAAAAAGTAAAAAAGTTTTAATAAAAAAGACTAAAAAGTGTAGGGATGACGCTTGCAAAAGTAAAGGAACAAGATGGGACGATGCTTGCAAAAGTAGAGGAACAAGATGGGATATGCTTGCAAAAGTAAAGGAACAAGATGGGATGATGCTTGCAAAAGTAAAGGAACAAGATGGGATGATGCTTGCAAAAGTAAAGGAACAAGATGGGATGATGCTTGCAAAAGTAAAAGTCCCAAGTATCCCTACATCAGTGGCTTGCTGCGATGACGTGCAACTGATAAATGTGGAATCCTCTTCCTATACCTTTTACAACCGTCAATTACGTAATCGGACTGAGTCCTCCAAACCACAAATACCTCTAGTTATTTACAACTGTCAACTAACTCATCGGACTGCGTCCTCCAAACACAGATACCTCTAGTTATTTACAACCGTCAATTACTTCATCGGACTGCGTCCTCCAAACACAGATACCTCAATCTAGTTATTTACAACCGTCAATTACTTCATCGGACTGCGTCCTCCAAAACACAGATACCTCTAAGTTATTTACAACTGTCAACTACTTCATCGGACTGCGTCCTCCTAAACACAGATACCTTCATCTTGTTATTTACAACCGTCAATTACTTCATCGGACTGCGTCCTCCTTCAAGCCGCTGAGGGATACTTGGGACTTTTACTTTTGCAAGCATCATCCCATCTTGTTCCTTTACTTTTGCAAGCATCATCCCATCTTGTTCCTTTACTTTTGCAAGCATCATCCCATCTTGTTCCTTTACTTTTGCAAGCATATCCCATCTTGTTCCTCTACTTTTGCAAGCATCGTCCCATCTTGTTCCTTTACTTTTGCAAGCGTCATCCCTACACTTTTTAGTTTTTTTTATTAAAACTTTTTTACTTTACTTGTTTTTGTTACTTTTTTGATCACTATCAGTTTGAACTTATTAGCTGTATTCTATGCTATAGCTTTTACTTCATTTTTACAACTCTGTGAGCAGCAGGTACTAGTCTAGTAGATCAGAAGGCGCATAGCCTCTAGACAGAGTCAAGAAACATGGAATGTTATTATCGGCAATCACAAGAATAATGAAAAGGTTTAAATTAGTTAGAGAGGTTGAGAGTATGAGTTGAAAACATGATATTTCTACTGTGATGGATGAAGAAGAGACTAACACTAACAACTCAGTGGAACACTGACTATGATGATCATGGCTAGTCCGTAGACTAGTCCCAGGCTTGCATGTTGAAGTTGATATCACGATCACAGAGGCTTCTAGCTTTTTACAATGATCAATGTCCAGTTGTCAACAGCACAGGGGTCCTATAGGTACAGCTCACGCCACGTAGTGTAAGAAAGCTAGCCTATAGCTAGATCGGGTAGCATCACCGTCGTCCGGTTCGCGCCTGCCGTGGGTCATGATGTCAGCATAGACAGATCAGTGTTACCCAGGGTATGGTATACTGCTTGTTTATACCTCTAGGCTCTAGCTTGCGCGCTGAAGCGCCCATGAGCAGAGAGAAAGCGAGAACCGAGCTCACTTTCAAAACTGATGTAGGCGGAGTCAATGATCAGCAGCGACAAGAGGGTTAATTAATGGAGTGGCTCTAACAGCCCAAAACGGTCCAAAAACCATGTTTTTCAAAGATCACTCGCTACTGGTAGTGTTTGATGCCTATCTAAGCACTAAGTGCACTACCCCAGATATATACACGTGCGATGGTGCAGGTTTGATAGTGATTCGTTCACTCAGGACAGCGCTAGGCTTGTCAAAAGAAGAAGAAGAAGAAGAAGAAGAAGAAGAATTCGCGTGGGCGGCGATTTTGTTTTACCTCTTTAGAAACGTCTGCCAGCTTCGCCAAAGATATTTCCATGCTCAGAACAATCGCCTGATCAATCTTAGATGTCTGGAATTTCGATAAACGCTAAAACAGCGAAGATCTGGAACTTGCTCCCTGAGAGTCGCCATCTTGATTTTCGTCGTCGAGCAAGCAATCCCGGCGACTTTCATGGACTTCCTACAAGCGCTTACACTTCAGATTCCCTCAAAGATAGTTAAAATGCAGTAGAAATGTATAACAAAAGAGATATGTGCGGAAACTAATTTTCACACATGAGTAGCCGCCATCTTAATTCGTGGTCATCCCTACATATCATTGCCTATCGGCAATGATAATGCCTATCGGCAATGATAATACACATGCGATGGTGCATGTTTGGTAGTGATTCGTTCACTCAGGACAGCGCTAGGCTTGTCAAAAGAAGAAGAAGAAGAAGAAGAAGAAAGAAGATGAACAATTCGCGTGGGCGGCGATTTTGTTTTACCACTTTAGAAACGTCTGCCAGCTTTGCCAAAGGTATTTTCATGCTCAGAACAATCGTCTGATCAATCCTAGATGTCTAGAATCTCGATAAACGCTAAAACAGCGACGATCTGCAACTTGCTCCCTGAGAGTCGCCATCTTGATTTTCGTCGTCAAGCAAGCAATCCCGGCGACTTTCATAGACTTCCTACAAGCGCTTACACTTCAGATTCCCTCAGAGATAGTTAAAATGCAGTAGAAATGTATAACAGAAGAGATATGTGCGAAAACTAATTTTCACACATGAGCAGCCGCCATCTTAATTCGATGTCATCCCTACATATCATTGCCTATCGGCAATGATAATTAATGCTCGCCAGCAGGCGTCGCCCGTCCCACTAATGCTGTTTATGTAACAGCACTCAAACTTGGTATAAAAGGAGGAGACCACTAGGTGACTGCAACACACACAAGAACTTCATAACTAAAAGTATTGTAGAGAAAAGAAAGTGTAGCTGCATAAAGTATGAATAATATTAACTACTTCCTGTTTCCGGTGAAGCGCCACCTTAAAGAGGGCAACTTCTGTGGTTTTGTCAACAGCTGTTGTTTTTGTAACTATAGGTTCTATAACTTTGAAAGTTGCTGAGAACATCCACACACCATTCTGCTGCGTGTATGCAAGCTTTGAAGAGTTTCCATCATTTGCCAGCAAAATTTAGAATAGAAAGATCAAGTGATGTGTACAATGGCAATTTCGTCCAGTAGCAAATGTTTTAGGCGTTCAGACAGCACCGCTGTAAAATAGTGTACGATAGGGTCTCCAATGAAAAAATTGACAGTCACAGATTCAGCGGGCTTGCATCTCGGTGTGTAGAGTAGTTTGACCCGAACATAAAACGGACAAAGAGAGAAGCGCCAAGTCCTTCCTTTTTGCAGGAAAAAATAAAAACACTCGAAATAACTGGGCGAGCTAGCCAATCGTAAGTAAATACTTTTTGTTCAAACTGCATTCAGCGCCAAAGCTTGGTTTTATTGGTAAGGATGCACAGGATCATGCTGTCAAAATTTTCCAAGCTCTTCGACGTCGCGGCGATCTTTATGCGCTGTTTCCAGGCCATACATTGAAAGAGGGCGGGGCCCCAAGACGATCACGAAAATAGACTTGGGACTCCAGCGCTTTTGTAAATTGTGCTGTACCAACCCTAATGCAGATTTTGCTTAGTTAGGTATCAATACATCTGCACAACTAGTTTTATGAAGTTCATACACTTCCTTCCATCTGGCTCAAAAAACCAAAAATAAAACAGAAAAAATTTGAGCCAGATGGAAGGAAGTGTATGAACTCCATAAAACTCGCTGTGCATATGTATTGATACCTAACTAAACAAAATCTGCATTAGGGTTGCTACAGCACAATTTACAAAAGCGCTGGAGTCCTAAGTCTATTTTCGTGATCGTCTTGGGGCCCCGCCCTCTTTCAATGTATGGCTTGGAAACAGCGCATAAAGGTCGCCGCGACCTCGAAGAGCTTGGAAATCTTGACAGCATGATCCTGTGCATCCTTACCAACAAAACCAAGCTTTGGCGCTGAATGTGGTTTGAACAAAAAGTATTTACTTACGATTGGCTAGCTCCACCCAGTTATTTCGAGTGTTTTTATTTTTCCTGCAAAAAGGAAAGACTTGGCGCTTCTCTGTTTGTCCGTTTTATGTTCGGGTCAAACTACTCTACACACCGAGATGCAAGCCCGCTGAATCTGTGACTGTCAATTTTTTCATTGGAGACCCTATGTACGAGCATCGCTCGGCGAAATCCATGCAACGGATTCTGCACAGATGGCAGGAGAGCTTGCTGGAGCAGTTTTAGCTTCGTACGGTTCACACAACTTAAGAAACATCCGATCGTTCTTGGTCGCCACCGGGTGGGCTCGTCTTTCCGCTATATGGCTAACGCTGCGTGACTGAAACTTGGTATGGTCGAAGACTATCGATAGGCAAGCAAACTGCACCCTGCTAGTCCGTCTGTACAAATACCCATGGCTAGAAAATAAAGGCTACATGCTAAAGTCATGAAATCATTAATTCTGGTAACCCGCCACCTTGAACAATTGCAACTGAACAAGAACGAAGCAAAACTAGTGCTGTCGATCAGCAGCCATCTTGTCACCGGTCAACAAGAGCGGCCCTGCGCGAGTGGAAACGAGTCATACTTTCTCTATATGAATCTCATTAACGCGGCAAAGAAAGAAGAGCTTTGCAGAGCTGTACTTTCCCGACGATCGCGTGCGCGTATAATTCCAACGCAAGTAAAAAGTTCAGATACCAGGTATCCATTGCACAAATCTGTGTTCTTAAGTCGCAAAAATGCGCAAATGCAAGCATTTCTGCACCGTACAACGTTATGCAAGGGAGTTAAGCTTGCAAGCTTGCTGTAGTGAAAGACGAGCCATTCTGTGAGCTGTTTGTAAAGTGAATTTCTTAACTCAGCCAAATAGCCATTTCCTGGCCTAAAAACATTAATTTTTCTACTGGGCGAAATTAGTACACATCACTTGATCTTTCTACATTTTGCTGGCAAATGATGGAAACTCTTCAAAGCTTGTATACACACAGCAGAATGGTGTGTGGATGATCTCAGCAACTTTCAAAGTTATAGAACCACAAGGTAAGCAGCTCAAAATCGCAAATTCAAGCACAATACACGAAAAAGCTCTCTGTTACTGTCTTCGCCTCGTTGAAGTACGTATATATGCACAATCTGAAGTTCTACTGCCTGAGTGAACGAAAGTTTTCAGGGGCGTAATTAGAAACTTGGAACTGAGGAGGCGCACGGTTGCACGCGCGATTTTGGAAAATAACTAATTAATATTTATTAGATTATATCATTTTACTGCTTCGTAGCAGCGCACCATGGCATAGTGAACATAGCGCGTTCGCGGTACGTAGCCTGGATGGAGTGGAGAGCAAGATAGAGACAGCTGTGTCAGGCAAGACAGCTGTACTATAGGCAAGGTAGAGTAAACCACCTATGTTCGGCCACCATCTATAATCGGACACTCGCTCGTACACTTGCAAATACGCTACACAGATCAAACTTGACTGACGTATAGACACACACTTCCTCTGCCTGCATTGCAAATATGCAGCTCGTAACTGCTTCTTTGCTACTGTGGAGACGAAGAAAGTGGGTAGCCGAAAACATTGATGTTTGGCAAAAGTAATCTATTTTCGGCACCAGTCCTAGTGACTGATAGACAAATGGGGCGGGATAGCAAGTCAGTACTGCAAACACCTTCATCCATCAGCATTACAACGAGCTACAATTGAAAACCTCTCGTCCTGCTGTCCGGGTAATTTTCTTTTTCAAAGACCCCGGGGTCGAGCAATCAATGTTCGGCAACTCATGATATTGTTTCAGTGCAATTTGTGCTAAAAGAAAACACGATTGCGATATAGAAACACGTTGGTTGAGTAGAGCCATCTCCTGTCTATCATAATAACCAAAATTCAGTAACCCTAAGTTCGTCTTTTGATCGCGCAAGCTGCAAACAGCCAAAATAGTGGGTGTGGCTTCCAAGGAATAATCCAGTGCTTATAAACAACGAATAAACCGAGAATTCCAGAAGTTAAATTTGATTCTAAGCCTCTTTGTCTGCACTCGCAAAGTAGTTTAGCGCTGATCAAGGCTGCACTCGTGGTGGATATGAACAGTGGTTGCTGATTTGAGGACTTCACTATAAAATTACTATCCATCACTAGTGTAGTCACTGATCAGAGGCAAGCGCCTCCTCTGCCTCACGGTAGTTAGACTACTGGTTTTATTAGCCTAAGCATTGTATCTAGGTGCGCCCGTCACGTTTCCGTCTGGCACTTTCAGCGCTCATAGTTTGAAATATGTACAGCCCACGCCAGTCTTATAGCATAGGTCTTTGGTTTCTTGGAATATCAGCAGTAGTTTCTGAGATACAGTCCCCTAGCAACTAGCCAAAAATCTGACATGCGTGGGCGTGACTCTGTACCCTTAACCTGGAAGCACTGTAAAGTAGTTCGTTTGTTTGCTTGTTTGTCATTATGCCTCGGTGGGCGGAGCCACGAGGCATACTGTAATCGCGTTGTCTGTCATTCTGTCATTCAGTCTGTCTGTTACACCATTTTTGCAGCGCACGCTGAAAGGTAAGCTCTGAAATTATGTAATTCAGGTAGAACTCGATATTATCTCGGTTGTGAACTAGCGAAAGTTCGATGCAAAGCTTTGTTTTAGAGTTATGGCATGGTTTGCTCACCTAGATGGCTTTTGCTGACAATCAGGACTTCTCCGAAAACAAAACTACCCACAGCAGACTGCCTAATAGCTTGCAGGTTAAATTTATACTACAGGATGGCAGCACAGGTCCGTAGAAACTGCGCGAGGAAGCTACT
This sequence comes from Haliclona indistincta, assembly GCA_964017065.1. Lineage (NCBI taxonomy): Eukaryota > Metazoa > Porifera > Demospongiae > Haplosclerida > Chalinidae > Haliclona > Haliclona indistincta. The sequence continues at coordinate 2,521,680 of OZ024788.1, read as the reverse complement.
TGTAACCAGAACCCGGCAGGCAACTGCCACTGTAGGCACCCCAGTTACATTAAGGTGGCGGGATACCAAATTAATGATATTCATGATTTTACTGGGTACTGTTATTTTCACGACAAGACTCAACTTAGTGGCTGCTTTTTGCACTCAGTCTTACTCGCGCTGTCTCTAGGACCTGATTAATGTAAGTTTCGAGCCTATGCTCCCCGCCGTCGCGAAGCTACAAGACCGACCATCGCGAGGAGGTTTGTGCAGTTTTTATCGAGTTGCATGCTAAACGAAGAGCTAACTGCTACATGAACACGCTTACCACCCCAGGATCTAGGACTTCAAGGATGCTTTTTCGATATCTCTCTTTTGTTCGTTAGATACACGATCGAACGCCAACTTGAACAGCCATGGCGTTCGATCGTGTATCTAACGAACAAAAGAGAGATATCGAAAAAGCATCCTTGAAGTCCTAGATCCTGGGGTGGTAAGCGTGCTCATGTAGCAGTAAGCTCTTCGTTTGGCATGCAACTCGATAAAAACTGCACAAACCTCCTCGCGATGGTCGGTCTTGTAGCTTCGCGACGGCGGGAGCATAGGCTCGAAACTTACATTAATCAGGTCCTAGAGACAGCGCGAGTAAGACTGAGTGCAAAAAGCAGCCACCAAGTTCAGTCTTGTCGTGAAAATAACAGTACCCAGTAAAATCATGAATATCATTAATTTTGGTATCCCGCCACCTTAAAATTAATAATTACTCAGCACTGTTTGGCTTCTGCTTCTGCTATTTGAATACTGGCAGCTGAATATGAATCCTACTCTGTTATAGCATTACATGCTCTAATTTTAACATCCACCGAGGCATAACCCGCACCATTGGTGCATTTTCCGTCTGTTACTTCAGTTTTGCGGCGCACGCTGAACGATGAGCTCTGAAACTAGCAATGCAAGTATAACTCGATAATATCTCGCTTTTCAACATTTGAAACTTGTATATGAAGCTTTGTTCTCGAGTTATGGCGTGATTTGCTTACTTTGTTTACCGTTGCTGGCGATCTGGACTTGTCCAAAGGCAAAGCTGTCCACAGTTGACTGCCTCGAAGCTGATAGGTTAGAATCTTTCTACAGATAGCAGCGCAGGTCCAGAAATATCGTGTAAACAAGCTATGGAAGCTATCTTGCTCATGGTATGTGTGTGCTGTGCTTAGCCTTGTCCCCAGGCCCCGCCTCCCAAAGCTGAGAAGAGGGCCTGGTATAGACTGTGTCCGTATGCGCCGGAATTCACGGAATTCTATAAATCACCGGATATTTTCCGTTCATGATCGCTACGCTTTACGTCACAGATCATGGCTGAAGTTAGTGGAGCAGATTTCGAGGCTGTATTCACTCCAGTGGATCGGATGTTCACATTTGACACCAAAGCCAGAACAGTTAGGCAGTGTGCGCCATGTATATGAAGGCCGTCAGTAGCGTAGGAAGATGTTTTGGATTGGGGGGCTGAAATGTTGGCGAGCGAAGTGAACCAAAACTTTTGCTAATTAATATTCATGAGGGGCATGTTTCGGTCAATTCTTAAGGTGGCGGTATACCGTCTGGGCGTGGCTGCAGTGGTTTCGAAAGTAGGTCGCTATCCAGCTAGAAGACAAAACTAAGCGCCAAAAACCCGCTACATGTCGAGAAGATAGGTAAACAAAGCTGTTTTGCAAGTATTTCGAACGCACCTCGTACCATTGCCAGATACACAGCCCATCAAGATCGATGATCCATTCACCAAAAATCTCTCCACAGAAGTCTTCGAGCAAGGTAAAACAGTATTCATGATGCTTTAAACAGTTTTCCCGAGGGCCAGACGAAGAGTTTTTCCTGATAAATTCTTTGATTTTTTCTAAAAACGCTAAATACCGCAAAACAAGCCCCTGAGCAGCACCAACAATTGCATGTTCTCGAGCATAAAACTGCAATACGAGTCGATATTCAAAAAAATCTCTTCGTGTGGCCCTCCGTTTGCTACTGTAGAAGATGCGCTGGTCTTCATTGCATCAAACAAATGCACCCGTACTCAACTTGTAGTGCTGGGCGATTATTTCGATTGTTGCAATAATCACGATTGTTTTCTGTAATCGCAATCGTGATTATAAATACATTAGATATCGATTAACCACGTGTTTGTTTTGCGCATGTGCATTGTCAAAACATGTGGCCAGTGCGTGTTTGATTCAGCCGCAGTGCTAGTGCCAGACTTCAGTGTTAACTAGCTGTTTACTTTGGTTGTCTAACTTGTCTAAACTATGGCTTCTCAAGTTGAACTATTGCCACCTGTGGGAGCTATACAAGCAAGGCATGGGATTACTTTGGATTCCCAGCCAAAGATGGTATGCATGAAATTTTCAAAAAAAATTTGTATTATTTACTTTATAATATAACAGGAAAGTTTATTGAACCGAATAAAAAAGAAAGAAAATTGGTATACTGCAAGCTGTGTCCCAAAGAGCTCAAGTACTGTGGTAACACCACTAACTTAAGAAACCACCTAGAGGGCAGTCACAGTGCAGAGTTCAAATTGGTGCAGCAATATGAAAAAGATAAAGGTAAAACAAGTAGCAGCTAACAGCCAACTATCAAAAGCGTGCTAGAGCAAGCAACACCATTACAACGTGATTCTCGAAGGTGGAACCAGCTGACTGAGTCAGTGTGTTACTTATAAAGATATGCAACCGATAGACACAGTCAACGATGAAGGATTCAGGCAACGATTAAAACGTTTGAACCACGCTACACTGTCCCAGATAGAAAAACCTTTGCAAAGAATTATCTGCCTAAGATGTATGCAACCGAGAAGAAACGAATAAGTAACCTGCTACAAAAATCACCACATTTCTCATGTACTACTGATATATGGACATCCAGGGCACAGCATGCTTATCTTGGTTTAACGGTCCACTACATTGACGATGAATTCTCGTTACAAAACCATTTATTGGAAACAAAGGAGTTCCCTGATTCTCACACTGGAGTCAACATTGCCAATGAAATTGAGAAGAGTCTTAAGCAGTGGAAACTTTCTAAGGATGGTTTAGTGGCATTCACAACAGATAACGGAGGAAACGTTGTGGTTGCCATTCAGGAGTTAGATTGCATACGAGTGCCATGCTTTAGTCACCGTTTGAACTTGGCTGTAGAGAAAGCTTGCTCCATTGCTGAAGTAACCAAAGTCATTGCACGGTGCCGTCGCTTAGTGTCTCACTTCCATCATCATTCCAGCAGCCTAGTCAACTTAGAGAAGTCCAACGCCGGCGATCGACGTACGGTCCGGCGTCATAGCTGGCGCAGAGACCCTTGAACACACGTGGAACTGGAAGAGAGAGATCAACGTTCACAGGTGCACCGTCAACGTGAATCTAAAACTCTCTAATACAACTTAACCACTTACCTTACTATATACTGCTTGAATCAACTAGGCTCGATGGAGCAGTGTAACTAGCCGCTCCATCAAGCCAATTATAATGCACTATGGCAGGCCACAAAGACCTGACAATTGTGCGTTGTGTGTGAAGCCCCACCCCAAGTCCCGCCCAAAGACACGCCCAATGAAGACGTCATTTGTGATGTGACGGCGTGTTATGAGATATGAATCACGTGAGCCGTCGTGACTCATGAGATGAGGTCACTAGTATAAAGGATGACGTATAGTTGAAGGCGTGGCTAGGGGCGGAACAAAGGGGTGTGCCCATACGTCGCCCAAAAGGTTGTCTTGTCTTTCTTGTTTCCTTCTTTCTCTCCTTCTTTATAAGGCGACGAGGGGATGCACGATCCCAACGCTAATTGTTGTGGACAAAGCAAGAGCTACGAATGATGACCCTACCAGAAGAAGGGGTGTTGTTGGGGTAATCCGGGAAAAATGTAGGGGAGAACAGCCATGCACTATATATGATGTCAATGACGTTGAGACATCGACATGACAGTAGATGATTGTTTTAACAGTATATGCGTTCCCCACCCTGCCTGCTGTTCGATATCCGATTTTTTGGCTGAGAGTTGCCTGCAATTCAAGTATTCAAACTGCATGTGTTTATACCCTATACGCATACTAGGATATGGGTATAGTTTTGGCTCTTCTATGAAAAAGAGACATGTTCTGGTCGGCAACAATAGATGTTCTGATGGCTCTTGGCTACAATTGCATTGTCCTGTTCACAAGTGTATGTAGCTTCGTTATTTTAGAGAGGGGCGTACACAAGGGGAACTGTTTAGGAGAACTGCACACATGTGTGCTTCTGAAGTGCAGCTTGTAGACCTGATAACAATAATTATTGAGTATGGAGTGGACATGAATGCGATTGTATTGGATAGTATCAAGAGTAGCATTCCAGAATGACTGAATGCATCTGAATACATACTCGACATGGCACAACAAAAATGGATTTGCGCGAGAGCATGAGCGCAGCAAGCATCATCTGCTCACAGACAAAGGAACTGTTGCACCTGACATTACAGTGATAAGTTTTGTCTTGACAGAGGATTCTGTTTTTGTCGACTACAAGAGTTCTTGAGACGCATACAGCTGATGAGGCATGGATTTCCCATGTAGAGTTAACGGGAAATGAAACTGTGAGTGTATTAGCCAATGAATCTTTATTCTGGCAAGACTAGCCTGACTTAACAGACCGTGTGAGAACACGCATGGGGGGAGGGACTGGAACAGGCCTCTGAATATGAGACTGAAGTCTGTAGCATAATTATGGTCAATAGAATAATTATGCCTAGATAAAAGGTGTTGCTTCTGATAGATCATTGGAATGGACATTCTAATAAACAGTGAAAATGTAGGAGGTTGAGAATTTATGTATGTTCACTCCAGACACCGAATATTCGTTAAACTGGATTGCGTCCAGTTTAAGTGCGTTCGCACGTGATTGCAACTCTAGATTAAGTCCAGGCTACCGCTGGTACTGGTTTCAATCTGGAATGATGCGGGGTGACGTGCACATGCGTGCATGCATTGAGCGTGAGGATGGAGAAGACAACTTCCTCCAGCAATGTGCTTAGAACGAGAGCCACATCTGTTTGGAGGAGTTTGCTTGCTTAGACGTGGCACTATGTTGAAGTACCAATGCAGGCAAGGCGATTTTGACAGGTACGGTAAGTACTTGTCAACACCAGATGTAAAAGGTACAGTTGTTTGCGAAGATCTTGCATAACGGAAGCGAAAGCGGAAGTGTGACGCTGACCAATCAAATTCACTATTCGTCACGTGTACAGCTTCAATTAGTCACGCCTACATGCGTTTGATTGGCCAACGTCATACTTCCGCTTTCGCTTCCGTTATGCAAGATCTTCGCAAACAACTGTATAGCAAGGCGATTTTGTAGCACACATTGGGCATGTTTGACACCCAATGTACGTTCATAATAGGAGACGATTTGCATTGACTAACATTGTGACACAAATAGGTGCATGGTCTGGACGGTAAAGACTCATGGGTACACTATAGTACCGATGGAACTAGAGTCTTGGCTGCTATGTAAGCACTTGCCCTGGAGTGTGTGAGGGAGACAGGGGCGCTGAAGCGAGTACTTTTGAATGGACTCTAATGGACATGAATAAAAGTTGCGCATAGAGGATACTGCCAGAGGAGAATCCCTCTACCCCACAAAGAGCTATGGGGTAGCTTGGTAGGAATGAATATAGGGGGTGGACAGTGGGTGGATAAGGACTGGTCACAAGGAGGAATGCATGTACGTTTCCTCCTTAGATGACCCCTATGGTTCATTATTATGAGTTTTATGGTGCAGGCCTAAGTTGTGAGAGACAGGAGATCCATTACATACAGAGAAAGAGACCTGCAGGTGAGGAGGACATCACCAGTGTTGTCAACGGCCGAGAAACTGACTGCCTATGGGAGAAACTGGTCGCCAAGAGGGGCAGAGAGGTTAAGGTGGACTAGAGCCACGTAATTCTTTGAAGTGGTTATAGCCGTCAGCTATGGCAGCAACAGTATGTATAGAGTTAGGGGCTTTCACACAACTGGCAGAGAGCCCATACTGGTCCATAGAGCAATGGGGGCCGTTGTGTGGTAATAAACTTATTTATCAGGGACTCAAAATTTACGCACACAGTGGTGTAGACATGGCAAGAGAAGCTACGTCGCTGCTTCAGGTACTCCAACAGTGACCCTGGAGGTCAGAGTGTGCTTAGGGGTTCCACTGGTGGGAGTGGTCTGCGGTCAATCTTCCCCTAGTGCTACATTAATACTGGTATAACAAGGAGAGATTGTCTGGGTTGATCATCTTGGGACAGTGGTTTGTGCCGATAATGAGTTGGTACGAGTTGATAATGATAATGAGTTGATAATGAGTTCCATTCAGCTTCCCTGAGCTGAATGGAAGCTGAAACAGCTCAAAATGTTGAATAGCTCGGTATGGCCATACCCTTAATTTTGACTAAATGAAACAGGTGAAAGTGATATGCAACAGATTTGGCTAGGCCTCCTGTGTTATTGCTGATGTGGTAGGAGAGATTGGCCGGAGTACATGAGATGTCACCTTGAGAGATGTGAGCCAATGAGAAGTTATAGAGCAAAAAGATGTGCATGGATGTGTGTGATGGCTGAATAGGCACACACTGTTTAGAGGTATAAGTTCGACACTGCCAAGCTTTGTACAGGAGTGTTATATACACAGTGGCAGTGCCTATAGACAAGGTCATGAGCATATTCTGAATGTGAGTCCTTCCATTACCACATGTCCTTGGTTAGGAAGTGTCTAGTTTGGATGGGAGGCATAGTGAGTGCTGCGGATGTTGAATCCACAAGGATATAATATAGGACCGGCTGTGTGATGAGAATGACCCATCACTGATAGAGTATGTATGAAGTTATGTTGACAGAGTAAGCATGAGAACCACTGCGGAGAGGCAATGATGGACACACAGTAGCTAGATGAGAGCTGTTACTGTACCTACAAGAGGTGTAGCGAGGAAGAGACTGACAGGACAGTCTTGTCAAGAAACAACACACACGTGCAGTGATGCTGTAAAGGAAGATTCGAGGAGTAGCCTGACAAGGCCACAAAATGGAACAACAAGGTTAAGAGCGGTAAGAACCACAGTGCCGCCAGAGCGTGCACAGAGGTGTCTCAGAGGAAGTGGTAAGAACCACCGTGCTGCCGGAGCAGGCTTAGGAGTCAACTTAGTAGGAGTGGTAATAACCACATTGCCGCCCGAGCGGACGTAGAGGTGTCTCAATAGGAGTGGTAAGAACCACAGTGCTGCTGGAGCAGGCTTAGGAGTCAACTTAGTTGGAGTGGTAAGAACCAGTGCTGCCGGAGCGGGCTTAGGAGTCAACTTAGTAGGAGTGGTAAGAACCACAGTGCTGCCGGAGCGGGCTTAGGAGTCAACTTAGTAGGAGTGGTAAGAACCACAGTGCCGCCCGAGCGGGCGTAGAGGTGTCTCCATAGGAGTGGTAAGAACCACAGTGCTGCCAGAGCGTGCACAGAGGTGTCTCAGAGGGAGTGGTAAGAACCACAGCGCTGCCGGAGCAGGCTTAGGAGTCAACTTAGTAGGAGTGGTAAGAACCACAGTGCTGCCGGAGCAGGCTTAGGAGTCAACTTAGTAGGAATGGTAAGAACCACATGCAGTGCCGCCAGAGTGGGCGTAGAGGTCACAGGATGGTGACAGCAAGTGAGACACACCAACCAGGCACAGAAAAGAGAGAGAGAGAGAGAGAGAGAGAGAGAGAGAGAGAGAGAGAGAGAGAGAGAGAGAGAGAGAGAGAGAAAGAGAAAAGAAGTGGAGAATCAGAAGTGCCCAGGTCAGATCAGTCATCACAGGCTTTCAGGGTGACAAGAAGTGGAACTATACCGCCCACGACAACACAATGGACTACATGTTGCTATCAAGCAGGACTGCAAGAATACAGACTGAACAGAGATGGCATATATCGTGTGCTTTACATGTTAAACAATTTCTATAAGGCTTTTAATGCAAGCATAACAGAACAGTGGGGAGAGATAAAAGAATAACTCACTGCTGTCATACAAAATGGCGGTACATCACGTGATGCGGACCGTGATCATGCATATGCTTTGTAGGCCGCCAGTAGGATCAACTGAGTTCTTTCCGGCGAATTTTCCAATAGAGGGAGCTGGGAAACGCTGACAGCGCCTCCATGAACTCGTCCTGCACAGCCGCTTGAGCCGAGCCTTGTTCATAAGGTAGGTACTTGATGGTCACGGGCCGAGTTCCAGTCTGACTGCAGCGCTAGTCGCGCCGCCATACCAAGTAGCTGGTATGGCTGAAGCACCGTGTAGCACTGAGCAGCGCGATCGCTTCTAGACTCGATGAACGCGATCGATACAGAAGTAGCAGCTTCACCTCGACACTTTTGAGTAAGGTGACAGCTGTAGACTGAGGCGCGTGCTCGTAATGGAGATGTGCGCATGCGAGTCCGGGCAGGCCACGCAGGAGCGGCGCTGCCGGACACGAGTGTGTTTATTATAGTCGGTGGTTAACCTTATTTAAAGCTACGCTCTAAATATCATGAAGAAGACATAGATTGCGTAGAGGCGGGGCGTTTTATTTGGCACCCGCCCATTATTTCGCTATTCCGTTATTTCGCTATTCCGTTATTCCGCGTTTTACTGCGCCCCATTTAATAGGGAGGTAGCATTATACTGCTATTGTTACAATCCTTTTCATTTCAAACTCTTGTTTCCATACTTTTTTGATAAATGTACCAACCCTAACTCTCTTGCATTTTGGTTTAAATGTTCTTATTACTTGTTATCTATGTCATGACCCACGGCAGGCGCGAACCGGACCCTGGGCGACGGTGATGCTACCCGATCTAGCTAGGCTATAAAGTTTCTTACACTACGCGGCGTAAGCTATACCTATAGGACCCCTGTGCTGTTGACAACTGGACATTGGTCCTCTGTGATCGTGATATCGACATCAACATGCAAGCCTGGGACTAGTCTACGGACTAGGCTTCCAGCCATGATCATCATAATTATAGTGTTCCACTGAGTTAATTGTTAGTGTTAGTCTCTTCTTCATCCATTACAGTGCTAAGAAATATCAAGTTGTCAACTCATACCCTCAATCTCTCTAACTATAATTTAAACCTTTTCGTGATTGCCGATAATAACATTTCACGTTCCTTGACTCTCTGCATGTCTAGAGGCTATGCACCTTCTGATCTACTAGACTAGTAACTGTTGCTCACCGAGTTATAAAAATGAAATAAAAGCTAGCATAGCTAGAATACAGCTTATAAGTTCAAACTTATACATGTAGTGATCAAAAAAGCACAGGAACAAGTTAAGTAAAAACGTTTTAATAAAAAAACTAAAAAGTGTAGGGATGACGCTTGCAAAAGTAAAGGAACAAGATGGGAAGATGCTTGCAAAAGTAAAGGAACAAGATGGGATGATGCTTGCAAAGTAAAGGAACAAGATGAGATGATGCTTGCAAAGTGAAGGAACAAGATGGAATAATGCTTGCAAATGTAATACTGCGTTCACACAGGCATGTGAAGCACATAGTTGCCAACCGTCCCGGTTTGGCCGGGACCGTCCCGGGAAAATGGCTATTGTCCCGGCGGTGTCCCGGGAAGACAATTGTCCCGGATTGTCCCGGAATTTTAGCACTTGGCTCATTCCTCGGCCTCAACAAGCGCTCCTCCTCTGCCATAAGCGCTTCCTCTTCTGCTCTCGCCTCTGCTAGTCGTGTCACTCGGTCTGCTTCACGCGGTGTTCCACAGACTACCTCAAACTAGTACAGAGGAAACTAATTAATAGGCGTGTTTATTAAAATTAATGGGTGTGGACAATTAATTTGTAGGTGTGGCCAATTAATTTTATGGGTGTGGTTTGAATATTAATGAGTGTCCCGGGCAAAATTTTTCTGAAGTTGGCAACTATGGAAGCAAGCCAGCCCAGGTCGGCTCGGGTAACTGGCACGATATTTGGTTACGTTCACACAGGAGCACGCAAGCGAGCTCGAGCTCGCCACACACAATAATGAAGGGGCGGATACTTCCTAGTAATAAAAAGGATTGTTAAAATGGCGTCGAACCGAGCGTCGAACGAAGAACTGCTCGTGCAGTTACCGTTACGTGTAGGTAGGCGCGTTGCTTACCACTTCGGAAGCACGTTTCTAAGCAGATATCATCAATAAACTAACCGCTGACTCTTGAAAGAGAAGTTTGTAAGCGGGCTGGCCCAGCTTCAGCGTTCACACAGCCACACGCGGCACGCTTACCCGGGTCAGACCCCATTCTGGCTCACTATTGGAAAGAGGGCTAATCAAGCTTGACTCGGCACGGCTAGGCTCGATTTGTGCGTGTTCACACAGTAATTTTGTAAGCAAGTTGGTGCGTGCCAATGTGAGCTGACCCGCGACCTTGTGCCTGTGTGAATGCAGTATTAGCCTCGCCTCCAGGCCACTCCCCAAAGCTGAGAGATCGCCTGGTACAGATTGTCTGCGCATGCTCCAAAAGTACACCAAAACTGGTGTAATTAGTAAAACACCGTGTACGTTCCGTGAATTCGATTTGCGCACGATTAGATACACGTCCGTTCCAATTTACATCAACAATGACTAGCGCGATAGCGCTACTGTTACTGCTACCGATACCTTCAATGACGATGTAAAATATGCTCTTGAGAGAGTTGGCAAAGCTGGAATAATGCTCAAATCTAAGCAAGTGGAAGCTATTCATTGTGTGTACGAAGAAAAGGATGTGTTTGTGTTTTTAACAAAGGGCTTCGGGAAGACCAACGGGCTTCGAAGTGTTGCCCTTTTTATTTGATTACAAACACGGTAAAGTTGGCAACACAAGTACAGCGACAGGAAGGGGTAGCGTAGTGGTAGTTGTCTCTCCCTTATGACCGACCAGGTCTACAGCTTACGATTGCAAAGCAAAGCCAAATTTTCGAGTGTATGCGTGAACATAACTCGGCAACTAAAGCTGATATTGAAAAGGATCTGTGGGTCCCTATATATAGATAACTAAACTAAGCTGTCTAGCTGCATGCCAAGGCTAGTCGTGCTACAGAGCGCTCACAACGATATTTTCGATTTCTTAGTCGACGAAGCTGCTCGTTTCTTCGTGCACTTCGTAACGCACTATAGTAGCGCGTTTGGCCCCGTTTTTGCAAAGGACAAAGCGCAGTCTTTGCTCTGTCGGGATAAGCAATGCTTTATTCAGCCAAACCAACATGCGCGATGCTACAAGTGTTTCTATCAGACAACCATTTGTGCTTGCTCGTGAGTGGGCGTGGTATATCCTTAACCTATTATCAGTGAAGATGTTGCGCGCATGCGTAAACAGTCTGTACCAGGCTATATTATTATGATATGTAGCCTGGAGGCGAGGCTAATGCAGTATAGACCCCTTGGGCGCGAACAGCTGACCGCAATAATTTCTAATATGAGTCATCGTGCCACGCCTTCGTCCGCCATTTTCAGGGCCTAAAATGTAGTGAATCTCGAGCAAACAGGAGCAATTCGCCGATACTTTTGGTTGTTGCTCATCTCTTGGGGGCTCTCTATCATAGACAAACGTAGATATATGGAAAAAGTTGAAAAAGAGGGTTCTAAACGCTCCAGAGCCATAGCAAATACTAGGTAGTAAGTGTATTCGACTCTTCTAGGATCTTTGGAGTGATTGCAGGCTGAGAAACAGAGAGCTCGACGTTTTATCGAAGGTAATGTGCTACATTTCGCTGTTTTAGAGGCTTACCGTTGATAAAACGGGCGCTGGAAGTCGCGAGTGTGAGTTTTGACTCCAATCAAGTTGCGCTTTTCAGTGTTGTTTCGCCGGAGCTTGTCTCTGCTTGGCATCACACAAGAACTCATAAAAATTGTGTTCCACGCTTTTCTTGACGGTCTTTGTAGCAAAAGTGTACCAGTAGGTAGGGTCTCCAATGAAAAAATCGACAGTCACAGATTCAGCGGGCTTGCATCTCGGTGTGTCGAGTGGTTTGACCCGAACATAAAACGGACAAACAGAGAAGCGCCAAGTCCTTCCTTTTTGCAGGAAAAAAATAAAAACACTCGAAATAACTGGACGGAGCTAGCCAATCGTAAGTAAATACTTTTTGTTCAAACCACATTCAGCGCCAAAGCTTATTTTTGTTGGTAAGGATGCACAGGATCATGCTGTCAAGATTTCCAAGCTCTTCGACGACGCAGCGATCTTTATGCGCTGTTTCCAGGCCATACATTGAAAGAGGGACGATGACGAAAATAGAATTAGGACTCCAGCGCTTTTGTAAATTGTGCTGTAGCAACCCTAATGCAGATTTTACTTAGTTAGGTATCAATACATCTGCACAGCAAGTTTTATGAAGTTCATACACTTCCTTCCATC
>OZ024788.1:2295122-2509122 GCA_964017065.1 Haliclona indistincta | reverse complement strand
TTATTGTTGTGAGTTGCGAAGGAGAGAAGGAGCTTGATAATCAGACACAGCTTCACTGCCTAGTCTGGTCGAGAGCAGCTTGAGATTCATGGAGTCTACACAATCGGCATTGCCACTACCATCAACCGATAATTATATCAACATTTCTGTCATTAGCCTGTGAGAGGTAAAATGAGTGAGTAAGTGATCGAGCGAGTGAGTGAATAGATGAGTTAGTGAGTGAGTTAGTGATTGGATGAATGAGTGAGTGAATGGGTGAGCGAGTGAGTGAATAGATGAGTTAGTGAGTGTGTGAGTGATTGAGTGAGTGAATGGGTAAGCAGAAGTCGAAAGTACATCCGGACATTGGTCATTTTCCGTGCATTTTTGTAGAATGACCAACCATAATTGAGAGTGATCAGTAGGCGTGACTGACCAACATGCATGTGCACACACAGCAGCTGCCAAACAGTTTAACACCTCACCATGTGGTTAGATGTGCAGGGTGACAATGAAACGAAGCCGTGAAGTCGGTGAGAAGGCCGGAGATGGGGGAAGAAACGTCGCGTTACCCTTCAGAAATGGCGTTGAACCTAGACTGTGCTCAAGAAACAGAGGGTGCGAGGTTAGCCTCAAATGCAAGGTGTATTCGTCGTAAGATCAAGCTCAGGAAAAACTTCAGCGATCAGTGGATTGTCGGCGCCAGCTCTGTGCGTATTAGTATGAGACCACGCCCACAACGATCAGCACACTCATGCAATGACTCTGCTAGCAAAGCAGCGCTCACAGGCTGGCGAGGCTGCAGATTTAGGTCCCTATTTGTATGTTTCCATTGCTCAAGCCTTCAGCAGGCTTAGTGACGAAGAACGAGAGAAGCTGCATGTGAAGTTTGACATTGCCTACTTCATAGCAAAAGAATGATAATAACACAATGAATGTACTGTAATTTGCGGTAAATAAATTCGAAAAAATGAGATGTCCAGACCAAAATACAATAATACTCAAAATCAGTAATGCTTAGGGCATTAGGGAAAAAAATTTCGACCTCTGGGTAAGTGAATGACGGATGGGTATGCGTAAGTGAGTGAGTGTGTGTGTGTGTGTAAGTGAGTGACTGTATGAAAGAGTGAGTGGGCAATGTGAGTGATCAAGTAATGTCTCACCAGTTGAAGAGTTGCTGTGAAGTATCTGCATATCTGAAACGGTTCTTCATCTCTCACAAGATCTCTGAAATAACAAGACTTCTCTCCTGTTTCATTTCAGAGAAGACAGAGCTAGAGACCAACACTAACAATGGCGTACCTTGCTTATCCAGCTCACTTATAACTCTTGATCCATACGTACGAATATCGAATAATAGGATGATTCTCCCGAAAAAAAAAAGCTAAAATTAAAGTACAATCATGTATCAGCAATATTTCAACACACTTCTGCTGTGAGTACAGGCTTGACTCTGTCCTCCCACTCTCTGACTCTCTTGGAGAGGTCTGATTCCCTAGCATAGCACAGTGCTGCTTGCACAGTTGATTCCTTTAGAGAAAGAGATAACACAGCATTTATAAGTAGACAGATAAGGAGAGCAGCTGTTTACTAATATATAATTGGTTCACTTTAAAAGCTGTGGGCTGGCACTGTGGTTATAGAATAGCCCATCACCTCAGTGAAAAGAAGTACTGCAACTGTGTGTGTATGTGTGCTATAGACTTTCTAAGCAGGAGACTCTGACATGGCACACATTACAAAAACGTATGATTATAGTTTAGTGAGACACTCTTGTACGAGACCAGACACCAGGTTTACATAGGGTAGAGTAAAGATACTATTATCTGATAGCAGAAATCCCCTTGTGTACTACACAACCAGACCACACTCACCACATAGTTCCTGACCAACTCTTCATAGCTACACACAACTTCTTCTCCTTCACCTGAAGCTGTAACAAACCAGTAAACTGGTGTATTAGTGTAAATACAGGGGCTTACCCATGTCATGTGACGTGTCAAGTATATCCAGTGAATGATGGTCGAAATCATCAAACGGCTCATCCAAGTTTTGTTCTGTTTCAATATGGTGCTCTACATCATCAACTGCATTGTCTTCTGAAAGAAGGAGGAAAATCATTCATTTGTTCACTCACTCACTCACTCACTCACTCACTCACTCACTCGCTCACTCACTCACTCACTCACTCACCCACCCACCCACTCACTCACTCACTTACCCACTCATTCACTCACTCACTCCCTTCCCCCCTCACTCACTCACTCACTCACTCACTCACTGACTCACTCACTCACTCACTGACTTACATGTACTCACTCACTCACCCACCCACTCACCTCTTCACTCACTCACTCACTCACTCACTCACTCACTCACTCACTCACTCACTCACTCACTCACTCACTCACTCACTCACTCACTCACTCACTCACTCACTCACTCACACACTCACACACTCACTCACTCACTCACTCACTCACACACTCACTCACTCACTCACCTGCTCCTAGTGGATGGTATGCCTCTTCTTCCCCATCATCTCCATCCATCACTTCATCAAGCTCATCCAATATCTGCTGCCTCAAGTTCGCCTGTGACAACAAAACCATAAAATCTCAACCCACAGCCAGTAACCATATACCAAGGTTTTTCTATCTCTAAATTGTTGCGATTTCCGTCTTTTCTGTTCTTTCCAGAACCATCCTTCTAGCACTGCAGGAGAGAGAGAGCAACTCCACTATACTGTATGTAAAGATGGAGTTACTGACTTGTTGTACTGGGAGCCTTCATGGGGTTCTTAGGAAACATTGATGAACATGAATAAACTGTAAAGAAGAAAAAGAGGAATCACACAAAAACTGATAGTAGAGATTTATGATAAAAATTTAAAGAATGGAGTGCATGTACTGTAGCGGAAGAGAACAATGGAAAAGAAACACTCAGTCTTGTGAAATTGTTTCAGAATAACAAATTTTTCATGGACTAGTGAAAAATTAAAAGAAATTATTTAATACCTTCGGTAATAATAAGTGGCTCTTCATATGCAAGTGCACACATGATACTGTATAGCCGTATCTCGAACTCAATGGCTTTGAAATGTTGGAGAACTGTATAGTCGTTAAACCACGCCAGCCACGTTTTATGATTGTTAAATGGAACCAGCAGAGTTGAAGATAAGTTGCTGTACTGCGGTGTCCACCTTTTCGCTTATCGTGCGAGTAGTCTCTCGTGTGCAGCAGTGCGAATGGCAGACATTTCTCTAACAGAGGCGCTTGGCGTTCAGTTTTACAGCTATCGCGGCACCAAGCTACCCGCTGCTACTGTCAGATTCTAGTAAGCAGCGTTGGGAGTGGCCTGGAGGCGAGGCTAGCTCTAGCCTCGTTTTGTTTGCACGAGAAAATTTCAGGCGTTCAAAATTTTTGGTATGGTTCAAATTTTTGTGGATTTAATTTTCGATCTGCAGTCGGTGATCGAAAATAACCGGCTATACGGTAGTGTGAGTGAGTGTGTGCTGGGCTCACAAGATTGGTGCAGGAATTTACTAAGTGACTGTGTATCAGCTAGAGCGTCCTCTTCTCCACTGGTGGAACTTCTCTTCCTCTTACGAGAGTCACTCTTTCTCAGCGCAGATGGTATTCTGAACGTGTTACCTACCAAACAATATGATTGGTCAAAACAAAACAAAGTCACTTACACGTACTACATCCTACTTACACACTAGACTCAGATTCAACAGTTTACAAGGAAGGGATTATTTACCTTACCAAGCTATGTGTACTTCACAACATGTGTACCTTGCAACAAGCTTCACCAGTCAACAATGCATTTAAAAGACTCTTAAACCAGTGGTTTGATCCACTTATGGGCAATGGTACCACAATAACCTCCAATACCTGAACCTCTGATTATCCGGACAATTCTGTAACCGAAGCTATCTGGATAATCAAGGTAGTGGTGAACTCTGGGGACGAAATGTTCATACAAAGGATATTCAAAAATATTCAATGAAACATACAAAAATGCTGAGTTTTTTTTAGTACATCAGACTAGAATGAGTACAGTCTGTTTACCACTGCAACGCATTTTAAATATTGACCTTTTCTGAACGGTTTTGCTCCTTTCATGACACTATGAGGATCAAGCGTGCTCCATGGATTTCTTGGCGGCTTTTCCTCTGGTCTCACTCTTTGTCTTAATCGATCCTTCCAAACCTGAGCAAAGAGAAAAATCTTGCTTTAGTGCACTGACAAAGATGAGTGCATCACTCACTGATGTTTCTGCTGCTGGTGATGCTGGAGCAATAGCATTGCTGCCATCACCTCTGTCGTTGTTGTCAACTTCAGGTTGAGCTGGTTCACAGACATTGTCACACTCCATAGATTCAGCACTAGCTGAGAGAGAGAATAAAGTGAGTGAGAGTGGATGGGTAAGTGAGAGAGTGGATGGATGGATGGATGAGTGAGTGGATGAGTGAGAGAGTGGATGAGTGAGAGAGTGGATGAGTGAGAGAGTGGATGAGTGAGAGAGTGGATGGGTGAGAGAGTGGATGAGTGAGAGAGTGGATGGGTGAGAGAGTGGATGGGTGAGTGAGTGGATGAGTGAGAGAGTGGATGAGTGAGAGAGTGAGTGAGTGAGTGGATGAGTGAGAGAGTGGATGAGTGAGAGAGTGAGTGAGTGAGTGAGTGGATGAGTGAGAGAGTGGATGAGTGAGAGAGTGGATGAGTGAGAGAGTGGATGGGTGAGAGAGTGGATGGGTGAGTGAGTGGATGAGTGAGAGAGTGGATGAGTGAGAGAGTGAGTGAGTGAGTGAGTGGATGAGTGAGAGAGTGGATGAGTGAGTGAGTGGATGAGTGAGAGAGTGGATGAGTGAGAGAGTGGGTGAGTGAGAGAGTGGGTGAGTGAGAGTAGTGGTGAGTGAGAGAGTGGATGAGTGAGAGAGTGGGTGAGTGAGAGTAGTGGTGAGTGAGAGAGTGGATGAGTGAGAGAGTGGATGAGTGAGAGAGTGGGTAAGTGAGAGAGTGGGTGAGTGAGAGTAGTGGTGAGTGAGAGTAGTGGTGAGTGAGAGAGTGGATGAGTGAGAGAGTGGATGAGTGAGAGAGTGGATGGGTGAGAGAGTGGATGGGTGAGAGAGTGGGTGAGTGAGAGAGTGGGTGAGTGAGAGAGTGGATGGGTGAGAGAGTGAGTGAGTGAGTGAGTGAGTGAGAGAGTGGATGGGTGAGAGAGTGAGTGAGTGAGAGAGTGGATGGGTGAGAGAGTGAGTGAGTGAGAGAGTGGATGGGTGAGAGAGAGTAGTGAATGAGGCAATGAGCGATTGAATCAATGAGTGGGTAAGTGAGTGAGTGAGAGAGTGACAAGATAGGTGAGTGGATGAGCAAGTAAGGAAGTTAGTGAGTGAGTGAGTAGATGGTTGAGCAAGATAAAAGTAGAGATTAGCAAGATACTAAAATGGTGATAGTGATACTGTACTCACCATTCAAGAAGTCCAATGGATCTACTGTGAAGTCATGTTGATGTCGATCAGCTGCTTCATTGTGCTGCCCATGGGGCTGCCCCTCTATTACAAGATGATTGATTGGTTCTAACAGAAGAGCCCCTGAACTATGAATACTACTCGAGTTCAGCTAAAAAAAAACAAACTAAGGTAGCTCATAAAGTTAATAAATTACCTTGAAGTCCATCCTGTTGCCTAGTAATTCGCCATTGTGACTAAAAGCGTAAAGATTAGGAATAGCAAGGTTCGAAGGAGAGGGCACCTGTACCTTAGCAAGGGAGTTGAGACCACTTTTTCAGAGTCTTGCAAACGGACGAGTGACATTGGTGTACGAGTAGCCTCGTCCCCACGCCCAATTTTCGCTAACTTTACGAAACGAATGACGGAACGAAATGCGAAAATAGGGCCTGGTATCCATTGCAGGGGTATTGGTGCGCATGCGTTAGTCGTTATACAGAATCTGTATAATCGGCAGGATATTATGAATCCGTAACCTTGTATTCTTCTAGGATACTGCGTCATTCCGTGTATTTGTCTGTATTCTCGCTCTACTGTAATGGAAGTTCTCACTGTGTGCACGTTTCTCTGCTTAGCGCAAAGATTGCAAACACGTGTGGACTAGTTCAGGAAGTCTAAGCCGATCTACTGGCGCCCTCACAAACCCCACGTGAAACTGTAGCGTACCAAGACTTTCACGAGTCCATTTTTCCAACTGAACGATGGTTTTACTGGCTGCCCTGGTTGTCTTCAGACTCCCTCGCGACGGATCAAATCTTCTAGAGTGCGTGTTTGCTTAGCTATATTTCGTTTCTTGTTTTTAAACTCGCTCAGACTCTTTAATTTTATTCATGCATGCGTATCATTAATTACCCTTGCAATAGAGACCAGGCCTTTATTTTTCGCCGTTTCGTTCATTTGCGTTTTTCGTTGCGAAAAATTTTGGCCTGGGGACGAGGCTAGTGTACGAGGTACCACAGTGACATGCTGTAGGAGAAATAGAAATAGTTCTAAGTTCAAAATTCAGTATCATAATCATATCTGCACTATGTAGTCTATGTTATGTGAGGACACTGGCTGGGTGTCTGGAAAACCCGAAACGCCGGATCACAATGATCAGCCGGATCGAACACCACGCCCATAATTAGGCAAAATACTGGGCGCCGTTAGGTCATACTTAGCGTCGTACCCAGGCTCTCTGGCGGAGATTTAATTATGCGTGGGTGTTGAAATGCGGGGGTGGCGATTGAGAGCCTGGTATCCACTGTTTCGCACATGCGCAGACGATCCATGGAATTCCATGGATCCGTATATTTTAGTTCACTATTGTGTTACTTTGCGTCACGTTTACGGGATGACTGATTCTGATCGTGCACTATGGCTATGCTGTTGGCTCTGTAAATTTGCGACGCGTTCCAGATAGTTTTTAGGCTGTTAAGAGAGCAGACAACTGGAGAGAGTTGCCCGCACACTAGTACAAGTATACCAGGCATAAACACGTGGACGTACGAGGCTATACCTTAGTCTTGATAAACTGGAACGCATCTCGTGGAGCTACACGGGTCATATGCTTTGTGTAAGCATTGCCCCACTTGATGCGCTCTTATGGTAGGCAAAATCAGGCTTGTGGGAGACGCAGGCGCTCGATCAATGCAGTGAAGGCGCAGCCATGTTGTAAACAAAGACGTCATAACGATATCTCGGTGGGCGTTAATACGTCATTGCACGTGCTTCTGCTCTGACAGCTCATTAATTCAAAACGCTAGATACCAGGCTCTCAATCGCCACCCCCGCATTTCAACACCCATGCATAATTAAATCTCCGCCAGAGAGCCTGGGTACGAGGCTAGGTCATACTGGGCGCTGTTAGGTCCATACTGGGCGCTGTTAGGCGAATACTGGCGCCGTTAGGAGAAGGTTTTTAGGGTCTTGGTTTAGTAGTATAATAATTATGGGCGTGGTGTCAGATCCGGCTGATCCGTGTGATCCGACGTTCCGGGTTTTCCATACACCCACACTGGCTTGAGAAAACCATTGTGCACTAACTGAACACATTAGAGATTTTGTCACTAATTGTCACCTTGATGCACTGATGTGTTCAATCTTGGGTGTATTTATTCACACAATGGAACCAGGGACTGACACATTAGTGCATCAAGGTGATGGTCTACACCTTGATCACCTTACAAGATTAGAACTATTACAGTAAATGAAGGCAACCCTAAGCTCCAGCATATTCAAGAAAATAGTCTTGTAGGTAAAAGAATGGTCCATGGACGAGGAGTATCATGTAATATAAAGAGAATGAGTAAGAGAGCAAGAGAGAGAGAGAGAGAGAGAGAGAGAGAGAGAGAGAGAGAGAGGGAGGAGTAACCATACCTTGGCGGTAGAGCTAGATGCTTCAGGCATATCAATATTAGCACCTTCTCTCATATCATCCAAGGTCAGAAACTACAACAAAACAGAACAATAAGTCATATCTCCACAGCAACCCTCCTTTCTCTCCTTACCTCATCATTTTGGTCTGTTCTGTTAGCGAATGATGCATCTGTGTCTCGCCCGTGTTGGTCAACTGAAGAAGGTTGAGCAAGTCGCCTTCAGAAGATAATCAAAATGCAACTATTTAAGATTTGTGACAGTGTAAGGTCACCTCTTGTTTGTGATGAGGTCTAGAGTCTGATACACAAGTGCGTAGAGGTACTCGACCTTCTTGCTGTAGACACAGGCCGATCCTTGGATGACCAGAGCGGCCTCAGCAAAATTCATCGTTGTTTGACCATCACCAAACGAGATCGTGACTCCCTCCAACTAAAGTGGAGATAAATGACGTGCTGCTGTACCAGTTAACGTGTGAGGTGCTGAATTTAGCCTCTATCAGTCACGTGGTCTTACCTCAGCAAGGTACTCTTCCAGTTGGGTAGCTACATCCACGTCCCAGTTCTTGTTTAGGTCCCGAATCGGTCTCATGAAGTTTGCAAAACGTGTTTGTTCGTCTCTCTCCATCCCTGCCTTTGGGAGATCACGGCTGGAGCGAGATCGAGCCGGGGAAACTGAGCTAAAGCGTGTTGTTGTTCCCGCCTTACATGTACGCGCGCAAAAATGTCAATTAGGGCGTGGTCTCCAACCAAGTGATCACCGCGGCAAATCAAAGATGGCTGTGATGATGTTTACTCTTGCTGTGCTTCTAGCTCTCTTTCTTCCACACTTTATTTTACTTTCTTCACTGTCAGGAGGAGGCGGCATATGCTCCTAAATAGACAGAAAAAATCAAAAACTTTTCCAAAATTGACGTGTGCACTTTACTAGAAGAAAAGAGTAGAGAGAAGGGAAGCAATCTGAGAGGTCATCTTCTTTACTGAGGTACATTGAGCCCTCAGCTAGTAGCTGGACCATCTCGTGTCGACCCTGCTTGTCTGCAGTGACTGAGAAGAGAGGAAGAACTTGCTGACACACATACTGGATGAAACGAGCAACAGAGCCACCTTTCTGTGAGAAAGAGAGGAAGGAGAGGGTCAGCTACAGCTTACTAGCACAGCAACACTGTAAAGTAACCACATCATATGCCTCAGAGTAAGTTATAATCATCTCCAGGTGACTGGATAGTTAGTCGAGAAAAGTTGTATCATCACTGACAAAAATTATGAAACAGACTAAAGCTTACAAAATACCATAACAAGGGCTAGTAGTAATGAGGCTACCATACTGACCTTGGAAAATTTCAAAGCCATTCTGAAGCACACTGAGAACCTGTCCACTGATTCAGTATTCTCAGCCTAGAAATAAACACACTGTAAAAACAGTGGTCTTTGAAGTAGGCCTCTGTGTATACCTGAAACTCCTCCTCCAGCTCAGCTTGCTCACTGATAATATCAATCACTTGTTGTGATCCCTCACTTGTTGAGAGGTGCTGCATCTTGTTGAGTATCTCCATGAAAGACTCAAACTCATCTCCTGACACATCTACTAACACCTAGTGGATGAGAACGAAGTTAGTAGCCATAACAAAAATGCTTCCATGCTATTAAATTTATCTACAGAAGGCTTGTGAAGGTTTGTGTTCAGAAAATCAGCTCCAAAATGCATGAATTTGATGCGAAGAACTTGAGGTGCAAACTGACCTTTTGACCAGTTCCACGAGGCACTGTTCATTCTCTAGAGATGGTATGAAGAGTTTGTGCCTCATGTCCATCAGTGATACACTGACATACTCTATACCCTTCTCCCTCACTGAATCACTACCTCCCATGATCTGATCAAATATACCACTAAGAGCACCTTGAGAAGGAATAATGGTAAGGAGAAGAAGTCAAATACTTTAGGAGTAACAATACAAATGTATCTCTACACAGACAGTGCCTCAGTGAGACCGCAAAGTTGTAATCATATCCAACCAACGGAGGATAAGTTACTTAGATCAAGATCATCATTGGCTTATGAAGACACAATACACTAACCTGCTGTATTGAGCTGTAGTACAGTAGTGCCTTCAGTGAGACCGCAAAGTTGTAATCATGTCCAACAAATGTTGGATGGTTACTTGAATATTAAAATCATCACTGGCACACATGTACATCAATCAACAACTGAAGCAATGCATGTAGGATAGAATCAAGACAATGGCTAGCTCACCAGTCACAAGAAGCTGGGTCAGTACATCAGCGACTTTAGTGCACAACAGAGCTTCATCTGGTCCTTTGCACAGACTGGGTAGACCCTTGATGGCACATCTCCTGATCTATAGAACACATACAGACCACGCCTGGTAAATATCATACCACACCCACTTGTTACCATTGTGTCTTCGTCAACAACTAAGTCTAGTAAAGCGTTCATTGCCTTCTCTGTCATCTCAGGAAAGTAGGAGAGGAACTTTGTAATGAAGCCAGCTGCAAGCCTCTTCTCTCCACCAGTCCCTTTGGATGCTGCTAGAATACACTCATATGCTTCTTGGTGCTAGAAAATAAAATTTAAAC
Organism: Haliclona indistincta; assembly: GCA_964017065.1. NCBI lineage: Eukaryota > Metazoa > Porifera > Demospongiae > Haplosclerida > Chalinidae > Haliclona > Haliclona indistincta. The sequence continues at coordinate 2,498,679 of OZ024788.1, read as the reverse complement.
GTATAGAGTGAGCATTAAATAGAACATATTTCTTTTTCTGTAAAATGGTACCCACAAGCTATTTTTCACTCTATTCACAGAAAATACTCACCTCTCCAGCATTGTCCTTTGCATCAGCGAGGATGCCATAGTTTCTGTACAATTCTTCCACCCCTCCACTGTCCATTTTCACGATTTTGTGTGAGAAGCTAACAAAATTCTGATAAGATCCCGCCAAAATTTAAATCTATGGTCACTGCACCTTGCAACTGGTAATATTTCAGCTACAGTGGCGTCTTCTTGTTTTGAGGCGTCTCTCTCTAGCGCCAAGACTTTAGCACGCCCCACTCTGTGTCGACCATGTGCAGCACTGGCGGGTACTTCACAGGTTAAGTTATTAAGAAGGCGTGGTCTCTATTATTGGCCCGGCGCGCGGGCCAGCTCCACCTGTTGCTGCTGTTGCAGAGCTGAGCGTCTTTGCTGCAACAGCTCCGTTGCTAATGGCTGCTTCTCATAATGCACAGGACGAAGGCAGCAAAGCAGGTTAGTCATGCTTGCTGCCTGTTCCACTCTTGCTGTTGGTAACTTGCCATATCATTTTCATTTATCTAGTCTGTGAAGACTTGGGTCTGCTGCTAGAATGCCTTACACTACAAAATGGCGGAGTGGACACACAGAAACAAGTGCTGGTCACAATAGCAGCTATGTGTAGGAACAATAGTGAGTTCAGTTGGACAACACATTTTTTTAGGTTTTCGTTTTCCACTGCCTGACGTGTTCGTAGCTGTAGCCAGCAAAGAGTTGCGAGTGTCTGGAGGACTAGAGACCGTTGTTGAGCTACTGGTCAGCACAGCATCAAAGCAGCTCCAGCAAGCAGCGCTATACACCCCCAGCTGTGCTGTGGAAGAGAATGGTAATAAAATTTGCAACGTGTGACATCAAATTTTGTGTATTTTCACGGTCTAGTTGAGTGTAAGATGCAACTGACAGAGAAGAACCTGTTCAAGATGCTGGCTAGCCTGGTCAGCTCTGAGGACTCCTCTCCTCCTCTGAAAGCAACTAGTGTCTTCCTCACCACTTGCATACTGCTAGACAACAGTGAGTACTACCACACATCACTCATGACACTAGTGCTAGTCTTGTTACTGTCCATCAGTTCAAGGTCAGCATCTGGCAAGAGAGACAAGACTACTAGCAAAAATCATTGATCAATTTAAGTAAGTACTAATCCACGGTAAATTCTGTGCCACAGTAGTGTTTGTTGAACTGTTACTAGAAATTCATCAAAATGTACTGTATCTCTTTGCTCTGGTGTAATGGTGTCATGCTCTGTTCTCGTGTTCAGGTGTTTAGTCACTGTGTTCAAGGACTTGTGTGCTGCATCTGATGATGACAGCAAACAGATGAACACACAGCTAGTAGAGCTGTGGGGATGCCTAGCCAACGCTATCATGACAGCCACTACTCAACCACACAACGGTTAGTAAAAGTAGCACTAATAATTATTAGCAAAGTTTTCGTTCTTCTCTCTCAGAGTACAATCAGTTGCAGTGTTGTGCTGTATTCCCGGCTGCTGTCAACATGCTCTACTTCACTCAACAAACACAACTGCTCAAACCACTGCTCACAGTACTAGCAGTGTGTGTCAGCAGAAATGGTAATGTACCACTCTCACTCACTCACTCACTCACTCACTCACTCACTCACTCACAGAGAAGTCACAGGATCGTCTACAGATGTTTGGTGGACTGACAGCACTCTCTAACCTGCTGAAGGATTTAGTGAAACAAGCTGACACTATGGATCAGCTTTATGAAGACAAGTTAGAGGACCTGCTTGCTTTCATATCTCATGTGATACAGACTATCTCAGAAGCAACACATGGCAATGGTAAGTGATGAGGGAACACAACTGTGTACTTGTCATGAGTATCACAATGGTCTCAATTGTTATTTTACAGAGTCTATTCGTTCCAAGTTGACCGATCTTGTGCCGATTCTAGTACAGCTACTCGCTAGACAAGGACTCAGTGACTTCATGCTACTACATGTGGTACTCTGTCTCGGCAACCTCACTGATGACAACCGTAAGCTGTGCACAGCACTTCTTGCATGAGTACTGTGGTCTCATAGTCCACACTACATTCAAAGTGTCTGTCTCACTATAGGTATCAACCAGCAGCAGTTGTTGATCAATGATGGGGTATCTCTACTGATCAATGCTATGGCAGTTTCTCAGGTCAGTGACACACTATCTGCCTCATCTGCTAACTATAACATGTACATACATAATGTGTGTTTACTTTACAGAATGAGGAGCTCACTAAAGCTATCACATATGTATTGCACACCTGTACTGAGCGAACCAAACCAATAGGTATGTTACGCCTAATTTTTTCACTGACTATTAGTAAAATTTCACTCCTAATAAATTGTACACACAGCCACACCTCCTACAGACCTGACTCTTCCAGACAGCTCATCTGGTAGTCTCACTCCGATCATGAAGAAATCATTCAAAACACCTCCAATAACAATAAAACACTGCCGCCTACAAACAAAGACAACGTAAGCTACCGTAGAAAAAGCAGCTGAGGAACTGGATTGTGAGAATATACTAAAAGGGTTGGATGCTAAACGTATACCAGTGGAAGATAAGGTGAAGCACTGGCTGGATACCAATATGGTGGACAAAGAACAAGAACTGAACAGACAAGCAACTGATGATCATAAAGACTGCTTCAATAAAGAAGAGATAGGTAGCGACCATGCCCAGCAATCTCACTCAGATGAGCATCCACTGCTCGAGCTAACTAGCACAATGGACGCTGGTAACATTGTGCCACTTCAGAATCTCAAGACAGTGTTCCTTGTCGGCAAAGAGAAGAGAAAACGATCACCATCATCTCCTGATCACAGCCCTCGATTGAGCAAAAGAGCAAACAATACACAAGAAAGAACAGAAAAGAGCATGCAAGAAGGAGAAAGATATCTTGAAAGAGGCTTGGGAAGAGGTGAAAACAGTGGAGAAAAATGTGGATCTGATAAGGAAAGAGAAGTAATGGTTGATCAAACAAACGCTGGTAAAATTGCGGTGAGCAAAGCACAGAGAATTGGAGGAGTGATGCAGAAAGACAAGCAGCAAGACACATTGAAGCAGTTACAAGATCAACTCACAGAGGAACAGAGACAAACAGAGAATCTAGCAAAGCAGCGTGAAGAGATAGTGAGCAGACAGGGCCAGCTACAGAGCCAGCTACAAAAGGAACGAACACAGAACGAGAGAATGAAAGAGAAGTATCTGATTCTGAGGCAACAAGTGGAAGAAATGAGCAAGCACAAAACAGCATTCAAGTGCCTTGGTTGTGATGCTATCAATTATGCTCATGTGACAGTGACCAGCAGAAATGCACTGCAGCTTCTCAGACGAGACTCAGGCACTTGTCGCTACCACCGTCATCTGACAGAGTTCGTGAGGAAGAGAATGCCTTTGATCACTGAAACCCACTCACCTGAAGTTATCCGACAGCCATCATTCAGCCAGCTACCTCGAGAGGAGCTCCACTCATCACACGGTGACCAAGAACAGCAGCCACCTCTACAGCAAGAAGATCAACAAGTACTAGCACAAGAGCAGCAGACACTACAAGATCAAGATGAGCTATCCACTAATCCATCATCATCAAGCTGCCAAGATGAGCAATCATTATCTAGTCAACAAGAACAGCACTCACCACAACCATCACTAAATCAAGAAGAACAGAACCCAACAATTCATGTACTATCATCATCAAGTCAAGAAGAGCTGGAGGAACTATCACTAATACAACCATCACTACACTCACAACCTCACAGACACCAGCCATTAGTACAGCAGCAGCAGCAGCAGCAGAGATCATCACTGCATCTACCATACCAGACAATGACCCAACAACACAAGACACTGCATCAACATGAATCACATCATGAACCAAAACAAAACCAGTCAATGATCAAACAACACCATCAACCCAAGCAACTACTACACAACCAGACATTCCCATTCCCATTCCCACAACCAGACATTACTAGAACACAAGAGACGACAGCAACAAGAATCACACCAACCACTAAAGCACCATCAGAAAGCATACCATCACATGCAGAGACAACAACGTGAGCGATATCATCAACAAGATCAAGAATATTCTGTACAATCATCATCGAGTGATCACAGCGACCATGAGCTGACAGTACCAACACACTCCACTCACTGTGGCACCTCCAGACAGAAGAGACAGTCACTCAGTGACATTAAAAACACTCAGTCATTGTCTCGTGATCGGACTCCATTTGACTATCCATCAGATGAGACAGACACTGAGAGGAAGAGGAGAACACAGCAAAGGAAGAAGGATATGAAAACAGTGACTCATCCAACCAAGGTCAGTCAATAGATGAAGCTACATGTTAGTACAATAGTGTAAACAATGATACACTACTGGTCTACATAATTCATTGCTCATGCTCATCATGCAGTTGCCACGGGAACGTGTACCCTACACACGAGAAGAGGAGCAGTATATTGTGGAGGGAGTACAGAAGCTGGGTCATCGATGGCGTCACATACTATCAGCCTATCCCTTCCATCCACACAGAACACCAGTAGATATTAAGGATAAGTACAGACTACTGATAAGAGCAAAGATAACAAAATGACTTAGTACTCATTATGATGAAAAAAGATCAGCAGAAAAATGAAGTTTAAAAAAATTAATAATAGTGACATGTTGAAATAGTAGTGAAGTTTGATAGAAGTGCCAGGTGTTGAAATTTGGTCTATTGTCTGTGTTTCTTGGGAGATATTGTATCCTCACATACTAATAGAAGAGGAAAGGAAGGGCAAGAGAATAGAATATAATAGTTGTCTTAGTACAGAGACCTGAATGGATGAAATTGGTTGTGAATATCATCACAGGCTTGTGAATTTCATTACATGTCATGAATACGGTTACCGTACAGCGGGAAAATTTCGTGGGATAAAATTTTTGCAAATGTGCGAGATAGAGAATTTCGCGAGTAATATTCTCGCGAATTTGGTGCTATTGCCCTAAGTTTGTCAAGAAAAACAAGACAATGACGGATAATATTTTCACACGAATAGCCTGTAATTCTTGAAAATTTTCCGCTATAATGGTATCATGCTTGAAAAGAAGAAATAAAAATGTGGCTGTGTGGCATGCAATACATTATTTATCATGACAATGTACATGTATGTTGGTAGCATACCTTGTGTTTTCAATGAGCTCAGCAAGTGCACCCAGATCAGCATCTTTGAGACACTCTATCAAGTGTTGATATGTACGAGTAGGTGCATCACTTGTCAGCCATTTCAGGATGATGGCCTCAGTGACACTCTCAGCACCATCCTGGATGTTGTTCTTCTTGATAAGCTTAACCTCTTCTCCATTCTCATCTTGTAGAAGAAACACTCCGAATGTTGTGTAGTCATGAGCAGCAATCTTTTGAACTATCTTCAGTGGTTTACCATCAGCTCCTTTCAGTTTTTTCAACTTCAGTAGTGTGAGCGGGGCACCTAAAGGCAAATTGGCATGACTACCATTATTATTGAAATACATGTAGCTATAAATAAATGTGGTTAGTTTACAGGGTATTTCAACTAGGTATAAAGGTATAGTCGTTCTTATCAAGTGAATATTTGGAAATCATGACTTGTGTTAAGATGATAATGCTGAAACTCCAACACTAGACCACAGTGTGGTTAGTTGTCTCTAGTGATACTTTGGTATACCAAAAACTAGTTAAATATAATTATACCAAGAGTATTTTATTCTACTATCGCTGTAGAAACACTGTGTACAAAGTATGATACTTCCAGTGAGATTACACATGAGGAAAACACCTATATTCACGTATATTCAAGTACACTCTATTCACATTGTAAATGCTTTTTCCTATAAGTGAGATCACAAGAGGCTATAGAACGGAAGAATGCGTGAAGCACACAACACTGGTAAACATGTGTGAGAAACATAATCATGGGTAACATTGAACACAGTACCTTCCCCTAGTTTTGGGACTTCGTCTTTACTAGTAGTAAACCAGATCTTGTGTTTTTCCTCAAGACCAACTAGATCCTCTTTACAACCAGACTTAGTACATTTGATCATCTGCTCTTCATTGAGGGGACCAGGATGAGGTGGGATCTTATCAGAAAGCAAAGCGTTAGGACAGTAAAACCCAAAATTCCATTTCCATTTTCTTGTGGGAAAAAAAGATAACAAAACCTCATCGAAGTATTCCTCCAACTCAGAACGACATTCTGATAACAATTGAGGATCGATAAGCCCAGAGGGATCACGAATACGACACTCGAGGTGTGTGGGAAGTGCACGCAACTCAACACCTAGTTTTCCCTTAAAGGTAAAGTGAATCCGATTTCGAAACCTGGTTGGTTCAGCATCATTTTGAATTGGAATTTCAGTTTCGAATAGTTTCCAGTGCTGAGACAATTTGACTATCGTGGCTGGAAACAATCCAGGTGGAATATGTCCTTTATTTGGTATTAGCAGGAGGGGAGCATAGGTGAGATCATTGAGGTGGCTGTGATCTCGAGATTGATCCCTGACTTTTTCATCAAAAGAAAGAAGGCAAGGAAGGAAGTAGACCGGTTCGTCTCCATTTTCTGAATCTGCAGATTTAGCATCATCATGAAGAATATATCGTGATTCCAGTAGCTCCACAATCTCATCAGTTGGAATTAATTCTTTTTTATCATCAGATGGCCGGTCCTCACAAGCTCTTTTCATTACAGAATGACGAATCTCTCCTGTAAAACGTATTCTCCTAGCTTCAGCGTGCTCCACCCTTCCATCAGCACCAAATGCAGTAGCAACAAGCTCTACTGGTGGGCGTGTGATGACGTTCGGGTCAACAATAACTCGCTGACTAATCTTCAGTTCCTTGCCTTGCCTTGTTCTACCTCGGTAATAGAGGATAGTCCCAAAACTGTCATGCAGGTACTGGAGGATACCATCATTCTCCCTAGTGAGGTCTTCTTCTGAGATGCCACAACCTTCAGCTATCTTTACGCAAACTTTCAACGAGCACCATCCTGGATCGGGGCCGAATCGCTTGCGAAGAATCAGATGCAGCAATAAAGTAGATGTAGGGACTGGCTTTGACTTGAACCGATCGCTGTGAACACTACTAGAAATCAGTTCACGCAATCTCACAATGTCAGAGACTCCACTGACATTGTTTACTTGGTGTATGTACTTAGCGGGTGACTCATTGACTTGCCGTAACACACCCTTTCGGATGAAAGTGGCGAAAGAATCTTGAACAGATTTTTCTAGAGCAGAAACATCTTCCTCATTGCACTTGTCGAGGTGAGTGCCAACAAGAATAGCTACGGGGACACTGTTATTTGACTGAAGAGATAAAATGTTAGAAAGAGTGAAGTCGATAACCTCTCTAACGGTATGCTCAGATGTATAAGGGGCGAGGTCAAAACTACCATCTCTGCCACGGTAAGCCACTTTGTATTTAGAGTTCATGTCTTGAGATCGACATGTCAAGAAAAATTAAGTATATAGCAAGACCATGCAGTAGAAGTGGTATGATTTCATGAAATTCTGGTTGTCCTCCAATATCAATAATTTGGAGGAGAGTGAATTTTTCACTTTTTAAGATTTTTCCGATTCTTTTCCAATCTTTTTCTTCGACTAATGACCGGAGTGCAGAAGTAATTTCATATTCTTTATGGTCTGATCTTGATTGTGAGGAGACAATGGAGTGATCAGAGGGTGATGGACTTTCATCAAATGTGGATTCAGATATCTCAGCTGCTGAAGAAGTAGGAACAAAATGTTCGTTCTTTACAGAATTAGTTGCTTCAACAGGATGCGATTTCATTACTACAGGAGATAGTTCTGTAGAAGCAGGCGGAATTGGCAGTTTATTTGAGTTTTCCTGAACATTATTTGCTGTCTGCTGTACAGTATTATCTTCACCACATATTTTTAGAATACAGCTACATAACGTTTGACACTGCTCTTCCAAGCGCTGGGATTTCCATTGTTCATCTATAAGCACATCAGTTATAAACACTGTCACTGGTGCATCCATGCCTGTGCTAGGACTTAATTCCTCATTGACTGGCAAGTGATCAAATTCTCTAGTAAGACGCTTCAGAGTAGTTGTTTTACCAACACCAGGAGGACCAATAAGATACGACTTGAGTGAGGGTAAGTCCACTTCACCATGCTTCTTGATGTACTTCTCCACAGTAGCAAAGTTTGTCTTAGCTTCATCTTCACCATCAGCCCTCCCATCTTCACTCTTATCTTCTCTCTCATCTTCACTCTTATCTTCTCTCTCATCTTCTCTCTCATCTTCACTCTCATCTTCACTCCTATCTTCACCCTCATCTTCACTCTCATCATCACCTACAGAGCAGAGAATCAAGTCAAAATGTTATAGTAGCTACACACACAGCAGTCATAATAAATTTTTGTGACATTTTCATAGTGAATTTAAATTCTAATGCAGTGTTTTTAATTTTTCTATAATAGGGATCATTTAGATGCATGCAAATGAAAGCAATACTAATAAATATAACAAGCAGCTTCGTAACAGTAGTACTCACAATAACAAATTATGCATAGAGTAGAAATTTAAAGTCATTTGTCGCGATTACATCAGTTCTCCACGACTACTTAGATCGAGAAACATACAGATAATATTCACTACAACACACACAAACAACTCAGACAAATAAAGATACAAAACCCACAAACAGACCAATCATGCAGTGACACAAAACTAACAGACACACCACTAAAGCCCATGTTATTATACTCTAAGTCTTGCTGTGAATCGTTATTGATAATTATTAATTTTGTTCACTGTAGATATATTTTTTTGCTTCAAAATGCACAATTCTCCCAGGTAAAAATAACATAATTTATGATGCACATAATATGGAGTGCAAAATGACCAGGAAAAACATAATATATAATGTTGTATATCCAACATAATTATATGCACATAGCTTTGACTACGTATTGGAGGCTTTAGAGAACAGTGCAAAATGACCAGAAAAAAACATAGTTCTACCATGGTAGCCTCTATGATCAAAGGCACCGCTTTGGTCGGGAGTGGTTCACCCATACCGAAGGTAAGGCAGGCCTAGGTATGCTCGCTTCTTATACACAGTTGTCTTACTGATACTAATGGGACCTCATAAACGATTGACCTCATTAATTATGTCAGTGGTTGCTACGCCCTCGGGTTTATTAACACAATACCTCGTGTATATGGTATACACACCTGGTAAGCATGGAATAACTACTACATGTAACATATATTTTATTTCTACCTGTGAATTTGAATAAAGTAAATTTGTTTATTCTGTGTTTGACAATAAAATGTGATTGCTTCTCTTCCGCTGGAACCTTAGAGGTGACCACTGACACTCCAAACATCAACTCCAGTATCCCATCCTGTGATAGGTGTAAATGTAAGAATAGAGATTACTTATACTTACTCTGTGTCTTTCAAGATCACTGATTCTGTAGCTGGCCTTGTCCTCTTCATCGCAGGTCTGCACTATACAATCACCTTCTGAGAGCGCTAAAGAAAAAGAGTAGATATCAACTTTGTGGACCAATTTTGAAATGTCATTTTACGACAATTCACAAGCGCTCTGATAACACGTACCCTAGCTATCTAAATAGGTAACCTTCATGTGCCCATGCATGCAGGTAACCATGAGTAAACATCTTGTACATGTAGTGTCTGCATGTACACATCTTGTACATGCATGCTGAGTTTTCTTTTGGCTGTGCAATCTTGCTATTGATAAACACACTTACTAGTTTATCAGTGTTGAGTGTAACAGAAGGTTGCATATATCCAGCTCGAGCAGTGAATTCAGCCGTGACAATCATTACATTCGAGAGAACCATACGGAATTGCACTGAACCTCTGACCATATCAGATTCTGACAACAAGTCTATTGGCTCTGGAATTGCTAGAGAAGATAGAAGACGTACATAATGGCAATGGTTAGAAGCCACATACAGTGAACTGTCTCCCATGTGTTCTCCCCTTCAGCCATTTCACTCTCATTGTCCATCATGTTGTCCCAGAGTAACTCATCCCTCAGAGTGATCTTGCGTGGTATCAGGCGATTCACAAACACAGGTCGCTGGTATACTCCACCTGCTTTGCTCTGGCTGTGATCCCTCATAGCTACAACCAGAAATAAAAACAGTGTATCATACAAGAGTCGCTTACTGTCTAAAATCGTTTCTTCTAAGTCTTTGTCATCAGCTAGAAGACCCTCTCTTAGCGCCTTGTTGAACACAGAACACTCTTTCTCAAAATATGGTTGTTGAGCCACACTGTACATTGATGTAAACTGCATACACACATAATGTACACTACTAACCATGAGGACACTTTATAGAGGTTGGAAAAGGCACAGTGTAATTGCTGATGAGAACTGGTTGGTCCCTGTACCCTTGAAGAATCATAGCTGTGGAACAAACAGTACATTTATACACAAGAGGGAGAGTAGTATTGCCCAACCTTACTCTACAGCTGTCAAGAAACATGAAGACTTTGCCTTTTCTCTCCTGCAACTTTGCAGCTATGTAATTCACTGAATAGCACTCATCACATCTCAGTGGCATTTGTGCATTGACAGGCATGATATAGTCCACATTTTGGTGCTCAAACCCATGGCCAGCATAGTAAAACACTGCATACATTCCTGCATCAACCAATAGCTCACAAAATCGGTTGAGGACTTCATTCGTTTTCTCTAATCTAAGATTCGCAAAAGCAAACACTTTGAAGTTGAGCTTCTCCAGTGCTTCCTTCAGCTTTGTGATGTCATTGATAGGGCTTGTCAAGTTTGTAATTTTGTCACTTTCATAATCCTGGTTGCCCAGCAGTAAAGCAAGCTTCTCTCTGGCTAATAAACAAAGAGTAGTCGATAAAACATTAGGTGTCCCATCTTACTTACCATAGTACATCCCAGATGCTGTTTTGAATTCAGCCTCAGCTACAAAAATTACAAACAATAATCAGTTACCCTATACTAATGCATTATTAGACGAAGGACTAACAAAGTATGCCTACTGCCTACCTAGACAGAGCAAGAAGGGCTAACAATGCGCAAGTACAGTACAAAACCAGTTGTTTTTACCTTGAATTTGATCGATTTGAATACTGTGCATTCCAATTTTCCGAGAGCCTGTAAAATTATAAGCAAACAACATGTATGTGTGTGTATTGGTATCACCACTCACCTTTAGAAACACCTGGTTCAACTTTGACCGTCTTGGTGAATTCCTGATAATCTCCACTACCAGCCACACGACACTTGTAGGTACCAAATGTTTCATCGGTAACTTGAGGGATGTGTAACTCTGGTGCCTCCTCTCCTTCCATTGGTTCATCATTGTGGTACCACAAATAGGTAGGGTCACCATTAGCTTCACATGATAGAGTAAGAGGCCTTCCCTTAACACAGACATATGACCTGGGCTGTCTGATGATGAAGAAATCTGAGCAGAATTATATGAAATAAAGAGTAAATCTACATGTTACTAAACGCGTTCACCTTTCCAATCTCTTACTTTTACCTCTACAGTCTCTGAGACCACAATATCTCCCTCCACCTCAGCTTGACAGCTATAGAAGCCAGTGTCATGAACTGTAGCAGCATCTATGACCAATACATCACTGTTGCTGTTAGGTATGATCTTTTTCTTGCTCTCCCTCAGTGATGAATTAAACCAGATGAACCTGACAGGAGTCTTCCCCTCTGCCTTGCATGTGAGCATAACTTTATTGTTGGATGTTGTCCTGATATTCTGAGGCTGCTCTGTGATCCAGACTGTGTGCAGCAGTGTGTCAATGTTAACACAGCAGATTGCACATCACCTGTGATCACTTTGACTTGAACCTCTCTAGAAGAGACCTTCTCGCCCTTCTCATTTGTGATCTCACACTGTATGTTTATAGTGCCTGCACGTGTCCAAGTGCTCTCTAGCTTAGGATCAGAGCCAAGCACCTCTACTTGCCCTAATAACATGCGCACATTTCATTCACATACAGACAGCACATAGGCACATACTGGTACCTGGTTTAGTTCTAATCCACTTGTAAGTCAACTTCATTCCTGACCTGCTCATAGCATTGCACTCCAGTTCGAAAGTTTCATTATAGTGAATGGTGAGACTGGATGGTGGCTGCTTAGTGATCACTATATCCCTCTTTGGTTCTTTAAGAATACAAGTAGTAACAATACATATCATGCGGACCAATATAGAGCGCACTTGCTATATCCCATGTTATTATACTCTTGCTGTGACTCGTTATTGATAATTATTAATTTTGTTCACTGTAGATTTAATTACCCGTGCGCAGTATGCGCGAGGGTTATGCGTTTGTGTCCGTCTGTGTATATGTGTGTGTGTCGTCAAAAAACACGCTTGTTTGCATCTTACCGCTCGAAAATCTCCACAAAAACACTCTCTGCAGCTTCTCCACTGAATTTATATTTCTATGAAGACGTTTTCTGTGCTGGCAAGCCTTGCTCGAGCGGCTAATCCATGGCTTTCTAAAGCTACGTGTCCTTGTAAGAGCACTTTACGGTAGTGTAGGTGTGTCACCCAACCCCATGTCGATGTCATCACTCAGTCTCACATGTACCGTACGCCAGAGTAACTTCTTGCCAAGTGCTGCATGTGTGGTAGCTATGCTATCATCAATTTATCTGGAGCTGTCTATGGACTAGCTGTAACGCAGTGAGTGTTGCACACGGCATGCACGGTAATGCTGGAGTAGTCGTGTTTAGCTCTTAGCTCAGAACACGGTTAGTGCATTATGGTAGCTATAATTATGCTATCATCAATATTTATCTGGAGCTGTCTATGGACTAGCTGTAATGTGAGTGTTGCAGTAATGCTGGAGTAGTCGTGTTTAGCTCTTAGCTCAGCGCACGGGTATGTGTTCATTAGAACTCTAGTTTTTATATTTATTGCTTCAAAAAGAATCAAAATGCACAATCCTCCCAGGTAAAAATAACATATGATGCACATAATATGTTACATATATCATATGGAGTGCAAAATGACCAGGAAAAACATAATTATAATGTTGTATATGCAACATATATTTATGTTACGGACCGATTTACAACCGCTGACCCGTTTTAAAGCCGGCTGGCCTGTTTCAAAGCCGGCTAGCCCGTTTTAAAGCCAGCCAGCTATTTATCTGCGCGATATACGCAGTAGTGCATCTGCGTTATATAGGCGATCAAGCGTATGGATATGCCCTGCCACATGTTGTCGATGCAGCTGTGTGAGTACTGTTAGATCGTCACACGCAGCTTAGACTAGTATCATACACTGTAAAAACTAAAGTGGTCCCTGAATTGCCTCACTTTTCCCACCAAAAGTGGGAAAAGTGAGGCAATTCTCACACCTTCGGTGTGATATGACCACTTTAGTTTTTACAGTGTAGAGTTCTCACTGTTAGCGACGATCCGTGATGATGTGAAAGATTCGTTCAACTCATTTTTGACCGAACGCTTTCCTCCAGACGCCAAACTGGGGAAAGAGTAGAGTCATTCGTGCTGGAAAGAATTATTCGAGTACTAATCTTTTGTACCAAACAGTCTTGCAGTGCAGGTGATGACTCTAGCACTAATGAGGAAGAATCTCAACATTTTTTGGATCAAATTCACAAGCACTGTAGTCTTTAAACTCACTGTACCTAGCTAGCATGCACCATACGACAACCAATAACATGAAGTTGTCAAAGAAAGCAAGGTGGCGGCTTATCGGCTGGCAAAGATGTACACGTAGGTCTGTTAATAGTAAGCATGCAGAGCATAGATGTGCCAGAGAGCCTATGGAATTAGAACGTCACTTCTGAAAATAAGTACTTTAATAATGTACAGCATTCAAACTGGAATACAAAACTCCCTGCACCATTCACAGGGAATACGTAATGCATCAGGGATATACGCACGATTTGCTTATGTATCATGCCGCGGTTCAGTTAAAACGGGCTGACGCGCTAATGTCGTTTTAAATCGGGCCAGCCGGATTTAAAACGGGCCAGCCTGTTTCAAAGCCGGCGGCCCGTTTTAAAACGGTCCGGGTTGCAAAATGGTCCGTAACATGTAGGTATATAGCTTTGACATAGAATACAAAATGTATTAGAGGCTTTAGAGCAGTGGCGGATCTAGGAAAATAAGATAAGGTGGGCCAATGTGCAGCGCAAAGCGGCGCCGAAAAATTTTAGCTTCATGAATGGCATAAATAATGGAATGAGAACGCCTATAATACACGCATTGGCTCGTAACAGCAAGGAGGCTACACAACGCAGCGAGTGCGCTAGTCAGTAGTGAGAACTCTGCTCAAAACGGTAATAGTGTTGAACTATAGTTAAAAATTTTAATTTTTAGCTGGGCTAGTTTGGGTGGGCCAGGCCCTACCTGGCCCATCCCTGGATCCGCGACTGCTTTAGAGAACAGTACAAAATGACCAGAAGAAAACATAGTTCTACAAAAATATACATATAGGTTAGACGATGGATTCGAGGTGTCTACGGGATTTAGATCACCATGGAAACCGATGTTTTAGACGTCCCGAGCGCATAGCGCGAGGGCGTCTATTTCGGTTTTTAAGGTGAGCTAAATCTCGTAGGCACCAAGAATCTATCGTCTGAGGTGTATAGACCATACCTGCGCTTAAGCAAACGAAGCGCTTGCGGTAGTAGAGAACCCAGAGAAGTTCTCAGAGTCAAGCGAAAGCCCGTTTTCAAACGATGGCAGTATAAACTTGCGTGCATTTTTCGACGACGCCATGTTGTTGTGGTTATTAATGACGTGGTTAATTAAAGGTGTTCTAAGTAAACTCAGCGGTGTACTAAGTGAAATCAGCGGTGTTCTACTTGATTTATTACATAGTACGTCATATTTCACCAATCAGATTGCTCTATTCGAGGGCATTAATGTAGGTTATTGACCGCGCGTAGCGTCTTCTATAGCAACAGACCGTTGCGTCTTTGCGAGTTTGAAAAATTCGCAATGTTATTGCGCTCACAGAGATGAACTATGTAATAAATCATTTATTGCCCTAACACAACTCGGGCAATAACCGACTTTAATGACCTCGGGAAAGTCGGTTGCCCTCGTACAGTCTCGGGCTGCGCCCTCGACCGTAACTCGGGCAACCGACTTTCCCGCGGTCATTAATGTCGGTTATTGCCCTCGTGTGAGGGCAATAACTAATACTTAGAACACCTCTGGCTGACCAATCAAATTGAAGAATTACATTGAAGGATGGTCTAAATACATTTGTACCATAGTAGCCTCTAAGATCAAAGGCACCGCCAAGGAAATATAATTATCAAATTATTTCCCTGCAAGTGTCCCATTTTATGTAAAGCCACTAATAGAGTCAGATGACTCACTCCACACAGTAAACAGTATTGACTGCGGGAGAAGCTTCGGTTGGGAGCGGTTCACCCATACCGAAGGTAAGGCAGGCCTAGGTATGCTCGCTTCTTATACACAGTTGTCTTACTGATACTAATGGGACCTCATAAACGATTGACCTCATTAATTATGTCAGTGGTTGCTACGCCCTCGGGTTTATTAACACAATATATATGGTATACACACCTGGTAGGCATGCATGGAATAACTACTACATATAACATATATTTTATTTCTACCTGTGAATTTGAATAAAGTAAATTTGTTTATTCTGTGTTTGACACTAAAATGTGATTGCTTCTCTTCCGCTGGAACCTTAGAGGTGACCACTGACACTCCAAACATCAACTCCAGTATCCCATCCTGTGATAGGTGGAAATGTAAGAATAGAGATTACTTATACTTACTCTGTGTCTTTCAAGATCACTGATTCTGTAGCTGGCCTTGTCCTCTTCATCGCAGGTCTGCACTACAAACACCTTCTGAGAGCGCTAAAGAAAAAGAGTATATATTAGGGAGACACGGTAGTGTCTCCCTATGTAGGGATGAATGAGAAAACAAGATGGCGGCTACATACAATGTATTAGCGTTCAAACGCTGATATTTCGCCTGGTGTTGAATTTTATACGTCTTTAGACACTTATATCTGCTCTCTGGCGTTGCCCCATCTTACAGTAGCAAGGAGATTGCTCGAAATTGTTACTAAAGTGACGAACCTGGAAACGGTGAAAATCGAGTTTCGTCATCTTCGTTTTCTTCTTTCTTTCTTCTTTCTTTCTTTCTTTCTTTCTTTCTTCCACTCGCCTAGCGCCTTTATGCGAGCAGTGCCGAGACCAAAACATCCACGAACAGTCGTGAAATTCTCCTGGCATGTGCCTTTTGAGCTTTGTTTTTTAGCGTAACGGCGATCAAACTTCCGCGATTTCTCGATCGTGATCCATTGTCAGCTAAGTGTTAGACGCCATTATTGTGATTGCGCAATACGCACGTGACCAAGCAATGGGTAGCGCACGTGACCAAGCAGCTGAAAGTATCGCTGCGCCGTGTGGATCACTATCACGGAGAACACACACCCGGCATTTGTCTGGAGTCTTCGAAGAACGGTAAGCTCGTGTAGGATCGCCATTCTGCACTTGCCAGATAATTATAACCGCCGTACTATAGGTCTACAAACAAGTGTGGGCGGGGCTCGTTTGCACTAAACTAATGGTGGAAACAAAGACTTCTCCGTACATGCATGATATTGAACTGCACTTCACTAAAAAGAAAAAAAGGACACAAACAAGAAATTAAAAAGATTTCTATCGAAATCAAAGGGATGTAGTGATGAAGAAATCTACCACTGGTTCACAATGTAGACCAACAAGAAACAAGCATAGAATGGTAACACGATTGACTTGCTAACAGACCATAGATCCCTACATCAGTGGCTGTACATAAGATCAATATTTTGTCACAAGCTGAATTCTATTCAAAGTGTCAGTCAACAGTAAATAGCTTAACTAGCTATAGCCTGGCCACAGCAGCCACTGATGTAGGGATCTATGGTCTGTTAGCAAGTCAATCGTGTTACCATTCTATGCTTGTTTCTTGTTGGTCTACATTGTGAACCAGTGGTAGATTTCTTCATCACTACATCCCTTTGATTTCGATAGAAATCTTTTTAATTTCTTTATAGATAGTAGACTGATACTAAACCATATCAACTTTGTGGAACAATTTTTGAAGGATAGGAATCTGATAGGAATGTCATTTCATGACAATAATTATCGCAAGCTCTCTGATAACACGTACCCTAGTTATCTAAATAAGTGTGCCCATGCATGCAGGTAACCATGAGCAAACATCTTGTACAATGTCATGTAGTGTCTGCATGTACACATCTTGTACATGCTGAGTTTTCTTTTGGCTGTGCAATCTTGCTATTGATAAACACACTTACTAGTTTATCAGTGTTGAGTGTAACAGAAGGTTGCATTATTCCAGCTCGAGCAGTGAATTCAGCAGTGACGATCATTACATTCGAGAGAACCATACGGAATTGCACTGAACCTCTGACCATATCAGATTCTGACAACAAGTCTATTGGCTCTGGAATTGCTAGAGAAGATGGAAGACGTACATGTACATAATGGAAATGCATGGTTATAAGCCACATACAGTGAACTGTCTCCCATGTGTTCTCCCCTTCAGCCAATTCACTCTCATTGTCCATCATGTTGTCCCAGAGTAACTCATCCCTCAGAGTGATCTTGCGTGGTATCAGGCGATTAACAAACACAGGTCGCTGGTATACTCCACCTGATTTGCTCTGGCTGTGATCCCTCATAGCTACAACCAGAAATAAAAACAGTGTATCATACAAGAGTCGCTTACTGTCTAAAATCGTTTCTTCTAAGTCTTTGTCATCAGCTAGAAGACCCTCTCTCAGCGCCTTGTTGAACACAGAACACTCATCTGATGCTTTCTCAAAAGCTGGTTGGCGAGGCACACTGTACATTGATATAAACTACATCCACACATAATGTATACTACTGACCATGAGGACACTTTATAGAGGTTGGAAAAGCCACAATGTAATTGCTGACGAGAAAATGCCGGTCCCTCTACCCTTGAAGAATCATAGCTGTGGAAAAAACAGTATACATTTATTCGCAATAGCTAGGGAGAGTAATAGCCCAACCTTACTCTATAGCTGTCAAGAAACATGAAGACTTTGCCTTTTCTCTCCTGCAACTTTGCAGCTATGTAATTCACTGAATAGCACTCATCACATCTCAGTGGCATTTGTGCATTGACAGGCATGATATAGTCCACATTCTGGTGCTCAAACCCATGGCCAGTGTAGTAAAACACCGTATATATTCCTGCATCAACCAATAGCTCACAAAATCGATTGAGGAAATTATTCATTTCCTGTAATCTAAGATTCGCAAAAGCAAACACTTTGAAGTTGAGCTTCAACAGTGTTTCCTTCAGCTTTGTGATGTCGTTGATAGGGCTTGTCAACTTTGCAATTTTGTCACTCTCATAATCTTGGTTGCCCAGCAGTAAAGCAAGCTTCTCCCTGGCTAATAAACAATAGCGTATAGTCGATAAAATATTAGGTGTCCTATCATACTTACCATAGTACATCCCAGATGCTGTTTTGAATTCAGCTTCAGCTACAAAAATTAATTACAAACAAAAATCAGTTACCCAATACTGATGCATTATCAGACACATGCACTTGGAAGAAATAATCTTATAAAACACTTTTTCAATGAAGAACTAACAAAATATGCCTATACAGAGCGAGAAGGCCTAACAACGCGCAAGTGTAGTACAAAATTAGAGTTTTTTTAACCTTGAATTTGATCATTTTGAATTCTGGCCATTCTAATTTTCCGAGAGCCTGTAAAATTATAAGCAAACAACATGTATGTGTGTGTATGGCATCACCACTCACCTTTAGAAACACCTGGTTCAACTTTGACTGTCTTGGTGAATTCCTGATCATCTCCACTACCAGCCACACGACACTTGTAGGTACCAAATGTTTCATCGGTAACTTGAGGGATGTGTAACTCTGGTGCCTCCTCTCCTTCCATTGGTTCATCATTGTGGTACCACAAATAGGTAGGGTCACCATTAGCTTCACATGATAGAGTAAGAGGCCTTCCCTTGACACAGACATATGACCTGGGCTGTCTGATGATGAAGAAATCTGAGCAGAATTATTTGAGTAAATCTATGTGTTACTAAACGTGTTCACCTTTCCGATCTCTTACTAGGACCTCTACAGTCTCTGAGACCACAATATCTCCCTCCACCTCAGCTTGACAGCTATAGAAGCCAGTGTCATGAACTGTAGCAGCATCTATGACCAATACATCACTGTTGCTGTTAGGTATGATCTTTTTCTTGCTCTTCCTCAGTGATGAATTGAACCAGATGAACCTGACTGGAGTCTTCCCCTCTGCCTTGCATGTGAGCATGACTTTTTTGTTGGATGTTGTCCTGATATTCTGAGGCTGCTCTGTGAACCAGACTGTGTGCAGCAGTGTGACAACGTTAACACAGCAGATTGCTCATCACCTGTGATCACTTTGACTTGAACCTCTCTAGAAGAGACCTTCTCTCCCTTCTCATTTGTGATCTCACACTGTATGTTTATATATAGTGCCTGCACGTGTCCAAGTGCTCTCTAGTTTAGGATCAGAGCCAAGCACCTCTATTTGCCCTAATAACATGCGCACATTTCATTCACATACAGACAGCACATAGGCACATACCGGTACCTGGTTTAGTTCTAATCCACTTGTAAGTCAACTTCATTCCTGACCTGCTCATAGCATTACACTCCAGTTCGAAAGTTTCATTATAGTGAATGGTGAGACTGGATGGTGGCTGTTTTGTGATCACTACATCACCCGTTGGTTCTTTAGAATACAAATAATAACAATACATATCATGTGGACAAATAAAGCGCACTTGCTATATCTCTGACCATCAAACTGGTACCAGTAACTTTAGGTTGAGCCGGCCGCTCATGATTCTCAATACCACACTGAGTTGAGGGGTTGCGGATCCGATCAGTCTCTAAACAACAAGTGTAAACACTATACTATGCACATGTGTAAGAGGGCTCATTATACCTTGCACAGGAGACACACTCAGCTTAGTAAATTTAGAGAAAACATGTTTCTCTGATTCATTGTTAATACGAGGGTTAGTGGCACGGCAGCAGTAGAGTCCATTATGACCTTGATGAATGTTTTTCAAAATGAGATGGGAGTTATTCTCGTGAGCAAGAGGAGTGCGTTCGTGAAACCACTGGTAGAGAGGTGGTGAGGGCACACACTCCACGACACAACTCAACACCACCGTCTCTCCTTCACGAGTCTGGACGCTGTTTTGAGGATGTTCCTTGAAGACAGGAATTTCTGTGAAAGAGACAAGGATCATGTGAAGATAGAATGATAAACCACAATGTTCGGCCTCAATGCATACACCATTCTTTTTACATGACCAGATAATAACACTTTGTACAAATACCTACTCACTGGTCAGAGTAAACATGTTCATCGCCTTGTGACACTTGATGGCCTTGAGGTGTGCTAAGAGTTGCTCAAACTTGACCAATTTTTTACGCCGCATGTCATAAAGAAGTCTCAACGAAGGGCTGCGACTAATAGACTGAAATTCTTCAGCAAACTCCTCAACTTGATCTCTGCTGTACACTTGGCGAGGAAGCTTCTTTATTAGCAAGCGCCAGAACTCCTCTCCGGAAGTGTCAAGTTCGTCTAAGTACTTGGCTAGCTCCTGGAGCTTGTTGACAGGAATGACCTCCAGCTCCATCGTGTCAATGTTGTTTACTAAGTAACTGCAGGCACAACCATAATGGGCGTTTTTCTTTTCGATTCACAATCACGTGAGCACCGTGTGTCGCTTGTGCAATGGTCTAGCGGTCAGTCTGCAGAACAAGGGGTGGTCACTCCAATTGGTCCTGTACTCACATCTGCGACCGCGGTCAAGAATTTTGACCGGCCAAATTGGGCCTTGACCGCTTGACCGTACCGATTTTGACTACTTGACCCTTGACCGTAGGGCATCAACGGGCATGCGGAACTCCTTCTCACTCTCTTCACCGAAGGAGCGCAGAGCACTGTTAATAAAATGCAGAGATTTAGTGTGTGCTAGTGTTGTTGCCGACATGCACTACCTGGAGATCGGAGTCGTTTTCGATGGAAATGTCTCCAACGAACGACTTTAGCTACAGGGACATCCCGCGTTGACGACGGCGGGGAAGAGATCGAGCAACTCGCCTCTCGAGCTCCTCCTGGATCTGGTCCAGAGTATAATGTTTCTAAATTGTAGCGTCAGACGTTGGTCACTACAGAAGACTGCTGCCTAAAAACAAGATCTATGCTAAGAACGACTGCTGACTTGAGCATGACGAGTATACTTTGTCTGCCGATGAATGACTGCAGTACTGGTGATTGAATAACTGCATGGCTTCATAATGTGCACAGTAATTTTACAGCTGAAAGAGTATAATTCAAAATAATCATTCTGCTTGTTTGTCTACTACATGTAGTCGACTCGACTGCAGCAGCCAGCCCCACCCTCACGTGATCCAGCTAAGGGGTGTGATATGAGTGAGCACGTGATAGCCCCTGGTAATTAACGTTATAATTAGCTACAACGGCTGTTCTTGACCGTTGACCAGAGAGCTGCGATTGGACGTTGACTCTTGACCGTTCCCTTATTTCTGTCTTGACCACTTGACCAAATCTTGACCGCGGTCGCAGATGTGAGTACAGGACCAATTGGAGTGACCACCCCTTGCAGAAACCAGTAGGTCCCTTACATGGACGCGTCCTTTACATGGAGGTATTGTTAATATGGTACAGTGCAGCATAAAATCGAATATTAAATATTGTACTTATAGATCATGGAGAGAAAGTGCATGCAGCTTGGAGCACTCACTCACTCACTTGCTCCCTCTCTCTCACACAGAGAAGTCACAGGATCGTCTACAGATGTTTGGTGGAGTGACAGCACTCTCTAACCTGCTGAAGGATTTAGTGAAACAAGCTGACACTATGGATCAGCTTTATGAAGACAAGTTAGAGGACCTGCTTGCTTTCATATCTCATGTGATACAGACTATCTCAGAAGCAACACATGGCAATGGTAAGTGATGAGGGGAACACAACTGTGTACTTGTCATGAGTATCACAATGGTCTCAATTGTTATTTTACAGAGTCTATTCGTTCCAAGTTGACCAATCTTGTGCCGATTCTAGTACAGCTACTCACTAGACAAGGACTCAGTGACTTCATGCTACTACATGTGGTACTCTGTCTCGGCAACCTCACTGATGACAACCGTAAGCTGTGCACAGCACTTCTTGCATGAGTACTGTGGTCTCATAGTCCACACTATATTCAAAGTGTCTGTCTCACTATAGGTATCAACCAGCAGCAGTTGTTGATCAATGATGGAGTATCTCTACTGATCAATGCTATGGCAGTTTCTCAGGTCAGTGACACACTATCTGCCTCATCTACTAACTATAACATGTACATACATAATGTGTGTTTACAGAATGAGGAGCTCACTAAAGCTATCACATATGTATTACACACCTGTACTGAGCGAACCAAACCAATAGGTATCTTATGCACAATTTTTTCACTGAGTATTAGTTAAGTTTCACTCTCAATTGTGCACACAGCCACACCTCCTACAGACCTGACTCTTCCAGACAGCTCATCTGGTAGTCTCACTCCGATCATGAAGAAACCATTCAAAACACGTCCTCCAATAACAATAGAACACTGCCGCCCACAAACAAAGACAACGAAAGCTACTGTAGAGAAAGCAGCTGATGAACTGGATTGTGAGAATATACTAAAAGGGTTGGATGCTAAACGTATACCAGTGGAAGATAAGGTGAAGTACTGGCTGGATACCAATGTGGTGGACAAAGAACAAGAACTGAACAGACAAGCAACTGATGATCATAAAGACTGCTTCAATAAAGAAGAGATAGGTAGCGACCATGCCCAGCAATCTCACTCAGATGAGCATCCACTGCTCGAGCTAACTAGCACAATGGACGCTGGTAACATTGTGCCACTTCAGAATCTCAAAACAGTGTTCCTAGTCGGCAAAGAAAAGAGAAAACGATCACCTTGTACTGCTGATCACACCCCTCGATTGAGCAAAAGAGCAAACAATACACAAGAAAGAACAGAAAAGAGCATGCAAGAAGGAGAAAGATATCTTGAAGGAGGCTTGGAAAGAGGTGAGGACAGTGGAGAGAAAAGTGGATCTGATAAGGAAAGAGAAGTAATGGTTGATCAAAGAAGCACTGGTAAAATTGCGGTGAGCAAAGCACAGAGAATTGGAGGAGGAGTGATCCAGAAAGACAAGCAGCAAGAAACGTTGAAGCAGTTACAAGATCAACTCACAGAGGAACGGGACCCTGTAAAACGCGGAATACGGAATAGCGGAATAACGGAATAGCGGAATAAAAGTGGGCGTGTAAGGTGGGCGTTGCTGATCAAAAATCAACTGGTCAGTTCATGCTACACAACATGGACCATGGACTAGCGCCGTCTCGCTAGAAACTAAACCCAAACCCAAGACCCTAAAAAAACTTCGCCTAACAGCGCCCAGTATGGACCTAACAGCGCCCAGTATGGACCTAACAGCGCCCAGTATTCGCCTAACGGTGCCTAGTATGGACCTAACAGTGCCCAGTATTCGCCTAACGGTGCCTAGTATGGACCTAACAGCACCTAGTGTTTGCCTAACAGCGCCGTTAGGTGAATACTGGGCGCTGTTAGGTCCATACTAGGCACCGTTAGGCGAATACTGGGCGCTGTTAGGCGAATACTGGGCGCTGTTAGGTCCATACTAGGCACCGTTAGGCGAATACTGGGCGCTGTTAGGCGAATACTGGGCGCTGTTAGGTCCATACTGGGCGCTGTTAGGCGAAGTTTTTTTAGGGTCTTGGGTTTAGTTTCTAGTGTGAGACCACGCAATAATGGCGCCGGCATGTTTTGCAGTGTCCCAGTGCATGAACTGCAGTTGTTTACATTATTTTTTGTTCAGCAACGCCCACCTTACACGCCCACTTTTATTCCGCTATTCCGTTATTCCGCTATTCCGTATTCCGCGTTTTACAGTGTCCCCAGAGGAACATAGACAAACAGAGAATCTAGCAAAGCAGCGTGAAGAGTTAGTGAGCAGACAGGGCCAGCTACAGAGCCAGCTACAAAAGGAACGAACACAGAACGAGAGAATGAAAGAGAAGTATCTGATTCTGAGGCAACAAGTGGAAGAAATGAGTAAGCACAAAACAACATTCAAGTGCCTTGGTTGTAATGCTATCAATGCTCATGTGACAGTGACCAGCAGAAATGCTCTGCAGCTTCTCAGCCGAGATTCAAGCACTTGTCGCTACCACCGTCACCTGACAGAGTTCGTGAGGAAGAGAATGCCTTTGATCACTGTAACCCACTCACCTGAAGCTATATCCGGCAGCCATCATTCAGCCAGCTACCTCGAGAGCAACTCCACCCATCACACGGTGACCAAGAACAGCAGCCACCTCTAGGGCAAGAAGATCAACAAGTACTAGCACAAGAGCAGCAGACACTACAAGATCAAGATGAGCTATCCACTAATCCATCATCATCAAGCTGCCAAGATGAGCAATCATTATCTGAATATTCTGTACAATCATCGAGTGATCACAGCAACCATGAGCTGACAGTACCAACACACTCCACTCACTGCGGCACCTCCAGACAGAAGAGACAGCCATGCACTCAGTGACATTAAAAACACTCAGTCATCGTCTCGTGATTGGAGTCCATTTGACTATCCATCAGATGAGACAGACACTGAGAGGAAGAGGAGAACACAGCCAAGGAAGAAGAATTTGAAAACAGTGACTCATCCAACCAAGGTCAGTCAATAGATGAAGCTAATACATATTAGTATAAATTTTATTCATTGCTCATGCTTATCATGCAGTTGCCACGGGAACGTGTACCCTACACACGAGAAGAGGAGCAGTATATTGTGGAGGGAGTACAGAAGCTGGGTCATCGATGGCGTCACATACTATCAGCCTATCCCTTCCATCCACACAGAACACCAGTAGATATTAAAGATAAGTACAGACTACTGATAAGAGCAAGGATTACTAAATGATATAATACTTCAAAAGTCAACAAAAAATGACGAAGTTTTTATGATAGAAGTGGAGTGTTGAAATAGAATTGTGCCAGGTGTTGAAATTTGGTCAATCGCCTGTGTTTCTTGTATTTCTATTAGGCATAAAGAAAGAAGGAAGTATGAATGGATTGCTGTAGAATTAGTATTTGGCAGCTTTAAAATTATACGCTCAGAAAGAATAAATTAATAGATTTGGCTGTCTGGCATGAAATCTATTTTGGTAGCTGTCAATTAAACAATTATACTGTCAACAGTGCATGAGTACATGTCATGTGACACATCATGACAATTAATGTACATGTATGTTGGTAGCACACCTTGTGTTTTCAAATATCTGCTCAGCAAGTGCACCCAGTTCAGACTCTTTGAGACAATCTATCAAGTGTTGATATGTACGAGTAGGTGCATCACTTAATAGCCATTTCTGAAGGATGGCTCGTGTGATACTCTCAGCACCTTTATTGTCCTTCTCAATGAGAGCAACCTCTTCTAAATTCTCATCTTGTAAGAGATACATACCGAATGTTGTGTAGTCATGAGCAGCAATCTTTTGAACTATCTTCAGAGGTTTACCATCAGCTCCTTTCATTTTATTCAACTTCAGTATTGTGGGCAAAGCACCTGTACCTAGAGGCAAATTGGTAACTGGCATCACTACCATTATTATTGAAATACATGACTTTGTAGCTAATGTGGTTAGTTTCCAGGTATTCCAGTTAGGTATAAAGGTAGTCGTTCATATCAAGTGAATATTTGGAAATCATGACTTGTGCTAAGATGATAATGCTGAAACTTCAACACTAGACCACAGTGTGGTTAGTTGTCTCTAGTGATACTTTGGTATACCAAAAATTAGTTAGCTAAATATTATTACCAAGAGTAATTAATTATCCTCTATCGCCATAGAAACACTGTGTACAAAGTATGGTACTCATGGTGAGATTACACATGAGGAAAACATGCACCTATATTCATGTATATTCAAGTACACTCTACTCACCCTGTAAATGCTCTTAGAAGTGAGATCACTAGAGGCTACATACAACAGAAGAATGCGTGAAGCATGCACACAACACTGGTAAAAACGCGTGAGAAAAATAATCATGGGTAACATTGATGACAGTACCTTCCCCTTGTTTTGGGACTTCGTCTCTACTAGCAGACTCAGATCTTACAGTTGAATGCACTAGTGGTTTCAGAGTTATTTCCTGTAAGCAATGAAAAATTGAACAGAAAATGGAACTAGCTGGTTACATTAATAAAACTAGCTATTAGCCTATTATACAACAAGTCTGTGACAAATTGCAACATAACTATTATAGTTATAGCACTGTCACTACATGTAGGTGTATTTAAACTCACAGTAAACCAGCACATGTGTTTATCCTCGAGATCAACTAGTCCAGCATGTCCACATTCAGACTGAGGACAAGTGACCTTCTCTGGTTCATTCGGTTTAGAGCAGCAGGCAGGATGAGGTAGGATATTATCAGAAAGCATAGCGCGAGGACAGTAAAAACCAAATTCCCATTTCCATTCTCTTGTGTGATGTAAAGAGTGCAAAACCTCATCAAAGTATTCTTCCAACTCAGAACGACATTCTAATATAAGTCGAGATTTGATAGGCTTAGGGTCATCATGAAGAATACGAAACTCAAGGTGTGTGGAAAGAGCACGCAACTCAACTTCTAGTTCTCCTTTAAAGATAAAGCGAATCCGATTTCGAAACCGGGTTTGTTTAGCATCATTTTGAAATTTAGTTTGGAATAGTTTCCAGTGCTGAGACAATTTGACTATCGTGGCTGGAAACAATCCAGGTGGAATATGTTTTTTATTCAGTGGTATTAGCAGGATGGGAGCATAGGTGAGATCATTGAGGTGGCTGCGATTTTGAGATTGACGAACGACACCTTCGTCAGAAGAAAGAAGGCAGGGAAGGAAGTAGACTTTTTCACCATCAGCTGCAGATTTAGCATCTTCAAGTTCATGAAGAATATATTGTGATTCCAGTAGCTCCACAATCTCATCAGTTGGAATTGATTCTTTCTTATCATCAGATGGCTTACAAGCTCTTTCCATCAGATAATGACGAATCTCTCCTGTAAAACGGATTCTCTTAGCTTCTTCTTCCTCATTTCCTTCAGCACCAAATGCAGTAACAACAAGCTCTACTGGTGGGCGCATGATGACGTTAGGGTTAACAATAACTCGCTGACTAATCTTCAGTTTCTTGCTCTTGCCTTGGTAATAGAGGATAGTTCCAAAACTGTCATGCAGGTACTGGAGGATACCACCCTTCTCGGTGAGGTGTTCTTCTGAGATGCCACAAATCGCAGCTATCTCTATACATTTTTTCAAGCTGCACCATCCTGGAGTGGGGTTGAATTTCTTGCGAAGAATCAGATGCAGCAGTAAAGTAGATGTAGGGACTGGCTTTGGGTTGAACCGCTTGCTGTGAACAATTTTGGTAATCAGTTCACGCAATTTCACAATGTCAGAGACTCCACTGACATTGTTTACTTCGTGTATATACCTCGCGGGTGGCTTATTATTGACTGGGCATAACACATCGCTTGAGATGAAATTTTCAAAAGACTGTCGAACAGATTTTTCTAGATCAGAAACCTTTTCCTCACTGCACATGTCGCGGTGAGTGCCAACAAGAATAGCTGCGGGGGCACTGTTATTTGACTGAAGAGATGAAATGCTAGAAAGAGTGGACTCGATAACCTCTCTGACGGAAATCACTGATGTGTACTTTATGATACCGTCACGACTAGGATTACTGCCACGGTAAGTCACTTCGTAGGGAGAGTTCATGTCTTGAGACATGTCAAGAAAAATTAAGTTTATAGCCTGACCATGCAGTAGAAGTGGTAGAATTTCATGAAATTCTGGTTGTCCTCCAATATCAATAATGTGGAGGAGAGTAAACTTGTCACTTGTTAGGAATTTTCTGATTCCTTTCCAATCTCTGTTTTCGATTAATGATCGGAGTTCAGAGGTAAATTCATCTTCCTTATCGTCTTGCCTTGGTCGTGGGGAGACAATGGAATGACCTGAGGGTGATGGACTTTCATCATCTGTGGATTCAGTATCAGATACATGTACATGTACCGGCTCAGCTGAAATAGTAGGAACAAAATCTTCACGCTTCTTTGAAGTTGCTTCAACAGAATGCGATTTCATTAATACAGGAGATAGTTCTGTAGAAGCAGACGGAATCAGTTCAATTGAGTTTTCCTGAACATTATTTGCTTCCTGCTGTATGGCATCTTCAATGTTAAGAATATAGCTGCATAACGCTTGACACTGCGCTTCCAAGCACTGGGATTTCCATTCTTCAGTTATAAGCACATCGCATTGTTCAATACTACGGTACAGCTCATGTACCTGTACTGTCACTGGTGCATCAATGCCTGTGCTAGGAACTACCTCATCGGGTGACAAGTGTTCAATTTCTCCAGTAAGACGCCGCCGAGTAGTTGTTTTACCAACACAAGAAGGACCGATAAGATACGACTTGAGTGAGAGTACGTCCACACTACCTTGCTGCTCGATGTGCTCCTTCACAACAGTGAAATTTTTCTCAGCTTCATCTTCACCATCATCTTCACTCTTATCTTCACTCTTATCTTGTCTCTCATCTTCACTCTCATCATCACCTACAGAGCAGAGAATCAAGTCAAAATGTTATTGAAGCTAAACATGCAGGCATCCATATTAATTTTTGTGACATTTTCATAGTGGATTTAAATTCTAATGCAGTGTTTTTCTTCTTTCCTATAGTAGGGATCAATTACATAAATGAAAGCATACATAATTATTAATTAGACAGCGCATCCAATGATCTACGTGATTTGGAAGCCCGAGAGCCGTTGCTATATAGCGTCTGAGCGTAGCCAGGTTGCGGATATGGTAATGGTGTGAGGGCTTCCAAACCACGTAGATCCGATAGGAAACATTGTCTAACTATAGCAACAGCAAAACAGAAATGATGCGACCCACGAGCAAGGACACACAGGCGATGTAAAAATAATATTATTCTATTGAAACTGCACGCACGGAACCGTAATCTGTGCCGCATGGCGGTATTCCATTGAGATTGCGGCAGTGGCAGGATTCTATATGAGCTATAGAGATCCGCAGCTACGTAACATGATTGGTCAACATCACTTAGCTGTGGTCTAGAAAGGTCGTTACAAAACCAGGCAGAGGTTTCTAAACCGCGTAGATCCCATTGACCGAGGCGTCTAACAATTTTAGAGTATAGCCACGAGTAGCTGACACGACAGATTTTATAAACAAAGAAATGGCGTTAATGTTTGTAAAGACGAGGCATGCTAAAGTTGTTTCTTATGTGGCTCTGAACAGCGAAAGGGCAATCTTTAATGCCTCTAGCATTAAACTTTCCACACAGAAGCTCCTTGGGTTGCCAGCCATGTGTGCCACCATAAAAAGCTCCACCCTCGTTTTTGAAACTTCTCCCTTGCCACATGCTGTGTGAGGGTGCGTTTACACGGTGACACGTTCAACTGATAACGCATGAAAACGCAAACTTTTCTTTGCGAATGAGCGTTTTCTACATGATGACAATAAAAACAAGTATAGCGCTTTGTGCCAAAATGAAAACGCTTCTCAAATTGGAAACTTCGAAAACGGAACAAGGTAAAATGCACGTCTGAACAACAAAAAACAACAACAATTTTGAATCTGAACAACAAACTCGCAGAGAATACAAGCCTCACACAGCCTTAGACAAGGAGTAATGTGCATTTTCTAAATTGTTGCTTCGGCTAAAAACGCCACCATGGCCACACCCACATTCCAATTGCTTAATTAACTTCCGGTTAATTTCACTGGCAGAGACGCTAAAAATAAAGTGCTGTCGTGTAAACACAGTAAAAACGTGTGGTGAATCTGCATACTTTCCCATTTTTGGTCATCGCGTCAGGTAGTACAGTACCTAACGATACATGACTACTAGTGTAAACACTGTTTACTAGTCACTATCCATCATCACAAGCTGATCATGATCACACACTCTCTGTATTATCATGATACCACATAATACCAGCTGAGGTTGACCTAGCCACACCAGTATACAGTGCTCACCTTCTGCTGCTGCTAGTGGTGGTAGCTCATGACTGTCACTGGTGTCGTCACTGCAGTGAATAGAGTGTGCAGTGCTCTCCATTGATGCTCCTACATCAATACAATTATCACATGTATCATCAGAGACTACATCACAACACACCTAGCCACAGCTGATGATGAGCTTCCAATACAAACACTTCTCTTGTCTCCTCACATTCCACAACCTGTGTCTCAGGGTTGTAGGCACAGATGTGCTGGGCCCTGCTGTCCTCACCACAGGAGCATAGGAAAGAGTCTACCTTGATGATGGCACCTTCTCTGATGTGGAGCTTTTCTTCTGTCAAACGAATCGACTCCAAAACGTCATTTCGAATGTTCGCGCACTCTTGCTGAAGTCGGTCACAGCAAGAATAGTGTACCTCCAGTTGAAGATGGCGCTCCACTAAACAGACCACTCCTCCAGGATTGTAACGCAACTTGATCACATTTCGATATTGTCGCTGGCTTCCAAATAAGAAGAAGCGATCAGAGAACATAGTGAGAAGGAAGACTAGAATGGCTGGTAGATAACCCACTGGGATAGGAACATACTCTTCTTTAACTTCTCGTTTTACTCTCAGTCTAATCACCCATGGGTGGGAGGAGTCAGGCATTTCAGTAGCATAATGTAGAGCGCAAGGCATAAAATACTCTGATGTTTGGTCAATCGCAGCCACTATCTTTACGTGCTCTAGAATGTCCACAAAGAATTGCAAAGGTATGGACTCAGAGAACTCAACACATGACTCTAGTGTGGACCGGGTGAAACGCCCGTGGTGCTGGAGTAGTTCCTTGGCTCCAACAGAAAGGACAATGTCCTTGTAGTGCTCAGAAAGGAAGTCTTCATCCAGAAATGAGAGAGTGAGTAATCGAGAGAGCTTGTCGCGCACTGGTTTATTGTCAATGATGACAGATTCTCTGAGCTTCGGAGTATCAAAATGCGTGATGAGGCTAATATCGTGAAAGAACTGGATTGCTTGCTTGGTCTCTGGTTTATCCATCCCAAGAGAGTCTCCGAGTCTATAGCACTCACTAAGTGTGAGTATGGCTTTACCATCCTTCTCAGCTATAGTCAGCATGCTCAGGAGAAACCCAAACCAGCGCAGCTTTACCTCTACTTTCATTGTCACATTTGCCTTTTTCAATAGTCGTCGAAGTTTCTTTGCTGACTCTGTCCGCTCCTTCTTGGTATTGGTGTCCATGGCGGCAGCATTGATAGGCAGGATCACCTTATTACCCAGCTGCACTTGGAATGCTTTGTATGGTTCGAGGACTTGTTTGAGAATCGTCTCTTTCTCTGCTACTGTTTCACTGCAATGGTGTGCCTCGTCTACAAATGTGCCCACGATTGTGAATTTAGCTCCCTTTGGACACTCAGTTGCTGACGGTGTGTATAGCGGCTGAATAGAAGCTGTAGACTTGGCTAGAGTCTCCATTATCTGTTGATTGCTCAACACTACATCAAAATGATCACAGTAGACAGACTTGCCACTAAAGAAATAAGAAAACTCTGCTATTTTGCTCAAGGGCTCGTTGAGTTTGAGGGGAAAGATTTGAAGACAGCTGTTTCGAAGGAAAAGAGCAGCTGTATCCAGAAATGGTGGTTGGCCACCACAATCAGTCACCATCATCCAGTGGGAGTTGAAGATTACACCAGAACTTCTGCTGCTGTACAGTTCTTTGAGCAGATCAGGAAACACAGTATAGGGAGGTAGTGCTGCTACTGCAGGCTTGTCTGAATGGACCAGGGCCTTGTCCAATGGACTTTCCTCAATAGTCTTCTTCACTGCTCCACAAACCATTTCAAACATCTTGTCTGTAGTGACGTGTTCCCACTCCACTTGTGCTGCACTGGAATCAGCTTCACTATTGATCAGCACGTAGCGAGAGGGTGGATCAATACAGCCGGTACTGTTCCTTTGAGGGGCTGGCTCTTTTCCCATGGCAAGATCGAGAATTGATGTTTTTCCTGTGCCAGGATAGCCCCTGGTACTAATGTTGGTGATATTCATGGTGACTGTCACTCCCAGTGATGACATAACATCATCAGGATTTACATGTATAGAATCTATAAACAAAAATTTTAATACCATAAACATGTATTTTCTATACTGTAAAGATTATTACCTGCAACAGACAATGCTTGAGAAATCCTGGAATAGTCTTCTTTCAGCTTGTCAGCCATATTTTCATCAATTTCACTGAGAGCTGCCATGATATTATCCAACTGAGATTCTTTAGGCATATATTGAAGCCAACACGACAGCATCTCTGTCATGCACTGTGCATGTGCTTCGCCTTGATGTGCATTCGTTGCTTGAATGCTATCCAGTTGTGCCTTAGGTACGCCCAGTTTTAGTCCAACATGACGCCACTCAGCTTCTTCTTCTTTCAATAGATTTCGAAGTACTTGAAATAAGTCTGTATAGTAACGTATACAAAGGATAAACACCATGCATTGCACATCGATTACACTCACGTCTGTCTATAGAACGGAGCCGCTCTGAGTCTTCAGACATTCTCGTGTGGTTTGATCACGTGCAGAACTACCGGATATGTACACGTATGCCATGTACTTCGGAAATTCTATCTACATTAATAATTTTTATTATGCCTCGGTGGGCGGAGCCACGGGGCATACGGTAGTCGGATTGTGTATGTATGTATGTATGTATGTATGTATGTGTGTATCTGTCTGTCTGTCTGTCGGCAGGATTTCTCGTCGCTCGCAGAAAATTAAGCGCTGAAAGTTGCAACACAAGCTAAAGTCGATATTTGCTTTAAAATGAATTGTAAGAATTTTGGTTATAAGGCTCTGTTCGTGAGTTATAGCGTGATTGCTTACCTCGCGATCGCCAGCTGGCGATCTAGTTGCTGATGTAAAGACAAAATTGGGGTTGGTAGAAGAGTACTTTTTTTCAAGAAAGTCTCCTAATATTATGGGTCCTTTTTATGTAAAAAGTCCCCTAATATTATGGGTCTTTTTTATGTACAAAAGATCCCTAATATTATGGGTCTTTTTTATGTACTCTGGTCCCTTAATATTATGGGGCTTTTTTATGTACAGAGCCTCTCTTATATGGAGCCTTTTTATGTACAATTAGTCTCTATTGATTAAGGATTCACCCCATGCTCCACCCACATACATAAAAAGGACCCATAATAAGATCAACTAGGTAACACTATCCATGGGACAATTTTATGTACAATAATTACTCACCATACATTAAGGGTTCACCCCATGCTCCACCCACATACATAAAAAGGACCCATAATAAGATCAACCAGATAACACTATCCATGGGACAATTTTATGTACAATAATTATTACTCACCATTATCATTGCCAATCGGCAATGATATGTAGGGATGACCTCGAATTGTACATTAAGGATTCACCCCATGCTCCACCCACATACATAAAAAGGACCCATAATAAAATCTACTAGCTAACACTACCATGAGGCAATTTTATGTACGATGCATATACATCACTGCAGGAATCACAGTTCTAACACAATACTATTATCTTGCAGTAAGCAGCAGTATAAATACAAATCCATCTGACGTTGTCGTACATGTAGGTCACATGCATGCATGGACTACATGCAATCGAATAATTTCAATTACAATTAACTCATGGTAATGTATGGCGAATTGCAATGTTGAGTGATAATAACAGCCAAAATGCTAAATGATGATGATGTCTGTTGAGCTATCAGTTTATGACAGCAAGTGATAATAATTAATAGCCTTTATCCATACGTAGTGGGATATAATTAAGTAATTAAGTGATATGATGAGATTACATTATATTCTTGATTCGTAGATGAATCTACACAGTAAGTGATACGATGTGAATACAATAGCTGATAGTCTTCATCCGTAGATGGATCTACAGTATATTGCTCTGTCCCATCCTCAAACTTTTGATCTACTTAAGTGTGGATGCTGGGTCCCTGCCTATATATATGATCACTCCTACATACCACTTTCCACCAACAAAATATACTTTAACATTATACAAATTAAAGTAACTGACAGGTGATTTTCCTTCAATGGTATGATTGAAATAGAATAATGATGTTAATTGTACTGTTTAGTTCGTCTCTGCCTTGTGGTACCTATTATATCACCGATTTATACCTCAATGATTGTCTATCTGTATTTTATACCTCTATTCTCTTTGCTTACAAAGTCTTCATTGTCTGGATCTGTTGATGCACAAAGCTTCTTTCACACTTGTGCCGCTATAATAAAATAAAACCATTTATAGTTACATGAATTAATAATCATTATACCCTTCAATCTAATGTCATCTTCATTTACTTGAGATGGAATCCTCTTACACCTTGTCTTGAAGAAGATCTTTAGATTGTTTCTACTGTTTTCTTTTGAAACGATATATAGGAGGCCGCCATAGACAAACAAATGCTCAAGAGTCATGTTCTGGTAAGTGAAATCCACACACACTTCAAGAGTTTAGACTTGTTTGACTTGTCAATTGAGCACTTGTTTAATGAAGCACCATGGTGCAGATGCCTCGGTGGAATTGCATGCATACTGCACACTGGACATGCTTTGACCATCAACACACAGCAACTACATACAGCTACTCCATCAGCAGATGATGATTGTAACAGATTTATAAAGTACAATGGTCATACAAGCTGGCAAAAATAACAGAAGCCAATAGTATGCTACCACAGTGTAATAGTTAGCTGGGCGTGCACAAAGCAGCCATGCTTGTAGCAGCTAGCTTTTTCGGTTTTGCTGCTTTTTGTTCGGACCCGCCACGCTATCCTGTAGTCCAGATCAAACCTACAATCTGCTAGCCAGTTAACCATGGACACATTCGACTTCGGAGAAGTCCAGATCGCCAGCAACGGTAAACAAAGTAAGCAAATCACACCATAGCTCACGAACAAAGCTTTAATTCAAAAATCTAAGACCATCAAGTTCGAGCTCTTAACGTGTTGTGTCGATATTGCACTTACCACCAGCTGATTCTTCGCCGTCTTTCAGAACTAGAGCGGACAGACATACAGACAGACAGACAGACGCGCACGACTACTGTATGCCTCGTGGCTCCGCCCACCGAGGCATAATGATTCAACACCATTTTGTGTCTGATGGCATTGCCTAATTCCACTGAAACTCACTCATAGTGCTGAATGCTGGTGTTAGCATTTCCAAATAAAAAATAAAGACTAATATCACATTACACTAGCTCTGCATATCTTTACAGTTACATGTATGCATGCCAATCTAAGTAGAATACATGTACACTAGACAATCAATATTGCATGACATACTCAGATGTGCTGGCTTTGTCCACCACATAACCCATGACTATGCCGACTTCCACTGATCTGACTTGTGTCTATGTCACTGCACACAGCTGCAGAATCTATACTACATCAGGAAAAAATGTGCTTTTGTGTTCTGTCTATTAACTGAATTAATCATTATAGCTCTATATCTTTATCCATCATGTATTTAGCATTGTCATACTCATAGGCATATTCTTCTGTATTGTGTTATATTTGTTGCATTGCTTTGTTTTGGCAATAATTATAATAGTAATAAACTATAATAAAATAATAATAACAATGAAGCACCAAAGGTGCAGATGCCTAGGTGGAATGCCACAATTTCACATAATTATACAATAAAAAAAGTAATTTAAAATTTTGTCTGACAAATAATTATAGAGCAAATGGTATCCAGCTTTTACTAACACCATAAGCAAGTACACAGCAGGACTAGCTACAGTAAACTCCACCTATTATACAAGCTATAGCACAATTCCTGTACAGTAACTAGCCACCATTCCACAAACAAGCAACTGCAGATGCATGTATAAAGGATTTCTGTACAGCAAATATATCCACAAAAACAACTATCCACCATTCCTCAAACACAGCAACAGCAGATGCATGTATACAGGATTTCTGTACAGCAATCGCAATGCAGTGATTTTGTAATACAAACAGAAGCCAATCAATGGTAACCACAATTCAACTGGGCGTGTCTACAGTGTTTAGCACAGCACACGAGCGAGAAAGCTTCCATAGCTTGCTTACACGATTTCTCTGGACCTGCGCTGCTATCCTGTAGTAAAATTTTAACCTATCAGGTTCTAGGCAGTCAACTGTAGACAGCTTTGCCTTTAGAGAAGTCCAGATTGCCAGAAACGGGCGTCGAGGTGAGCAAATCACGCCATAGCTCTGGAACTAAGCTTCGTGTAAAGCTCTCACATGATCAAAAGCGAGATAATATCGAGTTCTACTTGCATTGCTAGTTTCAGAGCTTACCTTTCAGCGTACGCCGCAAAACTGAAGTAACAGACGGAATGAAGCACCTAAGGTGCAGATGCCTCGGTGGAATGACACTATATCGACAAACACAACTATCCACCATTCCACAAACACAGCAACTGCGGATGCATCTATACAGGATTTCTGTACAGCAATCACAATGCAGTGCTTTTGTAATGCAATCAGAAGCCAATCAGTGCTAACCACATTTCAACTGGGCGTGTCTACAGTGTTTAGCACAGCACACGCATACCACGAGCGAGATAGCTTCCATAGCTTGCTTACACGATTTCTCTGGACCTGCGCTGCTATCCTGTAGTACAATTCTAACCCATCAGCTTCTAGGCAGTCAACTGTGGACAGCTTTGCCTTTGGAGAAGTCCAGATCGCCAGCAACGGCAATCAAGGTAAGCAAATCACGCCATAACTCTAGAACAAAGCTTTGCATCAAACTTTCGCTAGTTCACAACCGAGATAATATCGAGTTCTACCTACATTGCAAGTTTCAGAGCTTACCTTCCAGCGTGCGCCGCAAAAATGGTGTAACAGACAGACAGACAGACAGAACGACAGACAGACAACGCGATTACAGTATGCCTCGTGGCTCCGCCTACACCGAGGCATAATGACACACACACAAACAAACGAACTACTGTATGCCTCGTGACTCCGCCCACCGAGGCATAATAAGAGAAATACAAAAGGCAAGCGGGTGGCTGGGTCTGAAGAGCTAGCTTGCTGGTTTTAGCCAAGCAGAACCTCCAATGAAGTTTATGCAGAGCACAGTGGGTGCATGGAGCCAACATTAATTCATGATGCCTGCAGTGAAGTATATGCATCGTACATAAAATTGTCCCATGGATAGTGTTATCTGGTTGATCTTATTATGGGTCCTTTTTATGTATGTGGTTGGAGCATGGGGTGAATCCTTAATGTATGGTGAGTAATTATTACCCTGGGCGCGTATTAGGCGCCGGAGGGTTAAGCGTTTGTCCATGTCCGTTTATATGTGTGTGTACAAAAACCAGGGCCGTTTGGTGTTTGTCGATTGGGACTTACCATACAATACTTCTCTACGGCTGTGTTGAGAGATTCTTACTCCTCTAAAGTGGTCTACAAAGTCGGCAGACTCTTCTGCGGCGTGCTATGGCCATAGTATCTAATAATACAGCGCTAATAATAATTATTATGAACATTATACGGTAACTCACTAGAGGTGTGTCGCCCAACCTTCCCGCATGAGCGTTGAAACTTATGTCAAAGAGACAAAGAATGCCTTCATGGAAGGCTGTAGAGGCTATGGAAGCAGAGGAATTTTTGCGGTGAGTATTGCTTCTCGTATGTCAGTACTTAGTTTTTGCTCAGAGAAACAAAACGGATGGCTCGTAAAAGGAAAAACACCTGTGCTGTTGCTGTTGATCGACAGTTGGAAATGTCAGCACGCCAAACAGATCGCCTTGCCTCTGGGACACCAGAGCAGCGGCAGATTCGGTTGCAAAGTATGTCAGCAAGCAATGCAGTTCGCCTTGCCTCTGAGACACCAGAGCAGCGGCAGATTCGGTTGCAAAGTATGTCAGCACGCAATGCAGTTCGTGTTGCCTTGATTCAGAGAAAACTTTTATTCTCCGCCACAAAAGGAGCTCAGAACTTCATGAACACTATAATTATGTCTACAGTAGTGAAAATATTCTTTTGTTCTAATGGGCGATACAATAGATCACAGTACACAATACAACTAGCATTCACAACAATTTCTGCGCATTTGCATAGCGCACAGGGTATGTGTTCCATTGAACTCTTGTTGTACATAAAATTGTCCCATGGATAGTGTTATCTGGTTGATCTTATTATGGGTCCTTTTTATGTATGTGGGTGGAGCATGGGGTGAATCCTTAATGAATAGAGACTAATTGTACATAAAAAGGCTCCATATAAGAGAGGCTCTGTACATAAAAAAGCCCCATAATATTAAGGGACTGGAGTAGATAAAAAAAGACCCATAATATTAGGGATCTTTTGTACATAAAAAAGACCCATAATATTAGGGGACTTTTTACATAAAAAGGACCCATAATATTAGGGGACTTTCTTGAAAAAAAGTACTCTTCTACCAACCCCAAGCAAGCTATGGACGCCATCTCGCTCGTTGTACGTACTGTGCCCTGAACAACATAGACACGCCCAGTTGAATTAGTGGTCACCACTGATTGGCTTCTGATTGCATAACTATTATACTGCATTGTGATTGCTGTACAGAAAGGTACAACAGCTCCAGTTTAACTTTACTGTGTATCTTTATTTTCTTTTCTCTACTCCTTACATCTCACTAGTATAATATTATGTAAAATGTTCCTTGCCAATATTGAATACCATGTCAGATTTAATGTCTCTCACATGAGGTGCAAATTAGGCATGACAAACTTTAATTTGTGAACTTCGTAATGATTTTATAAGTTGTCAGCCACTAGCATAGTGTTCTATACTAGCAACAGCAGACTTTCTTTACTGCTTGTGTATTTCAGTTCAGCATATTTAGTCAGACAGGCATGTATGCATAACATTCCACCGAGGCATAAGCACCTTCGGTGCCTAGTTTTCAACAAGTAAAATTAATGTTCTTCACACCATGCACATGACCAAGCGCCTTGTTGAGGTACAATTTCCGAAGAGCTGCATATCCAGGATCAGTCATAGTAGTCAGCACTTCTCAATATGACATCGATTTGCGGGACACTGGGACAGGTAATTCTTCCTCGTTGGGATCAACTGTCGACTCCGACAAGTTCAGTATCTTGGGCTTTCAACTGAGTTTCTTAAGTACAAGAATCTTGCTCGATGCTCTAAGAAAACTGGTTTGATCTCAATTACGGGGTCTTCAATAGCAAGGTCGTAGTCTATTATGATCAATTCTGATTTCTGAACACGCCATCATCATTTCCCAAGATGAAACTGTCGTCAGCAAAGTGAATCTCATCTTGCACTTTCTTCAACTTTTGAGCGTACATGACAGCTTGGTCTTGTGACTTGGCAGTAGCGCCATCTTTTGTTCCATCTCTAGTTTTCATGCTGTTGATTAGTCAAGAAATGTTGAACCTACATGTACAAGTAAAAGGTTGTGAGTAAAATAGCCTCTCAGGTCAATATCATTATTTATCCTTATGATGTCAATTCAAAGGTGCCTAGGTATGATAGCCTGACCTCCCAGAAATCATGTGGGTATATGAAGACACCACAGAAGGTTTTTTAACAGTCAAAACTTAATGCTAAAATGTACGCAGTACTGACGATCTATGTAGTCGTGTACCAAGGTAGATG
Organism: Haliclona indistincta; assembly: GCA_964017065.1. NCBI lineage: Eukaryota > Metazoa > Porifera > Demospongiae > Haplosclerida > Chalinidae > Haliclona > Haliclona indistincta. Next base: position 2,458,665 of record OZ024788.1, on the reverse strand, counting down.
GGCGTTGCCTGTCAACTACCACCAACGCTCTGTCAACATTCTAATGAACAGTATTCTCGAGGGCTTTCTTGAAATACCAAACAAATGCTACATTTTTGGTTCAATCAAAGCTGATTTGATGTCTGTTGGTACTAACAATATCAAAGTTATTTACCACAAAAGTAAGCAAAATTTTGACTCATTTTATCTGTTGAATAATAATCTAACATAGCAAAACATATTCTCACGCCTCCACTGCTAATATAGAGTAAATGAATAATCTTGAAAAAAATTGACAATGGCATAAGACTGAAAAATAATCTGATGCCATAGCTGTATGTTGATAGCTGACTGCTATATCAAAGGCTTTGCTAAGAACACACACACACACACACACACACACACACACACACACACACACACACACACACACACACACACACACACACACACACACACACACACACACCTGTGTCTCCATTAGTTCCAGTGAGCTCTTCCCCTTCAGAGCAACCTGCAACTGATTATGATAGGTCTGACAGCGACGAGCAAAATACTGCAGCCTTGATCTGAACTCCTTTAATCTTTCCTCATTACCAACAAGATAGTCAAGACTCTGAAACAAAAAGAAATAATTCTCACTTCTTCCCAACCTCCCTCTCTTACTAGTTTCAACAGCTAATGAAAAGTAAACAAAAACACTCGACCACAGCGAACTGCAAGTTAGGTTTCTCGCCTTCTTCACTGTCAGGAGGCGGCATATGCTCCTAAATGGAAAGAAAAAATCAAAAACTACCAAAATTGCCTAGTGCACTTTACTAGAAGAAAAGAGTAGAGAGAAGGGAAGCAATCTGAGAGGTCATCTTCTTTACTGAGGTTCATTGAGCCCTCGGCTAGCAGCTGGACTATCTCGTGTTGACCCTGCTTGTCTGCAGTGACTGAGAAGAGAGGAAGAACTTGCTGACACACATACTGGATGAAACGAGCCACAGAGCCACCTTTCTGTGAGAAAGAGAGGAAGGAGAGGGTTAGCTACAGCTTACTAGCACAGCAACACTGTATAATTACATGTAACCACATCATATGCCTCAGAGTAAGTTATAATCATCTCCAGGTGACTGGATATTTAGCCGAGAGAAGTTGTATCATCACCGACAAATATTATGAAGCAGACCAAAGCTTACAAATACCATAACAAGGGCTAGTAGTAATGAGGCTACCATACTGACCTTGGAAAATTTCAAAGCAATTCTGAAGCACACTGAGAACCTGTCCACTGATTCAGTATTCTCAGCCTAGAAATAAACACACTGTAAAAAACAATGGTCTTTGAAGTAGGCCTCTGTGTATACCTGAAACTCCTCCTCCAGCTCAGCTTGCTCACTGATAATATCAATCACTTGTTGTGATCCCTCACTTGTTGAGAGGTGCTGCATCTTGTTGAGTATCTCCATGAAAGACTCAAACTCATCTCCTGACACATGTACTAACACCTAGTGGAAGAGAACAACAAAGTTAGTAGTCATAACAAAAAATACTTGCCATGCCATTAAAAGGTATGTCAGGAGTTTAATTTTTCAAATCAGGAATGTTTTTTAAATGGCTGTAACTATTTCAGTCTTTGTTCAATTCTTATCAGACTTGTAATACTGTTTCTCCTGGCTATCCTCTTTTATATAAGTATTCTTTCATACAAAACGGACAAGGTACACAGAAATGCGAGCTACAAAGCCGAAGCGACCACTTTTTCATTGTTTTCATGTTATTTTCCAGAAGAAGCACGCCACGTTGCCTTGGTGTATTATTTGCTTAGAACAACTACTGAGCTAACTTTTCACCGCAGGCCGCCTCGACAGCTACGTTGAGACACCAGCCAGCCTTCGAGCAAGAAAATTTTCAGTACGTTTTTTTAAGCTACTCGCTCACCATTCTCATAGACACAGCGCTGGCGGCCTGCGATGGAAATAGTGCTCTACCATCATAGAATCTATAAGTCAAGTTAAGCTGTGATTGCGCTCCTCTGTCCAAAGATACTAGCCAGACTCTATGGAGTACAACTGACAGCTTGCTCTCTCGCGCGCTTCTTCGATCTACAGTGGCCATTTTCTATGGAATCTAAATATAGGTGTTCCAATAATAGCTGCTGGGCGTTGGAAACTTGGCAAAAGCGCTCAGGGCACAGGATGTGGCTTGCTGCTTGTTTGCTTTGACATTTCCCTAGCAACCACAAGAATGTAATATACTGCTTTTCAATAACAGTATACTAATTGCAATAACCGTATACTGACTCAAGATGGCGCATCGCTTGCACGAGTTGCGTGGAGTAGGCAGGTTCAGTATACCTGTTGCTAATCTTCCACCTGGCTGGACTCAAGACCACAGAAGTCAGAAATACACCGTGTGGCACGATGATAAGGACAACAGCTACAAATCAAATCACGGAAACGCCCAATCTCGTACACGCGCTCGTGAATAATTACAACGTGACGTCAACGTTATTATTGCAGTGATAATTAGCTGTATGAGCTAGCATAGCAACAGGTTTCAGCCTTGATTCTGCAGCAACCAATAATGATTTCCAAAAACTGACCTGCAGCAGCATATAAGGACACTATAATGACTCTGTTTTGTGAAAATGAAGCAATTCCAAGAGACAAAAATAAACTCCTGACATACCTTAAATTATCTATTAATTTTATTATACCACGCGGTAGACGTGGCATATTTAGGGTTGGGCGGAAAACAAGATGGCAAGCATTAAATAAAAATAACTTTTTCTACAGAAGGCTTGTGAAGGTTTGTGTTCAGAAAATCAGCTCCATAAATGCATGAATTTGATGCGAAGAACTTGAGGCGCAAAACTGACCTTTTTGACCAGTTCCACAAGGCACTGTTCATTGTCTAGTGATGGTATGAAGAGTTTGTGTCTCATGTCCATCAGTGATACACTGACATACTCTATACCCTTCTCCCTCACTGAATCACTACCTCCCATGATCTGATCAAATATACCACTAAGAGCACCTTGAGAAGGAATAATGGTAAAGAGAAGAAGTCAAATACTATAGGAGTAACACTACAAATGTACAAATGTATCTCTACACAGACAGTGCCTCAGTGAGACCGTAAAGTTGTAATCATATCCAACCAACGGAGGATAAGTTACAGAATCATCACTGGCTTATGAAGACACAATACACTAACCTGCTGTATTGAGCTGTAGTACAGTGGACATTGCTGTCTTGACAAGACCCAAATCAACAGCATCCTCTGAAAAAGTGACAACAACCAATAATTGAAGCAGTCACTTGTACAAAGTAAATATAAAGTGCCTTCAGTGAGACCGCAAAGTTGTAATCATGTCCAACAAATGTTGGATGGTTTCTTGAATATTAAAATCATCACTGGCACACATGTACATCAATCAACAACTGAAGCAATGTATGTAGGATAGAATCAAGACAATGGCTAGCTCACCAGTCACAAGAAGCTGGGTCAGTACATCAGCGACTTTAGTGCACAACAGAGCTTCATCTGGTCCTTTGCACAGGCTGGGTAGACCCTTGATGGCACATCTCCTGATCTATAGAACACATACAGACCACGCCTAGTAAATATCAGACCACACCCACTTGTTACCATTGTGTCTTCGTCAACAACTAAGTCTAGTAAAGCGTTCATTGCCTTCTCTGTCATCTCAGGAAAGTAGGAGAGGAACTTTGTAATGAAGCCAGCTGCAAGCCTCTTCTCTCCACCAGTCCCTTTGGATGCTGCTAGAATACACTCATATGCTTTTTGATGCTAGAAAATAAAATTTAAACGTATAGAGTGAGCATTAAATAGAACATATTTCTTTTTCTGTAAAATGGTACCCACAAGCTATTTTTCACTCTATTCACAGAAAATACTCACCTCTCCAGCATTGTCCCTTGCATCAGCGAGGATGCCATAGTTTCTGTACAATTCTTCCACCCCTCCACTGTCCATTTTCACGATTTTGCGAGAGAAGCTAATAAAACCTGATAAGATCCCGCCAAATTTAAATCTATGTTTACTACACCTTGCAACTGGTAATATTTCAACTACAGTGGCGTCTTCTTGTTTAGAGGCGTCTCTCTCTCTAGCGCCAAGACTTTAGCACGGCCCACTCTGTGTCGACCAACTGGCGGGTTCTTCACAGGTTAAGTTATTAAGAAGGCGTGGTCTATTATTGGCCGGCCAGCTCCACCTGTTGCTGCTGCAGAGCTGAGCGTCTTTGCTGCAACAGCTCCGTTGCTAATGGCTGCTTCTCACAATGCACAGGACGAAGGCAGCAAAGTAGGTTAGTCATGCTTGCTGCCTGTTCCACTCCTGCTGTTGGTAACTTGCCATATCATTTTGAATTTCATTTCTCTAGTCTGTGAAGACTTGGGTCTGCTGCTTGAATGCCTTACACTACAAAATGGCGGAGTGGACACACAGAAGCAAGTGCTGGTCACAATAGCAGCTATGTGTAGGAACAATAGTGAGTTCAGTTGGACAAAAATGTAAAGTTATCGTTTACCACGTGTTTGTAGCCGTAGCAAGCAAAGAGTTGCGAGTGTCTGGAAGACTAGAGACCATTGTTGAGCTACTGGTCAACACAGCATCAAAACAGCTCCAGCAAGCAACGCTATACACCCTCAGCTGTGCAGTGGAAGAGAATGGTAACAAAATTTGCAATGTATGACATCAAATTTTGTGTATTTTGTCTAGTTGAGTGTAAGATGCAACTGACAGAGAATAACCTGTTCAAGATGCTGGCTAGCCTGGTCAGCTCTGAGGACTCCTCTCCTCCTCTGAAAGCAACTAGTGTCTTCCTCACCACTTGCATACTGCTAGACAACAGTGAGTACTACCACACATCACTCATGACACTAGTGCTAGTCTTGTTACTGTCCATCAGTTCAAGGTCAGCATCTGGGAAGAGAGACAAGACTACTAGCAAAAATCATTGATCAATTTAAGTAAGTACTAATCCACGGTAATTTTTGTGCAACAGTAGTTTTTGTTGAACTGAGCTTGTTGAGCTGTTACTAGAAATTCAGAAAAAGCATTATACAGTATTGTATCTCTTTGCTCTGGTGTAATGGTGTCATGCTGTCGTGTTCAGGTGTTTAGTCACTGTGTTCAAGGACTTGTGTACTGCATCAGATGATGACAGCAAACAGATGAACACACAGCTAGTAGAGCTGTGGGGATGCCTAGCCAACGCTATCATGACAGCCACTACTCAACCACACAACGGTTAGTAAAACAAAATAATTATTAGTCATTCTTCTCTCTCAGAGTACAATCAGTTGCAGTGTTGTGCTGTATTCCCGGCTGCTGTCAACATGCTCTACTTCACTCAACAAACACAACTGCTCAAACCACTGCTCACAGTACTAGCAGTGTGTGTCAGCAGAAATGGTAATGTACCACTCTCACTCACCCACCCACTAACTTACTCTCTCTCTCTCTCTCTCTCTCTCACAGAGAAGTCACAGGATCGTCTACAGATGTTTGGTGGAGTGACAGCACTCTCTAACCTGCTGGAGGATTTAGTGAAACAAGCTGACACTATGGATCAGCTTTATGAAGACAAGTTAGAGGACCTGCTTGCTTTCATATCTCATGTGATACAGGCTATCTCAGAAGCAACACATGGCAATGGTAAGTAGTGAACTGACTTGATATGCTTGATATGATGAGGGGAACACAACCGTGTACTTGTCATGAGTATCACAATGGTCTCAATTGTTATTTACAGAGTCTATTCGTTCCAAGTTGACCAATCTTGTGCCGATTCTAGTACAGCTACTCACTAGACAAGGACTCAGTGACTTCATGCTACTACATGTGGTACTCTGTCTCGGCAACCTCACTGATGACAACCGTAAGCTGTGCACAGCAGTTCTTGCATGAGTACTGTGGTCTCATAGTCCACAATACATGTACATTCAAAGTGTCTGTCTCACTATAGGTATCAACCAGCAGCAGTTGCTGATCAATGATGGAGTATCTCTACTGATCAATGCTATGGCAGTTTCTCAGGTCAGTGACACACCATCTGCCTCATCTACTAACTATAACATGTACATACATAATGTGTGTTTACAGAATGAGGAGCTCACTAAAGCTATCACATATGTATTACACACCTGTACTGAGCGAACCAAACCAATAGGTACGTTATGCCCAATTTTTTCACTGAGTATTAGTAAAATTTCACTCTCAATTGTGCACACAGCCACACCTCCTACAGACCTGACTCTTCCAGACAGCTCATCTGGTAGTCTCACTCCGATCATGAAGAAACCATTCAAAGCACCTCCAATAACAATAGAACACTGCCGCCCACAAACAAAGACAATGAAAGCTACCGTAGAGAAAGCAGCTGATGAACTGGATTGTGAGAATATACTAAAAGGGTTGGATGCTAAACGTATACCAGTGGAAGATAAGGTGAAGCACTGGCTGGATACCAATATGGTGGACAAAGAACAAGAACTGAACAGACAAGCAACTGATGATCATAAAGACTGCTTCAATAAAGAAGAGATAGGTAGCGACCATGCCCAGCAATCTCACTCAGATGAGCATCCACTGCTCGAGCTAACTAGCACAATGGACGCTGGTAACATTGTGCCACTTCAGAATCTCAAGACAGTGTTTCTTGTCGGCAAAGAGAAGAGAAAGCGATCACCATCATCTCCTTGTACTGCTGATCACACCCCTCGATTGAGCAAAAGAGCAAACAGTACACAAGGAAGAACAGAAAAGAGCATGCAAGAAGGAGAAAGATATCTTGAAGGAGGCTTGGAAAGAGGGGAAAACAGTGGAGAGAAAAGTGGATCTGATCAGGAAGGAGAAGTAATGGTTGATCAAACAAGCACTAGTAAAATTGTGGTGAGCAAAGCACAGAGAATTGGAGGAGGAGTGATGCAGAAAGACAAGCAGCAAGAAACGTTGAAGCAGTTACAAGATCAATTCACAGAGGAACAGAGACAAACAGAGAATCTAGCAAAGCAGCGTGAAGAGTTAGTGAGCAGACAGGGTCAGCTACAGAGCCAGCTACAAAAGGAACGAACACAGAACGAGGGAATGAAAGAGAAGTATCTGATTCTGAGGCAACAAGTGGAAGAAATGAGCAAGCACAAAACAGCATTCAAGTGCCTTGGTTGTGATGCTATCAATGCTCATGTGACAGTGACCAGCAGAAATGCACTGCATCTTCTCAGCCGAGACTCAGGCACTTGTCGCTACCATCGTCACCTGACAGAGTTCGTGAGGAAGAGAATGCCTTTGATCACTGTAACCCACTCACCTGAAGCTATCCGGCAGCCATCATTCAGTCAGCTACCTCGAGAGCTACTCCACCCATCACACGGTGACCAAGAACAGCAGCCACCTCTACAGCAAGAAGATCAACAAGTACTAGCACAAGAGCAGCAGACACTACAAGATCAAGATGAGCTATCCACTAATCCATCATCATCAAGCTGCCAAGATGAGCAATCATTATCTAGTCAACAAGAACAGCACTCACCACAACCATCACTAAATCAAGAAGACCAGAACCCAATAATTCATGTACTATCAAGTCAAGAAGAGCTGGAGGAACTATCACTAATACAGCCATCACCACTACACTCACAATCTCACAGACACCAGCCATTACTACAGCAGCAGCAGAGATCATCACTGCATCTACCACACCAGACAATGACCCAACAACACAAGACACTGCATCAACATGAATCACATCATGAACCAAAACAAAACCAGTCAATGATCAAACAACACCATCAACCCAAGCAACTACTACACAACCAGACATTACTAGAACACAAGAGACGACAGCAACAAGAATCACACCAGCACCATCAGAAAGCATACCATCACATGCAGAGACAACAACATGAGCGATATCATCAACAAGATCAAGAATATTCTGTACAATCATCATCAAGTGATCACAGCGACCATGAGCTGACAGTACCAACACACTCCACTCACTGCGGCACCTCCAGACAGAAGAAACAACCACTTAGTGACGTTAAAAACACTCAGTCATTGTCTCGTGATCGGACTCCATTTGACTATCCGTCAGATGAGACAGACAATGAGAGGAAGAGGAGAACACAGCAAAGGAAGAAGGATATGAAAACAGTGACTCATCCAACCAAGGTCAGTCAATAGATGAAGCTGATACATGTTAGTACAATAGTGTAAACAATGATACACTACTGGTCTACATAATTCATTGCTCATGCTTATTCATGCAGTTGCCACGGGAACGTGTACCCTACACACGAGAAGAGGAGCAGTATATTGTGGAGGGAGTACAGAAGCTGGGTCATCGATGGCGTCACATACTATCAGCCTATCCCTTCCATCCACACAGAACACCAGTAGATATTAAAGATAAGTACAGACTACTGATAAGAGCAAAGATTACAAAATGACATAATATTTTACACTATCAAAAAGTCAACAAAAAAATTTAAGTGTTGAAATAATTTTATAAGTGAACTGTGCCGGGTGTTGAAATTTGATTCTATTATCTGTGTTTCTTCTATCCTCATAATCTATTAGGCATAAAGAAAGAGAGAAAAGTATGAGTGGATTGCCGTCGAGTTGAAAAAGATAGCGTTAAAATTTTAGACTCAGAAAGAAGAAATTAAACAAATTGGGCTGTCTGAAATACTATTTTTTGGTAGTTTTCATGTAAACAATTGTACTGCCAACAGTGAGTATAAACATGTCATGTGACACATCATGACAATGTACATGTATGTTGGTAGCATACCTTGTGTTTTCAATGAGCTTAGCAAGTGCACCCAGTTCAGACTGTCTGAGACACTCTATCAAGTGTTGACATGTACAAGTAGGAGCATCACTTGTCAGCCATTCCTGGATGATAGCCTCAGTGACACTCTCAGCTCCATCTTGGATGTGGTTCTTCTTGATAAGCTTAACCTCTTCTCCATTTTCATCTTGTAAGAGACACATACCGAATGTTGTGTAGTCATGAGCAGCAATCGTTTGAACTATCCTCAGAGGTTTATCATCAGCCCCTTTCATTGTCTTCAACTCAAGTAGTGTAGGCGGGGCACCTAAAGGCAAATTGGTAATTGGCATCACTACCATTTTATTGAAATACATCTAATGTGGTTAGTTTCCATGGGGTATTCCAGCTAGGTATAATAGGTAGTCATTCTTATCAAGTGAATATTGCAAATCAAGACTTGTGATAAGGTTGATTACGATATCATAATCGATCATGATAACTAGATTTTGATGCCGATTTTGTCATACTGAAACTCCAACACTAGACCAGTGTGGTTAGTTGTCTCTCATGATACACTGGCATACAAAAAATTAGTTAAATTTTTATTACCAAGAGTATTATTTTATTCTCTAATACCGGTCACCATAGAAACACTTTGTACAAAGTGCGATACTTCCGGTGCAATTACACATGAGGGAAACACCTATATTCATGTATATTCAAGTAAACCTACTGTAACTATAAACTGTAAATTTTATACTGCGTCTATAGAAAGAGTTATATTATGTACAGTAATTACCTCGCCAGTGCTTTCTACTACTTCTACTTGTAGATGGGGATCTATCCTCATAATCACCTAAATAAACAAAAGTTTCAGGTCTAGCAAGAGTTACATGTACAGTAATTGCCTCGTCTCTGCTTTCTACTACTTCTACTTGTAGATGGGGATCTATCCTCATAATCACCTAAATAAAAAATAGCACCTAAGGTGCAGATGCCTCGGTGAAACGACACTATATTCACAAACACAACTGATCCACCATTCCACAAACACAGCAACTGCAGTCTGCAGATGCATGTATACAGGATTTCTGTACAATGCAGTGCTTTAGTTATGCAATCAGAAGCCAATCAGTGCTAACCACAATTCAACTGGGCGTGTCTACAGTGTTTAGCACACGAGCAAGATAGCTTCCATAGCTTGCCTACACAATTTCTCTGGACCTGCGCTGCTTTCCTGTAATAAAATTCTAACCTATAAGCTTCTAGGCAGTCAACTGTGGACAGCTTTGCCTTTGGAAGTAAGCAAATCACGCCATATTGATAACTCGAGAACGAAGCTTCGTATACAAGTTTCAAACGATGAAAAGCGAGATATTGTCGAATTATACCTGCATTGCAAGTTTCAGAGCTTACCTTTTTGCGTGCGTCGCAGAAATGGCATAACAGACAGAATGACAGACAGCCCGATTACCGTATGCCTCGTGGCTCCACCCACCGAGGCATAATGAAGCACCTAAGGTGCAGATGCCTCGGTGACCACTATCCACCATGCCAAGGCCATAAACACAGCAACTGCAGATGCATGCAAACAGGATTTCTGTACAGAAGTTGCTTTAGTTATGCAATCAGAAGCCAATCAGTGCTAACCACAATTCAACTGGGCGTGTCTACAGTGCTTTAGCGCAGCAGTCATACCACGAGCGAGATAGCTTCCATAGCTTGCTTACACGATTTCTCTGGACCTGCGCTGATATCCTGAAGTGAAATTTGAACCTATCAGCTTCTATGCAGTCAACTGTGGACAGCTTTGCCATTGGAGAAGTCCAGATCGCCAGCAACGGTAAACAAAGTAAGCAAATCATGCCATAACTCGAGAATGAAGCTTCGTGTACAAATTTCAAATGTTGAAAAGCGGGATAATATCGAGTTCTACTTGCATTGCTAGTTTCAGGGCTCGGCGTTCAGCGTGCGCCGCAAAACTGAAGTAACGGACGGAATGACTGACTGACAAACAACAAACGAACTACTGTATGCCTCGTGGCTCCGCCCACCGAGGCATAACAAAAGTTTCAGGTCTAGCAAGAGTTACATGTACAGTAATTACCTCGCCAGTGCTTTCTACTACTTCTACTTGTAGATGGGGATCTATCCTCATAATCACCTAATAAACAAAGGTTTCAGGTCTAGCAAGAGTTACATGTACAGTAATTACCTCGTCTGTACTTTCTACTACTTATACTTGTAGATGGTGATCTATCCTCATAATCATCTAAATAAACAAAGGTTTCAGGTCTAGTTAGAGTTACAGGTACATGTGCAGTAATTACCTCGTCTCCGCTTTCTACTACTTCTACTTGTAGATGGGGATCTATCCTTATAATCACCTAAATAAACAAAAGAGCATTCAGGTCTAGTAAGAGTTACATGTGCAGTAATAACTTTGTCTCCACTTTCTACTACTTCTACTTGTAGATGGGGATCTATCCTCATAATCATCTAATTAACAAAAGAGGATTGAGGTCTACTAAGAGTTACATGTGCAGTAAGTACCTCGTCTGTGCTTTCTACTACTTCTACTTGTAGATGGGGATCTATCCTCATAATCATCTAATAATATAAACAAGAAGTTTCAGGTCTAGTAAGAGTTACGTGTGCAGTAATTGCCTCGTCTCTGCTTTCTACTACTTCTACTTGTAGATGGGGATCTATCCTCATGATCACCTAAATAAACAAAAGAGGATTCAGGTCTAGTAAGAGTTACATGTGCAGTAATTACCTCGTCTTTGTTTTCTACTACTTCTACTTGTAGATGGGGATCTTTTCTCATAATCACCTAAATAAACAAAATTTTAATAAGGAGTTAGGGTTATTACATTGCCTATGACAACTCAAGAACTGACTATCAAAATGAGAATGTCTTGGTGTGAGTATGTTTATACAATTATCCAATTCATACCTGAGTTCTGATGCCTGCCATCTAGAATAACTTTAGCAGCTGCATTGTATTTCATTTCTTTCAAGGCATTGATTACAGTGTCCCAAGAAGCTTCAGGAAATTTATTCAGCCACTTATTGAACATGTGCATCTTGCATATATTTACTCCTCTAGCTTGATGGGTAACACGAATATCATCCAATATAGACACTTCAAGACCCAACTTTACACCAAGTGTTTCCCATTCAGTGACAGGAGTTGTTAGTTCAAGAAGCTGATCCACTTTAGGAGGATCTAAAAAATGATTCCAATTTCAATAACATTTTTCAGCAGATATGGCATTATGCATGCTGATTATAATTCATTACAATTAGGCCCCGTCTACGATCAGTCAAAAACGTGGAAATGTTTGCAGATTCACTGCAGCATTTTCACTGTTTACACAGTGCTGTTTTGCCAGCGGAAAATAATTAAGCCAATGAAATGTGGGTGTGGCATTTTTGGCAAGTGCTCGAACCAACCATAAAAACACAGGTTTTATTGATAGATTTAGTTTCATGGCTCTTGCTAGCATTCTCTGCAAAGTATAAAAGCTGAAGTACGCTCGTAAATAAAATTTGTGATAATCAGATTTTACCCCAAAATTTTTTAAAAATTGTCTTGCATGGGTAACAGTACCTTCCCATCGTTTTTTCTTAGGAGGAACTTCATCTTTCAGCTGATCTAAACTAGCAGACTCAGATCTTACAGTTGAATGCACTAGTGGTTCCAGAGTTATTTCCTGTAAACGATGGAAATTTTAACAAAAAATGTAGCTAGCTTGGCTACATTAATAAAACTAGCTATTATTAGCCTACAACAAGTCTGTGACAGATTGCAACATAAATTATAGCACTACCACTACATGTAGGACTCACAGTAAACCAGCACTTGTGTTTATCCTCAAGACCAACTAGTCCACTTTTACAATCAGGCTGTGAACAAATGACCTTCTCTGGTTTGTCCTTTGCAGAGCAGGGGGCAGGATGAGGTGGGATCTTATCAGAACGCAAAGCGTGAGGACAGTAAAACCCAAAGTCTCATTTCCAATTTTTTGTGTGAGGAAAAGATGACAAAACTTTTTTGAAGTATTTTCTCAACTCAGAACGACATTCTAATATCAAGCGAGGGTTGATATGCTCAGAGGCGTCATGAAGAATACGAAACTCAAGGTGTGTGGAAAGAGCACGTAACTCAACATCTAGTTCTCCCTTAAAGAAAAAGCGAATCCGATTTCGAAACCGGGTTTGTTTAGCACCGCATCTATTTGAATTGGAATTTCGGTTTCGACTAGTTTCCAGTGCCGAGACACTTTGACTATCGTGGCTGAAAACAATCCAGGTGGAATATGTCCTTCATTTGGTATTAGCAGGAGGGGAGCATAGGTGAGACTATTGAGGTGGCTGCAATTTCGAGATTGAGGGAAGACATTATTGTCAGAAGAAAGAAGGCAGGGGAGGAAGTAGACATTTTCTCCACCAGCAGATTTAGCATCTTCATGAAGAATATATCGTGATTCCAGTAGCTCCACAATCTCATCAGTTGGAATTAATTCTTTATCATCAGATGACCGGTCGTTTTCACAAGCTCTTTTCATCAGAGAATGACGAATCTCTCCTGTAAAACGGATTCTCTCAGCTTGAGCTTGCTCATTTCCTTCAGCACCAAATGCAGTAACAACAAGCTCTACTGGTGGGCGCATGATGACGTTAGGATTAACAATAACTCGCTGACTAATCTTCAGTTTAGTTTTCTTGCCTTGGTAATAGAGGATAGTTCCAAAACTGTCATGCAGGTACTGGAGGATACCACCCTCCTTGGTGAGGTCTTCTTCTGAGATGCCAAAATGCTCAGCTATCTCTATACATTTTTCCAAGCTACACCATCCTGGATTGTGTTCAAATTTCTTGCGAAGAATCAGATGCAGCAGTAAAGTAGCTGTAGGGACTGGCTTTGGGTTGAATCGCTTGCTGTGAACAGTGTTGGTAATCAGTTCACGCAATCTCACAATGTCACTAGAGTCTCCACTGACATTGTTTACTGGGTGTATGTACCTCTTCTCCTCTGCAGGTGACTTGTTATTGACTAGGCATAGCACATCGCTTCTGATGAAATTAGCAAAAGTTTTTTGAACAGATAGATCTAGAGCAAAAACATCTTTCTCATTGCACTTGTCGAGGTAAGTGCCAACAAGAATAGCTGCGGGGGCACTGTTATTTGACTGAAGAGATGAAATGCTAGAAAGAGTGGACTGGATAACCTCTCTGACGGTAATCTCAGATTTATATTGTATGATACTGTCACCACTATCATCTCTGTAAGTCACTGTGTAGGGAGAGTTCATGTCTTGAGACATGTTAAGAAAAATTAAGTTTATAGCATGACCATGAAGTAGAAGTGGTAGAATTTCATGAAATTCTGGTTGTCCTCCAATATCAATAATGTGGAGGAGAGTAAACCTTCCACTTGGTAGAAATTTTCTGATTTTTTTCCAATCTTGTTTTTCAATTAATGAACGGAGTTCAGAAGTAATTTCATCTTCTTTATGGTCTAGTCTTAGCTGTGAGGAGACAATGGAGTGACCTGAGGGTGGCAGACTTTCATCATCTGTGGATTCAGTATCAGATATCTCAGCTGAAAACGTAGAAACAAAATGTTCGTGTTTCTTTAAAGAAATAGTTGCTTCAACAGGATGCGATTCCATTAATACAGAAGATAGTTCTGTAGAAGCAGACTGGATCAGTTCATTTGAGTTTTCCTGAACCTTAATTGGTTCCTGCTGTACAGTATCATCTTCACTGTTAGAACGTGTGTTAAGAATACAGCTGCATAACGCTTGACACTGCTCTTCCAAGCACTGGCATTTCCATTCTTTAGTTATAAGCACAGATGATTGTTCAGTATCACGGTACAGCTGTAATGTCACTGGTGCATCAATGCCTGTGCTAGGAACAATCTCATCGGGTGACAAGTGATCAATTTCTCCAGTAAGACGCCGCCGAGTAGTTGTTTTACCAACACAAGAAGGACCGATAAGATACGACTTGAGTGAGAGTATGTCCACACTACCTTGCTGCTCGATATGCTCCTTCACAACAGTGAAGTTTGTGTCAGCTTCATCTTCGCTCTCATCTTCACTCTCATCATCACCTACAGAGCAGAAAATCAAGGCTAAATGTTAAAGTAGCTAAAACACAGTAGTCATATTTCACAGTGGAATGAACTTCTATAATGCAGTGTTTTTGTGCAGTGTAAAGTATACAATGAACTATAGTGAGTGCTAAGCACATACCTAGCCAGTGCCTGTGTCTGGGATCCAGTTGACATCTCTCTCCAAACTCCTCTGCCTCACACTCCAGAATCTCTGAGAGAGGGTTGTAGGCACAGGTGTGGTGAGCACTGCCCTTGCCACAGGAGCATAGGAAAGAGTCCACTTTGGTGATGGCACCTTCTCCTATTTGAATGATGTGGAGCTTTTCTTCAGTCAACTTTATCGACTTCAGAACAAGATCTCGAATGGTCGTGCAATCTTGTGGAAGTTGCTCGAAAACAGAAAAATAGATTTCCAGTTGAAGATGGCGCTCGATCAAGTACACATGTCCTCCACGCTTGTATCGCAATTTAATTAGATTCCGATATTGTCGATGATGACGATCCATTGAAAAGTGTGACGAGGATTCCGTGAGAAGGAACACTATTATGGCTGGTAGATAACCCACTGGGATTGGAATAACGACATCATATTCATTATTTCGTCTCAGTCTGATCACCCACGGAGGAGATGACTCAGACACACTTGGTTCAGGAGCATAGGAAAGAGCACAAGGCATGAAATATTCTTTGTCGATCGCAACAACTATCTTGACATGCTCCAAGATATGTAGAAAGAATGGTAGCGTGATATACTTAGTGAACTTAACACTCTTCTTCAATGTGTCTACACTAAAGCGTCCATAATATTGCAACAGTTTCTTGGCTCCTGAAGGTAGCACAATGCCGTAGTGATCAGCAAGGAACTCTTCATCTAGAAACGATACACTGATCATTCGAGAGAGCATGTCGAGCACTGGGTTGGTGTCAATGATGACAGAATCTCTGAGCTTTGGAGTATCAAAATGCATGATCAGGCTAATATCGTGAAAGAACCGGATTGCTTGCTTGGTCTCTGATTCAACCATACCCAAAGTATCTCCAAGTTTATAGCACTCGTCAAGTGTAAGTACAGTTCTCTGTTCCTTCTCAGCTATCGTGAGTATGTTGAGAAGAAGTCCAAACCACCGTAGCTTCATTTCGACTTTCAAGCTGACATCTGACTTTTTAAAGAGTCTTTTAAGCTTCTTAGTTAACTCTGCTCTTTTCTTCATGGCCTCAGCATCTACAACCTCAGTGTCATCATCTTTTTTGCCCAAAGCAGCATTGACAGGCAGAATGACCTTCTTACCCAGCTGTACTCGAAATCGCTCATATGGTTTAAGCACTTGCTTGAGAATCAATTCTTTTTCTTCAACAGTTTCGATGCATTCATGAGCCTTGTCTTCAAATGTGCCCACTATAGTGAATTTAGGACACTTTATTGCTGACTGTGTGTTTGGCGGCTGAATAGAAGCTACTGACTTGGCCAGAGTCTCAATTACCTGCTTGTGTGTCAAAGGGACACAGTCAGTAAAATCTGGTATTTTGTTCAAAGGCTCGTTCAATTTGACAGGAAAGATTTGAAGGCAGCTGTTGCGAAGAAAGAGAGCAGTTGCATCTAGAAATTGTGGTTGGCCACCACAATCAGTGACCATCAAACAGTGGGGGTTGAAGATTACTCCTGACTTTTCTGCGTTAAAAAGCCCCTTGAGCACGTCAGGAAACACAGTAGAGGCAGGTTCATCAAGTGGCGCTGTAGTAGAGTTGCTTGCTTGAGGAAGCAGTTGATCATCTTCTGTGTCACTGGTAGATTGGTCGGTTGTTACTACTGTTGCGCCTATTGGATTTTCTTCAATAGCCTTCTTCATTGCTACACACATCAGTTCAGACATCTTGTCTGTTGTGACATGCTCCCACTCGACTCCTTCTGTTGCACTGTCAGTCATTAAGTAGCGAGAGGGTGGATCAACACAGTCTGTACTAGTTCTCGTGGGAGCAGGATCTTTCCCCATAGCGAGGTCAAGAACAGAAGTCTTTCCCACACCAGGATAGCCTCGAATACAAATATTAGTGATCTCCATCTCAACTCTAGCTCCCATCGCGGCCTTGGCAACATCCGGATCTATGTCTACAAAGTGATGAGACAATACTAAAATTACACGCATCATATACCTTTGGGTATGTGTAATAGAATTATACTATCATAGTCAAGCCAGTAAGATTGTGTATGCAAAATTCAAACATGCATGCATGGCGTCAAACGTGAGGATAACGTACTACACTGACGGTGTGCTGTATGATACCAACCTGGTGATTTGCTCTGATGTAGCTGACCATCTGGTGATCTGCTTTGATGCTGTTGATCCATTGATGTTAATTTCTGGACGGTGTCTGTAAGACCAGCTTTCTCCACTGAGCACAAAGTTGAAACAAAACAACCAATGATAGCTTAGTATAATATGTGCGACGTTCACGTACTTTCTTTTTTCATTTTTTCCCCAAGATCATTGCCAGTAGGACTGATCTTTTGAGTCACACAGGACCTTGATGAACTTCATAATGGACTCAGGAGTGACGTCTACCGTACTAGAGACGATCGTCATGAGTTTTGATGCTTGTTCGTTCTCGTTCAAGCCCGTCTCAAAGTGTGTGATATCGTCAGAAACCATTCCAACCTGCACAAGATCGTTGCCGATAGTAGTCGGTGTGGCATTTTTGATCGCGCTCGTCAGATCTGCATAGCGAGTCTGGAACCAGTCTCTTGCAGCTCGCTTCCAGTCGTCCTCCATGGTGAGGTGAGCAGATTCAGGGCCGAATCCAGCTCGAACAAGCGGAAGTGAAAATTACTAAGTAATAGGCATATAAACCATAGTTAATTAATTTTGATAATGAAGAGAGAGGAATACATGAAAAATATTATCATATTGAAAAATGAATTGTGGTCATTCTGTTAGTTGCTGTTATTGTTGTGAGTTGCGAAGGAGAGAAGGAGCTTGATAATCAGACACAGCTTCACTGCCTAGTCTGGTCGAGAGCAGCTTGAGATTCATGGAGTCTACACTATCGCCACTATTATCAACCGATATATCAACATTTCTGTCATTAGCCTGTGAGAGGTATAATGAGCGAGTGATTGAGCAAGTGAGGGAGTGAGTGAGTGAGGGAGAGGGTGAGTGAATGTGAATGGGAGTGAGGGTATGAAAGAGTGAGTGGGCAATGTGAGCAATCAAGTAATGTCTCACCAGTTGAAGAGTTGCTGTGAAGTATCTGCATATCTGAAACGGTTCCTCATCTCTCACAAGATCTCTGAAATAACAAGACTTCTCTCCTGTTTCGTTTCAGAGAATAACACCAACAATGGCGTACCAAGATACTCACCTTGCTTATCCAGCTCACTTATAACTCTTGATCTGTACGTACGGATATCGAATATGGGATGATTTTCCTGAAAAGAAAACACCAGCTACAGTTTAGTACAATATTTCAACTCACTTCTGCTGTGAGTACAGGCTTGACTCTGTCCTCCCATTCTCTGACTCTCTTGGAGAGGTCTGATTCCCTAGCATAGCACAGTGCTAGAGTATGTCCACATCATAAGGAGAGCAGCTGTGCACTAATATTCACTTTAAAAGCTGTGGGCTGGCACTGCCAGTTATCTAATACAATTATCTGGTAGCAGAAATCCCCTTGTGAGGCTTGTGTACTACACAACCAGACCACACTCACCACATAGTTCCTGACCAACTCTTCATAGCTACAAACAACTTCTTCTCCTTCACCTAAAGCTGTAAACAAACCAGTGAAACTGGAGTATTAGTGTAATTACAGGGGCTTACCCATGTCATGTGACGTGTCAAGCATATCCAGTGAATGATGGTCAAAATCATTTGGGTCATCCATGTTTTGTTCAGTTTCAATAATATGGTGTTCTATATCATCAACTGCATTGTCTTCTGAAAGAAAGAGAAAAATCATTCATTCATTCACTCACTCACTCACCTGCTCCTAGTGGATGGTATGCCTCTTCTTCCCCATCATCTCCATCCATCACTTCATCAAGCTCATCCAATATCTGCTGCCTCAAGTTCGCCTATTACAACAAACCACGAAATCTCAACCCACAGCCAGTAACCACAATGTACATACAAAGGATTTTCTATCTCGTCTTTTCTTTTCTTTCCAGAACAATCCTTCTAGCACTGCAGGAGAGGGAGAGCAACTTCACTATACTGTATGTAAAGATGGTGTTACTGACTTGTTGTACTGGGAGCCTTCATGCAGGGGTTCTTAGGAAACATAGACGAACATGAATAAACTGTAAAGAAGAGAAAGAATCACACAAAAATTAAAGAATGGAGTGCATGTACTGTAGCGGAAGAGAACAATGGAACAGTAACACTCTATCTTGTGAAATTATACAATTTTTTCACGGACTAGTGAAAACTTAACAGAAATTATTTAATACCTTACGGTAATACAAAGTGGCTCTTCATATACAAGTGAGTGTGTGTGTGTCTACGTGATAGTATGAGTGAGTGAGTGAGTGAGTAAGGGTGTGTGTGTGTGTGTGTGTGAGTGAGTCATGAGTGTGTGTGTGTGTGCTGGGCTCACAAGATTGGTGTAGGAATTTACTAAGTGACTGTGTATCAGCTAGAACATCCTCCTCTCCACTGGTGGAACTTCTCTTTCTCTTACGAGAGTCACTCTTTCTCAGCGAGATGGTATTCTGAACGTGTTACCTACCAAACAATATGATTGGTCAAAACAAAACAAGTCACTTACATGTACTACATCCTACTTACACACTAGACTCAGATTCAACTGTTACAAGGAAGGGATTATTTACTTTACCAAGCTATGTGTACTTCACAACAAGCCTACTGACTTCACTAGTCAACAATGCATCGTGCAAAAAACTCTTAAACCAGTGGTTTAATCCACTTATGGGCAATGGTACTGCAAACTCTGATTGTCTGGACAATTCTGTAACCAAAGCTATCTGTATAATCAAGGTAGTGGTGAACTCTGGGTACGAAATTTTTCATACAAAGGGGAACCAAAGCTTCATACAGAGGTAATTGTGTCCCAGCACAAGCCCTTCACAATGAAACACACAAACACTTTAGAGACAGTCAAAAATTCTGAGTTTTGAGTACACCAGTAACTAGAATGAGGGCACAGTCTGTTTACTACTGCAACGCAATTTAAATATTGACCTTTTCTGAACGGTTTTGCTCCTTTCATGACACTATGAGGATCAAGATTTCTTGGCGATTTCAAGATTGCTCCATGGATTTCTTGGCGGCTTCTCCTCTGGTCTCACTCTTTGTCTTAATCTATCCTTCCAGACCTGAGCATAGAGAAATGTTGCTTTAGTGAACTGACAAAGATGAGTGCATCACTCACTGATGTTTCTGCTGCTGGTGATGCTGGAGCAATAGCGTTGCCGCCATCACTTCTGTCGTTATTGTCAACTTCAGGTTGAGCTGGCTCACAGACATTGTCACGCTCCATAGATTCAGCACTAGCTGAGAGAGAGAATGGAGTGAGTGAGTAAATGAGTCGGTAAGTGAGAGTGATAAGATAGGTGAGTAGATGAGCAAGTAAGAAAGTGAGTGAGTAGATGGTTGAGCAAGATAACAGTAGAGATTAGCAAGATACTAAAATTGTGATACTGTACTCACCATTCAAGAAGTCCAATGGATCTACTGTGAAGTCATGTTGGTGTCGATCAGATGCTTCATCGTGCTGCCCATGGGGCTGCCCCTCTATTACAAGATGATTGATTGGTTCTAACAGAAGAGCCCCAGAACTATGAATACTACTCGAGTTCAGCTAAAAAACAAGAAAAAACGAAACTAGGGCAGCTGATAAAATTTAAGAAAATCACCTTGAAGTCCATCCTGTTGCCTAGTAATTCGCCATTGTGACTAAAAGAGTAAAGATTAGGAATAGCAGGGTTTGAAGGAGAGGGCAACTGTACCTTAGCAAGGGAGTTGAGACCACTTTTTCAGAGTCTTGCAAACGGACAAGTGACATTGGTGTACGAGGCACCACAGTGACATGCTGTAGGAGAAAAAGATTTATAGACTAAGATCAAAATTCAAAATTCAGTATCATAATCATATCTGCACTATGTTATGTGAGGACACTGGCTTGAGAAGAAGGGTGACCATTGTGAACTAACTGAACACATTAGAGATTTTGTCACTAAAAATTGGCTGTCACCTTGATGCACTGATGTGTTCAATCTCAGAAATCACTGTTGTATTTATTCACACAATGGAACCAGAGACTGAACACATTATTGCAACAATGTGATACTTTACACCTATGACCAGAACTCTTACAGTAAATGAAGGCAACCCTAAGCTCCAGCATATTCAGGAAAGTAGCCTTGTAGATTTAAAGAGAATGAGGAAGAGAGCCAGAGAAAGAGAGAGAGAGAGAGAAAGAGAGGGAGGGGAAGGGAGAAATAGAAGGAGGGAGGGGGAGGAAGGGAGAGAGAGAGGGGTAACTATACCTTGGCGGTAGAGCTAGTTGCTTCAGCCATATCAATATTGGCACCTTCTCTCATATCATCCAAGGTCAAAAACTAATACAAAACAGAGCAATAAGTCATATCTTCATACAAGTTACAGCAACCCTCTCTCTCTCTCCTAACCTCATCATTTTGGTCTGTTCTGTTAGCGAATGATGCATCTGCGTCTCGCCCTTGTTGGTCAACTGAAGACGGTTGAGCAAGTCGCCTTCAGAAGATAATCAAAATGCAACTATTTGAGATTTGTGACAGTGTAAGGTCACCTCTTGTTCGTGATGAGGTCTAGAGTCTGATACACTAGTGCGTAAAGGTACTCGACCTTCTTGCTGTAGACACAGGCCGATCCTTGGATGACCAGAGCTGCCTCAGCAAAATTCATCGTTGTTTGACCATCACCAAAAGAGATCGTGACTCTCTCCAACTAAAGAAGAGATAAATGACGTGCTGCTGTACCAGTTAACATGTGAGGTGCTGAATTTAGCCTCTATCAGTCACGTGGTCTTACCTCAGCAAGGTACTCCTCCAGTTGGGTAGCTACATCCACGTCCCAGTTCTTGTTCAAGTCCCGAATCGGTCTCATGAAGTTTGCAAAACGTGTCTGCTCGTCTCTCTCCATCCCTGCCTTTGGGAGATCACGGCTGGAGCGAGATCGGGCCGGGGAAACTGAGCTAAAGCGTGTTGTTGTTCCCGCCTTACATGTACGCGCGTGTGGTCTCCAACCACGTGATCACCGCGGCAAATCAGGAGGAGGCGGCATATGCTCCTAAATAGAAAAAAAATCAAAACTTTACCAAAATTGAAGTGTGCACTTTATTAGAAGAAAAGAGTAGAGAGAAGGGAAGCAATCTGAGAGGTCTTCTTTACTGAGGTACATTGAGCCCTCGGCTAGCAGCTGGACTATCTCGTGTCGACCCTGCTTGTCTGCAGTGACTGAGAAGACAGGAAAAACTTGCTGACACACATACTCGATGAAACGGCCAACAGAGCCACCTTTCTGTGAGAAAGAGAGGAAGGAGAGGGTTAGCTACAGCTTACTAGCACAGCAACACTGTAAGATTACATGTAAAGAGTAACCACATCATATGCCTCAGAGCAAGTCATAATCATCTCCAGGTGACTGGATAGTTAGCCGAGAGAAGTTGTATCATCACCGACAAAAAAATTATGAAGCAGACCAAAGCTTACACAATACCATAACAAGGGCTAGTAGTAATGAGGCTACCATACTGACCTTGGAAAATTTCAAAGCCATTCTGAAGCACACTGAGAACCTGTCCACTGATTCAGTATTCTCAGCCTAGAAATAAACACACTGTAAAAACAATGTTCTTTGAAGTAGGCCTCTGTGTATACCTGAAACTCCTCCTCCAGCTCAGCTTGCTCACTGATAATATCAATCACTTGTTGTGATCCCTCACTTGTTGAGAGGTGCTGCATCTTGTTGAGTATCTCCATGAAAGACTCAAACTCATCTCCTGACACATCTACTAACACCTAGTGGAAGAGAACAACAAAGTTAGCAGCCATAACAAAAAATGCTTGATCTGTCACAGCCATGCCATTACATTTATCTATTATGCCACGCGGGAGACGTGGCATATTTAGGGTTGGGCGGAAAACAAGTTGGCAAGCATTAAATAAAAATAAATTTATCTACAGAAGGCTTGTGAAGGTTTGTGTTCAGAAAAATGCATGAATTTGATGCGAAGAATGCAAAACTGACCTTTTTGACCAGTTCCACGAGGCACTGTTCATTCTCTAGTGATGGTATGAAGAGTTTGTGTCTCATGTCCATCAGTGATACACTGACATACTCTATCCCCTTCTCCTTCACTGAATCACTACCTCCCATGATCTGATCAAATATACCACTAAGAGCACCTTGAGAAGGAATAATGGTAAGGAGAAGAAGCCAAATACTTTAGGAGTAACAATACAAATGTATCTCTACACAGACAGTGCCTCAGTGAGACCGCAAAGTTGTAATCATATTCAACCAACGGAGGATAAGTTACAAAGAGAAGATGAATCATCACTGGCTTATGAATATTCATGAGTGCTTGACTGCAATAATTATGTGCAATACACTAACCTGCTGTATTGAGTTGTAGTACAGTGGACATTGCTGTCTTGACAAGACCCAAATCAACAGCATCCTCTGAAAATGTGAAAAAAAAATGAGGCAGTCACATGTGCGAAGTAACTATTTTAAAGTGTAAAGTGCCTTCAGTGAGACCGCAAAGTTGTAATCATGTCCAACAAGTGTTGGATGGTTACTTGAATATTAAAATCATCACTAGCACACATGTACATCAATCAACAACTGAAGCAATGCATGTAGGGTAGAATCAAGACAATGGCTAGCTTACCAGTCACAAGAAGCTGGGTCAGTACATCAGCGACTTTAGTGCACAACAGAGCTTCATCTGGTCCTTTGCACAGGCTGGGTAGACCCTTGATGGCACATCTCCTGATCTATAGAACACATACAGACCACACCTAGTAAATATCAGACAACACCCACTTGTTACCATTGTGTCTTCGTCAACAACTAAGTCTAGTAAAGCGTTCATTGCCTTCTCTGTCATCTCAGGAAAGTAGGAGAGGAACTTTGTAATGAAGCCAGCTGCAAGCCTCTTCTCTCCACCAATCCCTTTGGATGCTGCTAGAATACACTCGTATGCTTCTTGGTGCTGGAAAATAAAATTTAAACGTATAGAGTGAGCATTAAATAGAACAAATTTATTTTTCTGTACCCACAAGCTATTTTTCACCCTATTCACAGAAAATACTCACCTCTCCAGCATTATCCTTTGCATCAGCGAGGATGCCATAGTTTCTGTACAATTCTTCCACCCCTCCACTGTCCATTTTCACGATTTTGCGAGAGAAGCTAACAAAAATCTGATAAGATCCCGCCAAAATTTAAATCTATGGTCACTGCACCTTGCAACTGGTAATATTTCAGCTACAGTGGCGTCTTCTTGTTTAGAGGCATCTCTCTCTAGCGCCAAGACTCTAGCACGTCCCACTCTGTGTCGACCATGTGCAGCAACTGGCGGGTTCTTCACAGGTTAAGTTATTAAGAAGGCGTGGTCTCAATTATTGGTGGGCCAGCTCCACCTGTTCCTGCTGCAGAGCTGAGCGTCTTTGCTGCAACAGCTCCGTTGCTAATGGCTGCTTCTCACAATGCACAGGACGAAGGCAGCAAAGCAGGTTAGTCATGCTTGCTGCCTGTTCCACTCTTGCAGTTGGTAACTTGCCATATAATTTTCATTTCTCTTGTCTGTGAAGACTTGGGTCTGCTGCTAGAATGCCTTACACTACAAAATGGCGGAGTGGACACACAGAAGCAAGTGCTGGTCACAATAGCAGCTATGTGTAGGAACAATAGTGAGTTCAGTTGGACAAAAAAATCTAAAGTTTTGTTTTTCCACGTGTTCGTAGCTGTAGCCAGCAAAGAGTTGCGAGTGTCTGGAGGACTAGAGACCATTGTTGAGCTACTGGTCAACACAGCATCAAAGCAGCTCCAGCAAGCAGCGCTATACACCCTCAGCTGTGCAGTGAAAGAGAATGGTAACAAAATTTGCAACGTTTGATATCAAATTTTGTGTATTTTTGTCTAGTCGAGTGTAAGATGCAACTGACGGAGAAGAACCTGTTCAAGATACTGACTAGCCTGGTCAGCTCTGAGGACTCCTCTCCTCCTCTGAAAGCAACTAGTGTCTTCCTCACCACTTGCATACTGCTAGACAACAGTGAGTACTACCACACATCACTCATGACACTAGTGCTGTCTTGTTACTGTCCATCAGTTCAAGGTCAGCATCTGGCAAGAGAGACAAGACTACTAGCAAAAATAATTGATCAATTTAAGTAAGTACTAATCCACGGTAATTTCTGTGCCACAGTAGTGTTTGTTGAACTGAGTTTGTTGAGAAATTCAGAAAGAAGCATCAAAATGTGTATACAGTACTGTACCTGGTGTAATGGTGTCATGCTCTGTTCTCGTGTTCAGGTGTTTAGTCACTGTGTTCAAGGACTTGTGTGCTGCATCAGATGATGACAGCAAACAGATGAACACACAGCTAGTAGAGCTGTGGGGATGCCTAGCCAACGCTATCATGACAGCCACTACTCAACCACACAATGGTTAGTAAAGCAAGCAATAAAATAATTATTAGTCATTCTTCTCTCTCAGAGTACAATCAGTTGCAGTGTTGTGCTGTATTCCCGGCTGCTGTCAACATGCTCTACTTCACTCAACAAACACAACTGCTCAAACCACTGCTCACAGTACTAGCAGTGTGTGTCAGCAGAAATGGTAATGTACCACTCTCACTCACTCACTCACTCACTCACTCACTCACTCACTCACTCACTCACTCACTCACAGAGAAGTCACAGGATCGTCTACAGATGTTTGGTGGACTGACAGCACTATCTAACCTGCTGAAGGATTTAGTGAAACAAGCTGACACTATGGATCAGCTTTATGAAGACAAGTTAGAGGACCTGCTTGCTTTCATATCTCATGTGATACAGACTATCTCAGAAGCAACACATGGCAATGGTAAGTGATGAGGGGAACACAACTGTGTACTTGTCATGAGTATCACAATGGTCACAATTGCTATTTTACAGAGTCTATTCGTTGCAAGTTGACCGATCTTGTGCCGATTCTAGTACAGCTACTCACTAGACAAGGACTCAGTGACTTCATGCTACTACATGTGGTACTCTGTCTTGGCAACCTCACTGATGACAACCGTAAGCTGTGCACAGCACTTCTTGCATGAGTACTGTGGTCTCATAGTCCACACTACATTCAAAGTGTTTGTCTCACTATAGGTATCAACCAGCAGCAGTTGTTGATCAATGATGGAGTATCTCTACTGATCAATGCTATGGCAGTTTCTCAGGTCAGTGACATGCTCACTATCTCGTGAACTTGTACTGACATTAAATTTTTTATTTTCTTTACAGAATGAGGAGCTCACTAAAGCTATCACATATGTATTACACACCTGTACTGAGCGAACCAAACCAATAGGTACGTTATGCCCAATTTTTTCACTAAATAAATTATTATTAAAATTTCACTCTCAATTGTGCACACAGCCACACCTCCTATAGACCTGACTCTTCCAGACAGCTCATCTGCATGGTAGTCTCACTCCGATCATGAAGAAACCATTCAAAACACCTCCAATAACAATAGAACACTGCCGTCCACAAACAAAGACAACGAAAGCTACCGTAGAGAAAGCAGCTGATAAACTGGATTGTGAGAATATACTAAAAGGGTTGGATGCTAAACGTATACCAGTGGAAGATAAGGTGAAGCACTGGCTGGATACCAATATGGTGGACAAAGAACAAGAACTAAACAGACAAGCAACTGATGATCATAAAGACTGCTTCAATAAAGAAGAGATAGGTAGCGACCATGCCCAGCAATCTCACTCAGATGAGCATCCACTGCTCGAGCTAACTAGCACAATGGACGCTGGTAACATTGTGCCACTTCAGAATCTCAAGACAGTGTTTCTTGTCGGCAAAGAGAAGAGAAAACGATCACCATCATCTCCTTGTACTGCTGATCACACCCCTCGATTGAGCAAAAGAGCAAACAGTACACAAGAAAGAACAGAAAAGAGCATGCAAGAAGGAGAAAGATATCTTGAAGGAGGCTTGGAAAGAGGTGAGGACAGTGGAGAGAAAAGTGGATCTGATAAGGAAAGAGAAGATCAAACAAACGCTGGTAAAATTGCGGTGAACAAAGCACAGAGAATTGGAGGAGGATTGATGCAGAAAGACAAGCAGCAAGAAACATTGAAGCAGTTACAAGATCAACTCACAGAGGAACAGAGACAAACAGAGAATCTAGCAAAGCAGCGTGAAGAGTTAGTGAGCAGACAGGGCCAGCTACAGAGCCAGCTACAAAAGGAACGAACACAGAACGAGAGAATGAAAGAGAAGTATCTGATTCTGAGGCAACAAGTGGAAGAAATGAGCAAGCACAAAACAGCATTCAAGTGTCTTGGTTGTGATGCTATCAATGCTCATGTGACAGTGACCAGCAGAAATGCACTGCAGCTTCTCAGCCGAGACTCAGGCACTTGTCGCTACCACCGTCACCTGACAGAGTTCGTGAGGAAGAGAATGCCTTTGATCACTGTAACCCACTCACCTGAAGCTATCCGGCGGCCATCATTCAGCCAGCTACCTAGAGAGCAACTCCACCCATCACACGGTGACCAAGAACAGCAGCCACCTCTACAGCAAGAAGATCAACAAGTACTAGCACAAGAGCAGCAGACACTACAAGATCAAGATGAGCTATCCACTAATCCATCATCATCAAGCTGCCAAGATGAGCAATCATTATCTAGTAAACAAGAACAGCACTCACCACAACCATCACTAAATCAAGAAGAACAGAACCCAATAATTCATGTACTATCATCATCAAGTCAAGAAGAGCTGGAGGAACTATCACTAATACAACCATCACCACTACACTCACAATCTCACAGACACCAGCCATTACTACAGCAGCAGCAGAGATCATCACTGTATCTACCGCACCAGACAATGACCCAACAACACAAGACACTGCATCAACATGAATCACATCATGAACCAAAACAAAACCAGTCAATGATCAAACAACACCATCAACCCAAGCAACTACTACACAACCAGACATTACTAGAACACAAGAGACGACAGCAACAAGAATCACACCAACCACTAAAGCACCATCAGAAAGCATACCATCACATGCAGAGACAACAACGGTGTCATCAACAAGATCAAGAATATTCTGTACTATCATCATCGAGTGATCACAGCGACCATGAGCTGACAGTACCAACACACTCCACTCACTGCGGCACCTCCAGACAGAAGAGACAGCCACTCAGTGACATTAAAAACACTCAGTCATCGTCTCGTGATAGGACTCCATGCATTTGACTATCCGTCAGATGAGACAGACACTGAGAGGAAGAGGAGAACACAGCAAAGGAAGAAGGATATGAAAACAGTGACTCATCCAACCAAGGTCAGTCAATAGATGAAGCTAATACATGTTAGTATAAATTTTATTCATTGCTCATGCTTATCATGCAGTTGCCACGGGAACGTGTACCCTACACACGAGAAGAGGAGCAGTATATTGTGGAGGGAGTACAGAAGCTGCATGGGTCATCGATGGCGTCACATACTATCAGCCTATCCCTTCCATCCACACAGAACACCAGTAGATATTAAAGATAAGTACAGACTACTGATAAGAGCAAAGATTACAAAATGACGTAGTACTCATTATGATGCAAAAGATCAACAGAAAAATGAACTAAGTAATAGTGACATGTTGAAATAGTAGTGAAGTTCGATAGAAGTGTCAGGTGTTGAAATTTGGTCTATTGTCTGTGTTGCTTGGGAGATATTGTATCCTCACAAACTATTAGAAAGAGGAAAGGAATGGCAAGAGAATAGAAAATAATTGTTGTCTTAGTACAGTAGACCTGAATGGTTGTGAATATCATCACAGGCTTGTGAATTTCATTACATGTGTTATGAAGTGGGAAATTTTCATGGGAGAAAATTTACGCGAATGCACGAGATAGAGGATTTCGCGAGTAATATTTTCACGAATTAGTGCTGTTGCCCTATCTTTGTCAACAAAAACAAGACATTCACGGATAATATTTTCGCGAATAGCCTGTAATTCGCGAAAATTTTTTCCCGCGAAAATTTCCCGCTATACGGTATCATGGTCGAAAAGAAGAAATAAAAAAATGTGGCTGTCTGGCATGCAATACATTATTTATCATGGCAATGTACATGTATGTTGGTAGCATACTCAATGAGCTCAGCAAGTGCACCCAGATCAGCATCTTTGAGACACTCTATCAAGTGTTGATATGTACGAGTAGGTGCATCACTTGTCAGCCATTTCTGGAAGATGGCCTCAGTGACACCCTCAGCACCATCCTGGATGTTGTTTTTCTTGATAAGCTTAACCTCTTCTCCATTCTCATCTTGTAGAAGAAACACACCGAATGTTGTGTAGTCATGAGCAGCAATCTTTTGAACTATCTTCAGTGGTTTACCATCAGCTCCTTTCATTTTTTTCAACTTCAGTAGTGTGAGCGGGGCACCTAAAGGCAAATTGGCATGACTACCATTATTATTGAAATACATGTAGCTATAAATAAATGTGGTTAGTTTACAGGGTATTTCAACTAGGCATAAAGGTATAGTCGTTCTTATCAAGTGAATATTTGGAAAATCATGACTTGTGTTAAGATGATACTGCTGAAACTCCAACACTAGACCACAGTGTGGTTAGTTGTCTCTAGTGATACTTTGGTATACCAAAAATTAGTTAAATATAATTACCAAGAGTATTTTATTCTCTACTATCGCCGTAGAAACACTGTGTACAAAGTATATGATACTTCCAGTGAGATTACAAATGAGGAAAACACCTATATTCACGTATATTCAAGTACACTCTATTCACCCCGTAAATGTTTTTTCTTGGAAGTGGGATCACAAGAGGCTACATAGAACAGAAGAATGCGTGAAGCACACAACACTGGTAAAAATGTGTGAGAAAAATAATCATGGGTACATTGAACACAGTACCTTCCCCTAGTTTTGGGACTTCGTCTTTACTAGTAGACTCAGATCTTACAGTTGAATGCACTAGTTGTTCCGGAGGTATTTCCTGTAAACAATGAGAAATTGAACAAAAAATGGAGCTAGCTTGGTTACATTAATAAAACTAGCTATTAGCCTACAACAAGTCCGTGACAGATTGGAACATAAATAATAGCACTGCCACTATACATGTAGGTGTATTTAAACTCACAGTAAACCAGCACATGTGTTTTTGGTCGAGACCAACTAGACCCTCTTTACAACCATACTGACAACATTCGACCTTCTGTGGTTTGACCTTATCAGTGCAGCAAGCAGGATGAGGTGGGATTTTATCAGAACGCAAAGCGTGAGGACAGTAAAACCCAAAGTCCCATTTCCATTCTCTTGTGTGAGGAAAAGATGACAAAACATCTTCGAAGTATTTAATCAACTCAGAACGACATTCTGATATCCGAGAGTCGATAGGGCAAGGCTCAGTGGCATCATGAAGAATACGACACTCAAGGTGTGTGGAAAGAGCACGTAACTCAACATCTAGTGCTCCCTTAAAGATAAAGTGAATCCGATTTCGAAACCGGGTTTGTTTAGCATCATTTTGAACTTTAGTTTCGAATAGTTTCCAGTGCTGAGACAATTTGACTATCGTGGCTGAAAACAATCCAGGTGGAATATGTTCTTCATTTGGTATTAGCAGGAGGGGAGCATAGGTGAGATCATTGAGGTGGCTGTGATCTCGAGATTGAGGAAAGACATTATTGTCAGAAGACAGAAGGCAGGGAAGGAAGTAGACCGGTTCTCCTTTAGCAGAACGAGCATCTTCATGAAGAATATATCGTGATTTCAGTAGCTCCACAATCTCATCAGTTGGAATTTTATCATCAGATGGCCGGTTGTTTTCACAAGCTCTTTTCATCTGAGAATGATCAATCTCTCCTGTAAAACGGATTTTCTTAGCTAGAGCTTGCTTAATTCCTTCAGCACCAAATGCAGTAACAACAAGCTCTACTGGTGGGTGCAAGATGACGTTAGGGTTGACAATAACACGCTGACTAATCTTCAGTTTCTTGCCTTGCCTTGTCTTGCCTTGGTAATAGAGGATAGTTCCAAAACTGTCATGCAGGTACTGGAGGATACCACCCTCCTTGGTGAGGTCTTCTCTGGAGATGCCACAACGCTCTGCTATCTCTACACACTCTTCCAAGCTGCACCATCCTGGAGTGGGGTTGAATTTCTTGCGAAGAATCAGATGCAGCAGTAAAGTAGCTGTAGGGACTGGCTCTGGCTTGAACCGCTTGCTGTGAACAGTTGTGGTAATCAGTTCACGCAATCTCATAATGTCACTAGAGTCTCCACTGACATTGTTTACTGGGTGTATGTACCTCGCGGGTGGCTTATTATTGGCTTGGCATAACACATCGCTGTTGATAAAATTGTCAAAAGAATCTTGAACAGATTTTTCTAGAACAGAAACATCTTCCTCATTGCACTTGTCGAGGTGAGTGCCAACAAGAATAGCTGTGGGGGCACTGTTATTTGACTGAAGAGATGAAATGCTAGAAAGAGTAGACTGGATAACCTCTCTGACGGAAAACTCAGATTCATACTGTATGGTACTGTCACCACTACGATCACTGCCACGGTAAGTCACTGTGTAGGTAGAGTTCATGTCTTGAGACATGTCAAGAAAAATTAAGTTTATAGCATGACCGTGCAGTAGAAGTGGTAGAATTTCATGAAATTCTGGTTGTCCTCCAATGTCAATAATGTTGAGGAGAGTAAACCTTTTACTTTTTAGGAATTCTCTGATTTCTTTCCAATCTTTTTTTTTCGATAAATGATCGGAGTGCAGAAGTAATTTCATAATATTCTTTATGGTCTGGTCTTGGTTGTGAGGACACATTGGAGTGACCTGAGGGTGATGGACTTTCATCATCTGTGGATTCAGTATCAGATATCTCAGCTGAAATAGGATCCGGAGGAACAGAATGTTCGTGCTTCTTTAATGAAATAGTTGCTTCAACAGGTTGTGATTTCATTGATACAGGAGATTGTCCTGCAGAAGCAGACTGAATTGGCAGTTCATTTGAGTTTTCCTGAACATTAATTGCTTCCTGCTGTACGGTATCATCTTCACTGTTAGAACGTGTGTAAAGAATACAGCTGCATAACGCTTGACACTGCTCTTCCAAGCACTGGGATTTCCATTCTTTAGTTATAAGCACAGATGATTGTTCAGTATCACGGTACAGCTGTACTGTCACTGGTGCATCAATGCCTGTGCTAGGAACTACCTCATCGGGTGACAAGTGATCAATTTCTCCAGTAAGACGCCGCCGAGTAGTTGTTTTACCAACACAAGAAGGACCGATAAGATACGACTTGAGTGAGAGTACGTCCACACTACCTTGCTGCTTGATGTGCTCCTTCACAACAGTGAAGTTTGTCTCAGCTTCATCTTCACTCTCATCATCACCTACAGAGCAGAGAATCAAGGCTAAATGTTATACTAAAACAAGCAACTTCGTAACAGTAGCATTCCCAATAACAAATTCTGCATAGAGTAGAAATTATTTTATTTAAATCATTATTAATTTTTAATTTGCAGTGTACATGTACATGTATAAAATAAGTCAAAATACCACATAGTATTATTATTGGGGCGAGCCTGAGCGAGCCCCACATTGATGGTGATGTGCGTCCCACGTCGCGGGGAATGTTTGTATATATGTATGTATCTGGCCGCGTGGTGCGTTTGTCCTCCCTATGTTCCCGAGAAGTCACGTGCGCGTACACATTGACCGCGCCCCATGATGTAATCCTCACGTGGCGCGATTTAAAACAAGACAGCGCATTAGAGACGCCTGGATCGACTTCCACAAGGTAAGAGTACTGCCAGGAAGCAACAACGAGCAGCAGAGTCACCTGATCACAGAGCTCCACGACTGCAGCGACAACGGGAATACAAGAGCAGAGGGCTTACTGTTGTGCATATGTAGAAAAATGGATTGTTCTTGAATTGTGCAGGACATAAATCAGCTCAGGCTCGCCCCCAGTATTTTATAAATGTACTAGTTTAAATACCTAAATTACGGGAATCTGTAAAACGCGGAATACGGAATAGCGGAATAACGGAATAAAAGTGGGCGTGTAAGGTGCAAAACATGGATTTGACTGGAATGGCGCCATTATGGCGTAGTGTCGCTAGAAACTAAACCCAAGACCCTAAAAACGTTCGCCTAACAGCGCCCAGTATGAACCTAACAGCAAAAACGTTCGCCTAACAGCGCCCAGTATTCGCCTAACGGCGCTGTTAGGCGAATACTGGGCGCTGTTAGGTCCATACTAGGCGCCGTTAGGCGAATACTGGGCGCTGTTAGGTCCATACTGGGCGCCGTTAGGCGAATACTGGGCGCTGTTAGGTCCATACTAGGCGCCGTTAGGCGAATACTGGGCGCTGTTAGGTCCATACTAGGCGCCGTTAGGCGAATACTGGGCGCTGTTAGGTCCATACTGGGCGCTGTTAGGCGAACGTTTTTAGGGTCTTGGGTTTGGGTTTAGTTTCTAGCGAGACGGCGCCAGTCCATGGTCCATGTTGTGTAGCATGAACTGAACAGTCGATTTTTGATCAGCAACGCCCACCTTACACGCCCACTTTTATTCCGCTATTCCGTTATTCCGCTATTCCGTATTCCGCGTTTTACAGATTCCCCTAAATTATGTACTGCAGTTTGCAAGTTGGTTGTCATAGTCAATGCAGGATAGTTGAATGTGTGGTTAGCCTGTGATAACAGCTATACAGGGCTTCCCTGTATTGCACAATATTATCAGGTGTGGCTACTAACCACACCTGATAACCATTGACTATGACAACCAACTTGCAAACTGCAGTATACAAAATGGGTACATCAAAGTCGCCACCAGTTCTTTATTCATCATTTAGCATGAGTACACCTGTACATGATGAGCTTTCATACAGACTGAGCAAGCTCAAGCGTGATTACTTTAACATTTCATGAACAGAAACTTGATTTCTGTACCTTTGATTCCAGATGAATTTTCATCTATACCACATCGTCCCTTAGCAAGATCAAGGTGCATGAGATCAAGGTGGTTGTGAAGGTCTGTCAGGCAACCGATCCACTTACACCCTTCTGGGCAGTGTACTTTAAGATGTCCGACATTTCGTTGATGATGTTTATCAGGAACAGCACTTGTGAGTGCATCTGGTTCACGACATCTGGGGCACTCTGTTATACCATTACTGAGAAGTCTGTCACGACATAGCCGACAAAGATGGTGTCCACATTCAATGGAGAGGTACGGCTCTGTAAGAGGCTCAAAGCAAATTGGGCATTGGTACTCAATATCTGTTTCCTGTGCTAATATAATAGTGACTGGTTTGCCATGGTCTTCAAGAGACTCTGAAAATAATATGGAAAGAAGAATTTTGAAAAACAGCTTATTTGTGGTACATGCACAAACTGACTGACAACAACATAAAATAAATGAACTTTTGACCAAACCAATATATTTTTTTCTTGATGCTCAATAAT
This sequence comes from Haliclona indistincta, assembly GCA_964017065.1. NCBI lineage: Eukaryota > Metazoa > Porifera > Demospongiae > Haplosclerida > Chalinidae > Haliclona > Haliclona indistincta. The sequence continues at coordinate 2,424,010 of OZ024788.1, read as the reverse complement.
TCTACCAAGCAATTAACTGCCTCAAATACAATTATTTGAAAAATCCTAGGGGTGCCTTGTTAGTGACACATGCTTCTCATAATATTTACTTTTACATGCATCTAACAATAATTATTATAATGGGCCTGTGAAATGTGTTTATGACTCTTTGTGCATGGTTACTGTATGAGCTAGCTGTACCTGACCACACCCACAGCAAAAGATCCCATGCTCACCTGTGGCCGCTGGTGTCTGAAGTGTTAAGTCACTTGGACTTTCCAGTTGCTCGACTTCGGCAAGTGCTGTACAGAAGAACCACAATAAATTATAACAGTCACCTGCTCATAGTCACATAAACACACTGCATGCCGATCATGATGGTACACATTACCTGTGGCAGAGTAATCCAACACAAGCTCATCTCTAATGAATGCCTGCAGTATTCCCATAGTCTGAAGTGAGTCAGCAGCTTCATATATCGCCATCTTCATCTGCTTGACTTCAGCAGTAGAACCCAACCAGACTGCAATGCAACCATCTTCAATTTTAGAGAGGTGGAGATGGTTACCAAAATCACCAAGCTCATTGACAACTAGCATTGACAGATCATTGAGAGTTTTACTACCCCAGGCAATTTTAAGCTTTAGCTTGAAAGAGACTTTGCCTGGTGACAGCTTTGAGGACAAGACCGTTGTTGGAAATAGTAGCTTGAACTGGGACAAAGTAGCACTAGTCATGAAATGAACAAGTTGCTGTTCATATTCATCTACAAGCTGTCTAGTAGTAACACTGCATGAGAGAGAACAGGCAAGTGAATGTGACCTGCAGCACAGAATGCTTACCGGACATCTTCAGGAATGATGGAGCAGAGTTGTTTCAAATAAACTATGTTGAAAAGTGATACTTCCTCCTCTACGAGAGTGTTGAAATGTGACTGGAAGCTGTGATCCTCAACAGCTCTGTGGAATAGTCGTGACACAAACTTAACAAACTTCTCTTGTGCCTCAGGACTGTTTTGAAGCTGCTTTTCATAATTGCGTATTAACTTAGCAAAAGCAATGCGCAGGTCAGCTAGTTCCTTTATTAGTGCATCAGGAACAACAAATTGTTCTCCTAAAAATATCAGTAGCCCATTGTATAATAATACATCAAGTAACAATACCTTCATCAGTGCTGCTTGAGGCTGATGGCTGCTGCATAGACCTGATCGAGTGTGTCAGTTCATCTAAACAGAGAGAAACAGCAACAATCAACATTCTCCAGCTAGCGATGGCTACTGCTAACCACGAAGACGAGACGCGATCCTTGCTTGACCGGTTTCGTTCAGGATCTGAACAAAAGTGTGATAGTTGCTACAATCTGCGTTCACAGCTCGTTGAAGGTGACCGAGGAACATCTCCGCTTTCTTGTACTTGTCAGTCTCATTGCGGCACTCCGTTCTCTGACGATCCGTTATGAGGTTTCTGCTCAGAGCAGCCGGGAGGAGAGCATCAGTGTCAATATTGTTTACTAAGTAACTGAAACAGTGTCGCAAAACCTCTGGCTCTGCAGCGGGACTAGGGCTAGGGCTAGGGACAGCCATAACGGGCGTTTTTCTTTTCGAATCACAATCACGTGAGCACCGTATGTCGCGTGTGCAATGGTCTAGCGGTCAGTCAGCAGAAACCAGTAGGTCCAGACCCATGGAGGTGTCCCATACAGGGAGGTTCAGTCTGTATTGTTATGTAGCATAATTTTTGTACTTATAGATCATGGGGAGGCATGCAGCTGGGAGGCCTTGTGAATTGGTTAGATAATGTATAGTTATAGTACAAATGTACAAGTCAGTGAAGTCACAACTCACAAAGAGTAGATATCTATCGTCCTTTTTCTCACTGTTTTTCCGCTTTCTCTCTCAGAGTACAATCAATTGTTTATTTATTTTTTTAGAGGCGTGCAAATATTTTTTAACACTGAGATGTAATAATATTATTACTGAATGTAGGGTAAAGATAAATAATAAATAGTTTTGGAAAAAAGCAAATGGGTCAGTAGGAAACCCGACCTACAGAAAGGGCAAGATTCCAGTTAGTGTTCGCTAAGTCTGAAATAAATGTTGATCTTGAACCACGAAGACAACGTATTGCTGAGCGTAGTAGGGCGAAACCAATATGACATCTGATGAAAAGAAGATGAGAGGCGAAAAGGAGCCGTCTTCTACATTCAGTATTCTGTCTTGGTACGTAATCACGTCTCTTCCCGGTCTCCAATCGACGATCAGTTGCAGTGTTGTGCTGTATTCCCGGCTGCTGTCAACATGCTTCACTCAACAAACACAACTGCTCAAACCACTGCTCACAGTACTAGCAGTGTGTGAGCAGTGTGTAGAAAGCAGTGTGTGAGCAGTACTAGCAGTGTGTAGAAATGGTAATGTACCACTCTCACTCATTCATTCACTCACCCACTCACTCACTCATTCACTCACTCACTCACTCACTCACTCACTCACTCACTCACTCACTCACTCACTCACTCACTCACTCACTCACTCACTCACTCACTCACTCACAGATACACTAGCAGCCATATGCAGGGGTTGTTTGGTTTAACGAATTGGACAACCTATAGCTAGATGTGATGCCGACTCTGCAGCTGGAGACATTTCTTGCTTTCTCTCAGGGTCTGCATCAAATTTTGGAACTGAGAAGAATGAATTTATCACTATTATTAAGCTTGTGAATAATTAAGTTACGGACAAATAATTACGATGACTAGCCAGATTTAAAGCAGGTCGCGGAACAATTTGCTCGTTCTGGAATTCTCTTTCTTATAGAAAAAACATGATCTTGCATAGACAACATACACAAGAGTGTTACAAAGTTGCAATTTAATGATGTTTTGAATTGCAATGATGTTTGTGCCTATAAACAGGAGTCCATAATCAACCGCGCCTACTAAAGAGTAGGAGTGTGAATCGCCCACGCTTTAATTGGATTTTCTGCCAGCGAACTGTCGCTAGCGGATATACTATTTTTAGCGCTTGAAGATGGCAGCTGAAGACAGAGAGTTGTCTATGATCTAAGCGCTGAGGAAGCATCCTGGTCTCTATTTCTAGCTCGATTTACAAGGCCGTCGTTGCCTTCGCCAATCCTCGTGAGCGTGGCTGTCTTCCGATCGATCAAAGCTTCGTGTCATATCACTGGTCAGCTGTTTCTCAGAGTTCCATTCCTTACCTGAGTTGTAACAGTAGTTGTTACGGTTAGTGGCCGTAATACAACACATAACTGAAGCGGAACAGCTATGCTGACAAGTCAACACATCAGCTCCAAGGATCCAGTTGTATGATCGAGCGATAAACAGCTTCGAAACAATCAGATAGCCGAACCACGAACGTACAGGTGATCTAGCGACGCCACGATGTGGCTGGATAGGCTATCAGATGCTTTCACGAGTACATACAGTTGCTCTCAGGTTGCCCATGTTCAAGGAGGTGCGGTCTAACTGCGCTAAAAATAGTATATCCGCTAGCGACAGTTCGCTGGCAGAAAATCCAATTAAAGCGTGGGCGATTCACACTCCTACTCTTTAGTAGGCGCGGTTGATTATGGACTCCTGCTATAAACTAGAAATACACTGGTCCTCGCATTGTATGCACTACTTGACCAATCTGATGGTGTTCTTCACCATTTCTTACAGTAGCTACTCTGCTGGCAAGCCTTTCATGAACACTCATCACGATCTCATCGAGACTCAGTTTCTTTTTAAGAGCCTGACTGAGGTGCTTAAGGTAGTCCTCCCGAAGAGCCAGATGCCCAGGGTCAGTAGCATAGCTGAAGTAGTAGTCAGCGCCTCTCGGTACAACATTGATCCGAGGGACAGGCGGATCTTCCTCGTTGGGGTCATCTGTCGGTTCACTTACTGTTCCACCGCGACAAGCTTGTATAAAGAAAATTTTGGGCTTTCGACTGAGTTTTTTACAAACGTCAGGCTCAAGAATCTTGCTCAAATCTTCTATGGACACTGGTTTATGCTTATCTCCATTAGCCGGCCTTCGCTTGCGAGATCGTCCATCAATTCCATATACACCATCTTCATCTCCATGCGTTGAGATGCAACAGATGAAACTGTCATCAGCAGTATCAATCAATTCTCGTGCTTTCTTCAACTTCTCCTTCATTTGATCACCAGTGAGGTTTTCTTTCACCTTGACCTTGTATCCAACATCCTCTAAGGACTCCTTCAGGGCAGCAGCGCCATCTTTTGCTCCATTTCTATTTGACATGTATGGCTTTCCATTCTCATCTTTCTCCCACTCAATGTTGTTGATTATCAGTGCAATGCCGTGTCGTCCGTGCTCAGCCTTTTCCCGTCCATCCATTTTGTAGAAGGACGGCTGTGAACCATGAAGTCATACTTTAAACATACATATTTTATTTATGAGCAATCAATAATACAAATTTGAAAAGTCCTGTTGATAGATAATGCAGTGAATATTATCACCTTTTGCTTCATTGCTCCATCTGTATGATCTGTTGCCAGGGCTATGGAGTAACCATGGAAACAGCATGTAAACTAGGGTTTTTCTTATCAAAATAAGTTATACCTTTGGGATGTCCTCGCAATGCATCAACAGTATGCTTCACAAGTGGTATGAAGCCACCTGATCCATCAGCCTCTTCTTCTTCATTGCTTTCTCCAGCTGGCTGCTCCTTTGCTTTGGACCCTGAGCCATTAGAATCAACCTCAACATCTCTACCTGTGTGAAATAAAGAACCTTTGGTAAGTGCACTAGTAATAACATTAAAGTACACACACTTTACTTTTAACAACTGTCATGACTATTGTTCAGGCTGTTCTGCACTCTATTTTATGTGACAGTTTACAGCTCAACGGCACTGAAATCATCTGGTGATCTACTTTGATGCCGTTGACCATCTGGTGATCTGCTCTGATGCAGCTGATCCATTGGTGCTAATTTCTGGACGGTGTCTGTAAGACCAGCTTTCTCCACTGAGCACAAATTTGAAACAAAGGGAACCGATGATAGCTTAGTAAGATATGTGCGCCGACATTCACGTACTTTCTTTCTTCATTTTCCCCCAAGATCATTGCAAGTAGGATCTTTTGAGTCACACAGGACCTTGATGAACTTCATAATGGACTCAGGAGTGACGCGTACCGTGCTAGAGACGACACTCATGATTTTTGATGCTTGTTCGTTCTTGTTCAAGCCAGTCTCGAAGTCCATGATATCGTCAGAAACCATTCCAACCTGCACAAGATCGTTGCCGATACTAGTCGGTGTGGCATTCTTGATCGCTCTCGTCAGATCTGCATAGCGAGTCTGGATACAGTCTTTGGCAGCTCGCTTAAAGTTAGCCTCCATTGTGAGGTGAGCACGGATTCAGCTGCAGCTGGCTCGAACAAGCGGAAGTGAAAATTACTACTAGTCCCAAATTGTTATTATCATAACCAAAGTTAATTTGATAATGTTATAATACAAGAGAGAGGAATACATGAAAAATAATATCATATTGAAAAATGAATTGTGGTCATTCTGTAGTTGCTGTTATTGTTGTGAGTTGCGAAGGAGAGAAGGAGCTTGATAATCAGACACAGCTTCACTGCCTAGTCTGGTCGAGAGCAGCTTGAGATTCATGGAGTCTACACTATCTGCATTGCCACTACCATCAACCGATATATCAACATTTCTGTCATTAGCCTGTGAGAGGTAAAATTGAGTGATTGAGTAAATGCGTGTGTGTGGGTGAGTGAGTGGGCCGTTGAGTGAATGGGTAAGTGAATGAGTGAGTTGGTGAACGGGTGAGTGAATGAGTGAGTGTGTGAGTGGGTATGTGTGTGTGAGTGATTAGGTAAGTGAGTGTGTATAAAACAGTAAGTGGGTGAGTGAGAGGGCAATGTGAGCAATCAAGTAATGTCTCACCAGTTGAAGAGTTGCTGTGAAGTATCTGCATATCTGAAACGGTTCCTCATCTCTCACAAGATCTCTGAAATAACAAGACTTCTCTCCTGTTTCATTTCAGATAAGACAGAGACTAACACCAACAATGGCGTACCAAGACACTCACCTTGCTTATCCAGCTCACTTATAACTCTTGATCCATATGTACGGATATCGAATATAGGATGATTCTCCTGAAACACAAACCAGCTAACAGTTAAGTACGTGTACAGCAATATTTCAACTCACTTCTGCTGCGAGTACAGGCTTGACTCTGTCCTCCCACTCTCTGACTCTCTTGGAGAGGTCTGATTCCCTAGCATAGCACAGTGCTGCTTGCACAGTTGATTCCTTTAGAGAAACAGACAAGAGAGTGTGTCAAGAGCATTTGTAAGTAGACAGATAAGGAGAGCAGCTGTGCACTAAAAAATAATTGGTTCACTTTAAAAGCTGTGGGCTGGCACTGAATAGCCCATCACCTCAACGGAAAGAGGTGCGCAACTGTGCGTGTGTTACAAAAATGAAACTCTTATCATTGTTTAGTGAGACACTCTTGTACCATACCAGTCACCCAAAGATACATTATCTAATAGCAGAACTCCTCTACACAACCAGATCACACTCACCACATAGTTCCTGACCAACTCTTCATAGCTACACACAACTTCTTCTCCTTCACCTAAATCTAGATATCCAGTAAAACTAGAGTATTAGTGTAATTACAGGGGTTTACCCATGTCATGTGACATGTCAAGTATATCCAGTGAATGATGGTCGAAATCATCAAACGGCTCATCCAAATTTTGTTCTGTTTCAATATGGTGCTCTACATCATCAACTGCATTGTCTTCTGAAAGAAAGAGGAAAATTATTCACTCATTCCCTCCCTCACTCTCTCACTCACTCACCCACCCACCCACTCACTTACTCACCCACTCACTCACCTCTTCACTCACTCACTTGCTCACTTACTCACCCACTCACTCACTCACTTACTCACCTCTTCACTCGATCACTCACTCACTCACTCACTCCCTCCCTCTCTCACCCATTCACTCACTCACCTGCTCCTAGTGGATGGTATGCCTCTTCTTCCCCATCATCTCCATCCATCACTTCATCAAGCTCATCCAATATCTGCTGCCTCAAGTTCGCCTATGACAACAAAACCATAAAATCTCAAACCACAGCCAGTAATCCCATACCAAGGTTTTTCTATCTTTAAATTGTTGCGATTTCCGTCTTTTCTGTTCTTTCCAGAACCATCCTTCTAGCACTGCAGGAGAGGGAGAGCAACTTCACTATACTGTATGTAAAGATGGTGTTACTGACTTGTTGTACTGGGAGCCTTCATGGGGTTCTTAGGAAACATTGACGAACAAGAATAAACTGTAAAGAAGAGAAAGAGGAATCACACAAAACTTAAAGAATGCTTGTACTGTAGTGGAAGAGAACAATGGAACAGAAACATTCTGTCTTGCAAAATTATTTCAGAATAACAAATTTTTCACGGACTAGTGAAAACTTAACAACAGAAATTATTTAATACCTTACGGTAATATTAAGTGGCTCTTCATATACGAGTGCGTGTGTGTGCATACATGATAGTATGAGTGTGTGTGTGTGTGTGTGTGTGTGTGTGTGTATGTGTGTGTGTGTGTGTGTGTGCTGAGCTCACAAGATTGGTGCAGGAATTTACTAAGTGACTGTGTATCTGCTAGAACATCCTCCTCTCCACTGGTGGAACTTCTCTTTCTCTTACGAGAGTCACTCTTTCTCAGCGCAGATGGTATTCTGAACGTGTTACCTACCAAACAATATGATTGGTTAAAAACAAAACAAAATCACTTACATGTACTACATCCTACTTACACACTAGACTCAGATTCAACTGTTTACAAGTAAGGGATTTTAGTTACCTTACCAAGCTATGTGTACTTCACAACAAGCCTACTGACTTCACCAGTCAACAATGCATTTTACAAAACTCTTAAACCAATGGTTTGATCCACTTATGGGGAATGGTACCACAATAATCTCCAATACCTGGACCTCTAATTATCTGGACAATCCTGTAACTGAAGCTATCTGGATAATCAAGGTAGTGGTGAAGTCTGAGGAATAAATGTTTGATACAAAGGGAACCAAAGCTACATACAGAGGTAACCATCCAAGTACAAGCCCTTCAGCATATTCAGTCTACACAAACACTTTAGAGGCAGTCAAAAATGCTGAGTACACCAGTAACTAGAATGAGCACAGTCTGTTTACTACTGCAACGCATTTTAAATATTGACCTTTTCTGAATGGTTTTGCTCCTTTCATGACACTATGAGGATCAAGCGTGCTCCATGGATTCCTTGGCGGCTTTTCCTCTGGTCTCAATCTTTGTCTTAATCGATCTTTCCAAACCTGAGCATAGAGAAAAATCTTGCTTTAGCGCACTGACAAAGATGAGTGGATCACTCACTGATGATTCTGCTGCTGGTGATGCTGGAGCAATAGCATTGCCGCCATCACCTCTGTCGTTGTTGTCAACTTCAGGTTGAGCTGGTTCACAGACATTGTCACACTCCATAGATTCAGCACTAGCTGAGAGAGGGAGAAGAATAAAGTGAGTGAGGGGGTGAGAGAGGGAATGGAATGAGTGAGTGAGGGGTGGGTGAGTGAGTGGGAGAGTGATAAGAAAGGTGAGTGGATGAGCAAGTAAGGAAGTGAGTGAGTAGATGATTGAGCAAGATAACAATAGAGATTAGCAAGATATGTGATAGTGATACTGTACTCACCATTCAAGAAGTCCAATGGATCTACTGTGAAGTCATGTTGGTGTCGATCAGCTGCTTCATCATGCTGCCCATGGGGCTGCCCCTCTATTACAAGATGATTGATTGGTTCTAACAAAAGAGCCCCAGAACTATGAATACTACTTGAGTTTAGCTAAAAACAAGAAAAAACGAAACTAAGGCAGCTGATAAAATTTAAGAAAATTACCTTGAAGTCCATCCTGTTGCCTAGTAATTCGCCATTGTGACTAAAGTGTAAAGATTAGGAATAGCAGGGTTTGAAGGAGAGGGCACCTGTACCTTAGCAAGGGAGTTGAGACCACTTTTTCAGAGTCTTGTAAACGGACGAGTGACATTGGTGTGCGAGGCACTACAGTGACATGCTGTAGGAGAAATAGATTTATAGAAATAGTTTTGGCAGCAAGTGTTTGAAATTCAAAATTCAGTCAAAATCTTGATCATAATCATATCTGCATTGTGCATTATGTGAGGAAACTTATCTGTCACAATGGTGACAGAAAAAAGTGTCACCATTATGTACTATCTGAACACATTACCACAAGAATCACCACTAAGATGCACTGATTTATTCACACAATGGAGCAAGAGACTGAACACATTAGTGCAACAAGGTGATACTCTACACCTATCAATGAAGGCAATCCTAAGCCCCAGCATATTCAAGAAAACAGCCTTGTGGGTAAAATGTAATTTAAAGAGAATGAGGAAGAGAGCAAGAGAAAGAGAGAGAGGGGAGAGGGAGGGAGAAAGAGAGAGGAGTAATTATACCTTGGCTGTGGAGCTAGATGCTTCAGCCATATCAATATTGGCACCTTCTCTCATATCATCCAAGGTTAGAAACTAATACAAAACAGAGCAATAAGTCATATCTTCATACAAGTTACAGCAACCCTCTCTCTCTCCTTACCTCATCATTTTGGTCTGTTCTGTTAGCGAATGATGCATCTGTGTCTCGCCCTTGTTGGTCAACTGAAGAAGGTTGAGCAAGCCGCCTTCAGAAGAAAATCAAAATGGAACTATTAGAGAATTCTGACAGTGTAAGGTCACCTCTTGTTTGTGATGAGGTCTAGAGTCTGATACACTAGTGCGTAGAGGTACTCGACCTTCTTACTGTAGACACAGGCCGATCCTTGGATGACAAGAGCAGCCTCAGCAAAATTCATCGATGTTTGACCATCACCAAACGAGATCGTGACTCCCTCCAACTAAAGTGGAGATAAATGACGTGCTGCTGTACCAGTTAACGTGTGAGGTGCTGAATTTAGCCTCTATCAGTCACGTGGTCTTACCTCAGCAAGGTACTCTTCCAGTTGGGTGGCTACATCCACGTCCCAGTTCTTGTTTAGGTCCCGAATCGGTCTCATGAAGTTTGCAAAACGTGTCTGCTCGTCTCTCTCCATCCCTGCCTTTGGGAGATCACGGCTTGAGCGAGATCGGGCCGGGGAAACTGAGCTAAAGCGTGTTGTCGTTCCCGCCTTACATGTACGCGCGCAAAAATGTCAATTAGGGCGTGGTCTCCAACCACGTGATCACCGCGGCAAATCAAAGATGGCCGGGATGATGTTTACTCTTGCTGTGCTTTTAGCTCTTCCCTGCGCCATCTCTGCCTTCGACTGGCCGGACAAAGTCACTCAGCACAAAGGGTTCATCGAAGCGAACAAGGAGAACGAGGTGTTCTACTTTTACTGGTTCTTCGAGAGCAGGAGCGCTCCCTCGACAGACCCACTAGTTGTATGGTTGACTGGTGGTCCCGGATGCTCCAGCGAGCTCGCTTTGTTTGGTGAGAATGGTCCTTTTCTGATCAATGGCTCTAATTCCGTGCCCTTCTACAACAAGTACGGTTGGAACAGCTTCGCTAATCTCCTCTACGTTGATCAACCTGCTGGCACTGGCTTCTCTTATGGGAAGAAGGTTCTTGATTACGACACAGGAGAGGGCGAGATTGCAAAGGATATGTGGAACTTCATGCTTGAATTCTACGCTATGTATCCACAGTACTCTAAACTAGACCTGTACGTCATCGGGGAAAGCTACGCTGGTCACTACGTGCCGGCTATAGGACAAGCCATTGTCCAGAGCAATTCCATCTATGCCAAGAATCTGAAAGGCATTGCTATTGGTAATGGCTGGGTAGACCCATATATACAGTACAAGGCGTACCCACAGTACATGTATCAGCGAGGCTTCATCAATTCAACCATTTTTGACGCTGCCATGGGTATGTATGAAGTCTGCAAAGGTCTAATAGATACCAAGGTCTGGCCGGTAGCTTTCTACGAGTGTCAGCTCATCGAGTTGCTTGTGCTTAGTACTTCTGAACTGAAGCTAGGTCGCACCATCAACCCGTACGATGTCCGAGTGCCGTGCAAGGTTCCTCCTCTCTGCTACGATATGAGTGGAATCACGGATTTCCTCAAGCGCAGTGATGTTCGTGCTGATTTGGGAGTAGGCACGCGCAGCTGGGAACAGTGCAATCGAGCAGTCGAGATATTCCTTCTCTCTGACTGGATAAAAGAGTTCAAAGACGCCGTCTCTACAGTTCTTGGTCAAGACAAGAGAGTCTTGGTGTATAGTGGGAAAGAGGATTTCATCTGCAACTATCTCGGAGGGAAGGAGTGGGTCAATGCTACAAAATGGGATGGGATGCAACAGTTCGACGCAGCTCAGTACAAGGACTGGCACGTTGACGGCAAACTAGCTGGAGAGGTCAAGAGCTATGACAAGCTGACGTTTCTCCAAGTCGAAGGAGCAGGTCACATGGTGCCTAAGGACCAGCCTGAAGCAGCTCTCGATATGCTGAAGAGGTTTCTTAACAACCAGCCCTTTGACAACTAACATTTTTAATACGACTATTATTTTTATCATTGTCTTCAGTCAGTCATCAGTCACACTTCATGTCAGTTCATGCGTTTCTATAAACTCTGCATTAGAACAGCTGCTGTATTGCTTCATAGACAGACTCCATATTAACCCAAAATTGTTTACACTGACATATTATTTTTATAAACAGTTTCCAGTCAAACTATTACGTGCGTACTGTGTAGTTGTAAACAGTTTGTTGCAGCTGGCATGCATGTTACGCGCTAGAGTTATTAATCAGGGACACTAGCTATACTCTTACAAGTGTTATATCCTCTTGCTTCATTTCTTTTGCAAGCGCCATATCTTCTAGTTTCTTTTCTATTCAAGTTTTGCAAGCATTACTCCTACACTTTTAGTTAAAACTTTTTACTTTACTCGTACATTTAGCTGTGATGGGTGTTTTGAATGCAATGTCCGTCTGACCCAGCACAAAGGGCGATCGATTCAACTACTTTTATCAATGGCTCCAATCCAGAGCATTCCTATAAATAATACATAGTCATGTCACAAAACACAAATTTATACATCCGTTGTGTCCACTGAAGCATTCTGCAGTAAAATTTGACACAAGACGAGTCCTCTGATTTCATTCAACGTACGTATATGTAATCATTGGTTCTACAAGTGAACAGCAAAATTTAAGTCTATGATACATAAATTTACATACCCATCCTCATTGTTAGAATCTGTGGGAACAGTCACACCGTAAGATATATTTGATTTTACTTCAACTGGTATAGGCATGCGTCCATAATATGCATAGTTACTGCAACAGAAATTTAAAGAAAATTAATTATAGAGCTATCGCTTACCTTTGTAAATCATTATCACTGTTTGGTTTATAGCATGGATTGCTGGCTGCAATTTGCATTTTCATAGTGTTCTGGGTCTTGTATCGCAAAAATAGACACATGATGACAATGATCAAGACAAAGAATACGATGATAATAATCATGATCACAGCCATAATGCTGGCAGTCAAAGCAACTGCATTGATCTGTGTATCACTGGTTCTGTTATTGCCGATCATTGTTGTGCTCAATTGACACTCCTTCTGCACACAACCTATAATTGTCAATCACACAATGCGTTCCTTCGTAAAAACATAAAAATGGATTACTTCGTGATATGATTCTACTACCATCCAGCATTGAGCTGTCAATTTCATGTACTGTAGTAGGGAAGTTTGTCATAGTTGGTAACACTGTGTATGTGCTGGATAGCTCTGGTATTGTATTAGATTTAGCTGTAGTGACTTGTACCACTGTTAATAAAGTGGGCTGCGTTGTTGCAGAGATTATGGAGCTTTCTAATATAGTTTTGCAAAATAATGGTAGCAGAGCTAGATTGTTATACCTGTCATTGTGGGTAAGACATCTAGGTCAGTTGATACTATAGCAATGAATAATTATAACAGTCATTAACAATGTATGCGCTCACCAATCTCCACTGTCACAAGAGGGTAGTCATATTCTGCTGCCAGTGATGGAGCTACGAGACTGTTAGGAGCAGCACTCACTAGACCAGTTTGTCGGAGGTTCTGAGGACCAGTGTTCTCCTGATAATAGGGCTCGATAATGCTAAAGTCTCTCTGATAAACTCCCAGTATATCTCCCTCTTGGAATCCCAATGGTGGGGAAAGAATATACTCAAACACATTGAGATCACTAGTTGGTAGCTGTGCTGTCAGCTGAGTAGAGCCCACTTTGGCGTAGTCTGATCCACTCCTCCTCCATATCTGGAGCTCTGATGGTGGTGAGCCACCACCTCCTGTTCCAGCTCCCACTATCCACTTGGTGACGGTGCCATTACAGGTGAAGGTGATGTCTGGAAATATCCTTTGCTGTTGGTCTCTAAAAACCACTCTGTTGATGTTCACCTCTAGTGCCATCTGCCTCAGTCTTTCAGGACTAGGAAATCCAACAGTACAGGATTGACCTAAAAAATATTAAGTTTACTTAATGATAAGCATAAGTCGTACTACAAAACCAACTTGTTGTAATAGCATGGATCAGTATAGTTTTTGTCACCAAAATGGTACCAACAACATTATAAGAAACTGGGTAGGAATCAGTTTGATAAGATAGCAGCTGTGTATCACCAGTTACATCATAAAGTCTCACGACACTGCTACTGATGGATGGCTGCCATACTCCAAACACATCTCCATTCTGGAATGATAGGGGAACGGACAGGTTATACTGGAGCACTCCATCAGGACTGAAGTCTCCTGCTTCCAATATGATATGCTGACTGCCTCGTCTATCATAAAAACCATTTTGACCAGGCCTTGGTGTCCATATTTCTACCAGAGGGTACTGGTCCCTGACTCCAGGAATAACAGGTCTTACATCCACTGCTAACAAGACACCGGTCAAGCTTCCAGAGCAAGTGAATCTCATGCCACCAACTAGTCTAAAGTTTTCATCGAGATTATGGCGTGCATTTTCACCATTTGGAATCTTATCAGCTCTTTTCTTGAGCAAACTCAGCTCTATAAACCCACTTGTGTTGCCGCCTGTGGTGCCTGAGGGTTCTTGTAATAATCTGCAATTGAAAAGCAGCGTGAATCGCTCACCTTCTACAAAGGCGACCAAGAAATAGCACAGAATCAGCTGCAGTAACTTGCTCGTGATCGCTACCATAGTAGTCAGAAATCAGTGCGGTACTACCAGTACAGCGGATACAAAATTTAGCGATTAATTACAAAATCTTCGAATTGGCTAGTACTAATTATAGCGTTTCCTTTAAATTTCTAAACCATGTAAAAAATGACGCGTGTAAAAATTTCATCTTTATTATTTTGTGATAGCATGTACCTTCATTGTATGATGCGGTTTGATGCTTGTGTTGAATTGTTGTTGTTTGATGCAGATTTTTTTTGCAACTCATATGTTGTGTGACTCTTTCATCAGACAAGAGACTCATTAAAACTATGATCATGAATATAATCACTGACTATCACAACTGCATTTATTGTGGTTGAATGTGTATCTTTTGTTCTGTTAATGTCCATTGTGATGACCTGAATAATAGCAATACATGTAATAAGACATTCTTAAAATCGCATGTGCCTCATTTTCTCAATCCCAGTTACTGTATTATAATTTTAAAGGGTTTCACAGTTTAAAAATTGATAGTGATTAAAAAATTTGTGAACTGAAGTTATGATGTGTGATGTGTGTATCAAATTGATATGTAGATTGTGTCTGGAGCTCAATGAAAGAGTGTGTATTGATGAGCACTTGCATACTGTTGATGAATGGCTGCATTTTTCTAGTAATGGCAACTAGTATGCTTTGGTGTGCGGGAATATAAAATACTCATGCACGGAGGAAAGGAGTGTGTGAACGCCACAAAATGGGAAGGTATGCAACTGACAGTTCGATGCAGCTCTGTAATAGGACTGCTCCGGCCGTTGACAGCAAATAAGGTAGTTGGAGAGGTCAAGAACTATAATGATAAGTTGGTGTATCACTAAGTCAAATGAGCAGGTCATAATTATGGTTTCTGAGTACCAGCCTGAAGAGCTTCTAAACAACTTGCCCTTGTGACAACTAACATTTTCAATAACAACTGTTTTTTGCATCATCTTCAAACAGTGAACTGACGCTTCATGTCAGTTCATGCGTTTCTACAAAATTCAAGCAATCCACAGCATTTGAATAGCTGTAAACGCTGGCTCCGTTATTATAATCCCCAAAAATATCATTTTCATTCATAATATTTTACTCACTGCAGAATTTACAAACTGGTGACAGTTGCTGCATTTGTACTCTACATATTTTGTGCTATGTAGTATTGTAGTTGCATACATATATAGGCATGAATGAGCTGGATATGTATCAATTACCTGTGCTAGCTATAATGTGCAATATGGATCAGCAATTCAGCATTATTGTTTAGTTACTGTGCTAGCTATAGCTATACTGTTGTATCTTCAATGTATGTAGTCCTTTGTGTAATGTGATATTATGTCCTAGGTGATAGTGGGTGGTCTCTGCACAAAGATAGACCATTAAAATAGTATTGCTAATAAGTCACAGAGCACTATACCTATTGAGCATTCTCACGAGGCAACTGACGTCTCCTTTGTTGGACTTGTTGACCAGTGTCTCCTTGATGCGTCTGGAAAAGTTTCAGTGCAGTATCAAGCAGTTTGTCATGACAGCATACCTCATTTGAACCATTATCATGATGTTGTTCATCCAGTTGCTCGACTACACCTTGCAGCTCCATTTTCTTTGTCAACAGAATGTCGCTAAGTTGTTGTAAACTTTCAATCTGCATCTAAAGTATTATAGCGATAATTAATTATCATCAAACATTGTGTAAGCAGGCTGGTTATTTACCTCAGCAGTCTGCTTGATTTGTCGTTTAGAGGCCAATGCGTCCAGAGGGTTTTTATGAACAACTGGATACTGTCTGCAAGCATTTTCCAGCACTTCAACTAACTCTGTACTCGTGGGTCGTCTGTCAGGGTTGTCGCTAAGACACCGAACAGCAATGGAATGAAGAGGATGAGTGCCACCCATCTGGCGTAGTGACTCACGACGCTTACCAATCTGCATTTGACCGTTCGCTAAATCTTCGTGGGTAACGTTTTTATCAGCCACAATTGGTGACTTTTGATTAACCAGGCAGATTGTCAAGTGACCGAACGAGAAAATATCAAGCTTATCGTCATATTTTGGTGCCTCATCAAAGCACTCAGGAGGCATGAAGTCCATAGCTCCAGGAATCATTGTTCTTGTGTGCACTACCCTCCGATCAAAAAGCTTAGATACTCCAAGATCAGCAATCTTTGCTCTGAGAGACTCAGTAAGAAGTATGTTTCCAGTATTAAGATCACGATGTATGACAGGGATGGAGTGAAGGTAAGCCAAGCCATAGGTCACATCTCTGAGGATGCTAGTCTTGTAAGGGAGAGGGATGCCAGGGTATGTCTCTATGCAGTGTTCTAAATCCATGTGCATATGCTCCATAATCAGACTGATATCAGCATCATCACAACCATAGTGAATTCCCATGAATTGTACCACATTGGGATGATGCAAAGTGCTCAATAAGTCACATTCTTTAAGGAACCGACGAACTACATACGTGCTTTGCTCATTTTCCACAGGTTCTT
Organism: Haliclona indistincta; assembly: GCA_964017065.1. Lineage (NCBI taxonomy): Eukaryota > Metazoa > Porifera > Demospongiae > Haplosclerida > Chalinidae > Haliclona > Haliclona indistincta. The sequence goes on along the minus strand of OZ024788.1, from coordinate 2,407,293 downwards.
CTTGACCCCTACCAACTAAAATATCATGAACACGTTTTGCAATGCAGGGGACACTATTCACTCGTACTTCATAAACAGCACCGTTACACCCACGACCAATCTCTTTTGCTTTATGTAGTCCTTCAATATTTTCAACCTTTCGTAACCGAGAAAGTGTTCGGCTTACTGAATTGAACTGCTCTTCTAGATTATTGAATGCTGTGTTCTTTGCTTCTAATGATCTGTGGCTAGCTTCAAGCTCTGTACTTAGCCTATTAATTGTTCCTGTTGATTCAAGTCTCATGGTTTCCAACTCAGCAGCAGTCTGTTCCTTATCTCTTTTCTCAGCATGATAGCTTTCCTTGTATAACTGGGTCTATGAGGAAGATGTAGCTATACTAGTCTTGAACACATTTTTATTTCAAATACATGTACATGTACAGATTTAAGACTGAGATCTTGTAAAATAATGACAAACTCCTATATTATCTAGGAATTATGCTATGACTAAAATTAATTTTAGACATGCTTTCTTACTAGTGCTTGAAGGTAATAATTTTTGCTTTAAAAATAGGTGTTTCAAATTAGTTTACATCAATATTATTATTCTAACCTCAGTATTTGCAGTAGATAGATCAATCCCAAGTTTCTCAATCATAACTTCATTTTCGCTTCTTATTTCAGAAGCCTGGTGAAGAGACTCTTCTAACATGACATGTTTTGCTTCAAGGTTTTTCAATTTAGAAAGTGATATTTTAAGTTCTTCACTTTTTTCTAGTAAAATGGTTTCCAAATTTAACTTCTCTTGCTCTACTTTTGCAAAATGTTGGCGTTCTTGAGAAAGTGTGGTAGCAAGATACTTATTTTCCTGTTTCATTGCAGTTGCTTGGTGACGCTCATAATCAAGCTTCCTAGAAAGAGAATCACCCTCTTGTATTGCAGCTATTCCAAGCTGCTGACCAAACATCTGACTAAGCCATTTTAGGGAGACAAACCCTTGCTGTAATTGCTATTAAAAAGTAAAACAAAATGCACAGGTTATGCATCAATGTTAAGACTTTAAAAACAGTACATGCAAGCATTCATGCAGTGATATTAATTTAGCTACACACCATTAATTTATTTTGATAACTTTCTCCGCAAAAACTGTCACATGCAGTGACTAAATCATTCAATCCACATGATGTTGGCAAAGAGAACAGTAGCCGGCCGATAGCATTTCCAACAATGCACAGATCAGAAAGGTGCTGAGTAGTGTAAGTTGTATCAAATGAAACTTCAACAAATGCATAAAAGCCATTCTCACCTGCATATACAAACAATATACAACATGTACTTTATATAGAAATTCTATCATACTATGAAACTTCTCCATCCATTCAACACAGGTTATCAATGATTTTAGGCACTGTACTTTTCTTTCATCAGACAATGTACCAATCACTTGATAATCTCTCAAAAATATGTCAATATCACACAAATTCACTTCTGGTAGCTCACTCGAGAACTACAAACAAAAAATAATAAGATACAGCTATTATGATTGATATAGCTGGACATGCATTGAGAATTTTTTGTCGTTTCCTAACAGCAAAAATCAAATGAGTGAAGTACTACATGTAGCACAAGCACTATCAGGGCATACAAGCTAGTAAAAAAATTAACTTTTGCAGATGAATTTTTCATTATAGCTGTAACAGGATTAGTCACTAGAACAATTTTATAGGCAATAGCTACAGTATCTCATTCAAGTTTAGGCTTTGTAAGTGTGTAAGATAGCTTGCCCAATTGCAGTGCAAACATAATTATTCACCGAGAGTTATAATCCCATAACAACGTATAGCATTTATTTTACAGTCTGTAGTGCATACATAAGTTCCAGAATTATTCAAAGAGGCCATTTTAGGTCTAAAATTAAAAGTTTCCTAGGGGGATGCCACTAGATCTCTTGTGGACTTTAGCTTATGCTACAGTCACACTTTCTGCCAATAACTTTTGCCCAAAATCATAGAAAATAGCCAATATCTGCTGCTGAAAAGTATCAATGCCAAAGATTCTCAAAGCATGCAGCTCATGTTACAGTAGCTACAAGGCTAAAAAACTTCTAATCATAATGAAGTGAAATGGCCATTGGTGAGCCTGTAGCAGAAATAAATCTGTTTAGCATTATACTGGGTTGCTGATAGACAATAATTATTTCAAAGTCGTTTTTGCTAGCTGCATGTCTTTCAAAGACATTTAAGCTCACACCGGTGAGCAGCATTATGATTTCCCCAATCTATGGTGTAACATACCTTCTGTATGGAATAAATAACTGCAGTAAGATCTAAATGATCTTCATCACAAAGCTTACGAATTGCTTGTGCACACTCTAAAAAAAGACGACAGCATCCAATCGTTTTACAAACAGTTTGAATCCAAGAAATATCGGAAGAAATGTTTACTGAAGTATCACTGATAACAAAGTGTTGCTGAATTTTTGGTGCTGTGCAACACTCACAATTACAGAACTTTAAGGCTGAGTACTCGGGTAAAGAAGAACAAGACTTAACAAGAGATTCACAACTAAGTTGGATGTCAGTAAGTGAGTCATCACAAAACAATCGTTCAACCTCATTTAGTATTATTTTTCCATGTTCTAATCTTGCTATAAGTTCTACACAATACTTGATTGTGGGTTTCCATACAAACTTGATAATATTTTCTTGGGTGACAGCACAATCATGACGAGAAATCAGAAAAGAGAGATTTTCCCTCCAAACATGGCAAAAAACTTTTCTACCAGTGGTAGCAATAAGATAGAACGATCTGAGAATAGATAATGTGCAAGATTTAATAGTCGGACAACATTTGTAGCCAAGATCGCAATCCTCATGATCAATCCAGTGGAAGAACAACTCCTTCATTTGCTTTATTGATACAGAACAAAGTTCTTCTTTCAAGGATGCATAACCTAGAAGTGGACGATACAGGGTTTACTGAATGCACAGTGTACATGTACTTGTTTGATAATAATCATACAAGTACATAGCTAGTAATGAAATTAAAAATATTTCTATCAAAATCAAAAGGATGTAGGGTTGTGAAATCTACCACTGGTTCACAATGTAAACAAACAAGGAACAAGCTTAGAATGGTAGCACGATTGACTTGCTAACAGACCATAGATCCCTACACCTGTAGTCCGATCAAAATTTCTCGCACATGTGCGAGACTGTAATAGCTGCTGTAATTAGTGATGCTCTGATAGCAGCATTGGTACATGGGCGCCGCACCTGGTCCAGCAAGCACGAGACCAATAAGCACTAGCTACTCCCATTGATTTTACGTATCAAGAACGCTACATGGGCACGATCAAGCAATCAAGGCCAGATCAAGATCACGATCCTGATCGCTGATGGTTGTACAGGAGAGTAACGGGTGACTACCGCTTAACACGGCAGTAGATCGTCAAGTGGGCATAGTTAACTGCACTCGTGGTCGCGTGATTGACATCAATTCAAGCACACACGTTGTGCAAGTTGATTTTGTGTATGAACAGTGATCACAGCACTAGTTTGTACATGTGATGGTTATAAAGGTTAGTGAAATGCACAGAAACAGAGGCTAGAATTGCTGTCACTTCAGACAGACAATAACTAAGGTGCAGCTAGCTAGCTCTTGAGTTTCAGTTTACATGATTCACTAAAATTTGCAAATTTTGTGGTAAAATTGATGTATAAAATTTTCATAATTAGCTATGTTACTGATCCATGAAAAAATAACGCCAAATTTTACGGTGGATAGCATTTAAAAGTTATGCCAATGCTACCATGCAAGTTACGCCCACTTTGACAAAGGAGATGACTTAATTAAGTGATTTTGTTGCTAGTGCATGCAAGGCAGAATATTCAGGTCTCATTGATGGATAATCCTGACATGGCTGTTTGTCAGCAATAATAATTATTTAATATTATTTTTAGCAACTGATGATAATGGCTCTGACTGAATCATTTTATTGTATCTTGTCAACCGTAGAGGTAGTTAACTCACATGCAGATAGCATACCGTAATGATAGAATTAATGTACTTTTGAAATCACGTAAATTTCAAGTATTAATTAGTATATACAATACCTTGAACATCTGGATGTAGTAAATTGTGAAACAGTTGAACTCTTTCGATATATTTTTCAATACCTTCAAGGCGATCAAGCCAAGTTTCTAATTTAAACCCTCTGATGCATGCAGCTGAACACAGTAGAACAATAGTTCTTTCATTTTGCCTGAAAATCCTCATGTCATTTAAAGTGACAAATCCAGCAACTACCTGATCACAATGCACCTGCAGAACATTGTGAGCTGTCCTACATGATTCCTTCGTAAATTCAGTCATGTGACAAAATAAATCGGCTTGTTCTGCATCTGTATAAAATTGATACAGTTAATGCATTGTTACTATCACCTGCATGTCATGGCTTGCATACTGATAGAAATTTTGTCATTTTGAGTATAGTAATAATTACTTTCAACTTTTAGCATGATTGACCACACTTTCCATTCAATTAGCTCTTCAACAGTGATACATTTTCTCAGCGCCACAATGTCTTTGTCCTTCGTTAAATTTTCAAGATGTCGAGTAAGAACCAGTGAGAAAAGTTCACCAACAATACGAGATGATTTCCATTGTGTTGCCAGATGATCAAATTGAACTATTGCCTATAAGAAGACAAAAAAATGTATACGTATGGAGGAGCACACATTTTCAATGCTTACTTCATTGGTAGAACTCAGCAAATCATCAGCGGCCAATCGATTTATTGCTTCACATACTTGATGAGGTATGTAGTATTTTATTGATTGAAGGCGAGATACAAGCTCAGCTTTGTTTTTGACCTGCATGTCCAAAATTGTTAAAAACAATTGCATAATTGCAAATGAATGCACCAAACCTCGGTGGAATTACGTGCATACTGTATACTGGACATGCTTTGACAACACACAGTAACTATAGCTATGCTTATAAACACAGTGATTTACATAACAGTATGGGAGAAATAATACATGAAGCACCTGTGGCTGACTGTCGAGGATTAGATCGACGAGCTTCAAGCGCAGCAGTAGCATGCAGCAGCTGAGCGAATACGATCTAGATTTTATAAAGAATTTTTTTCTGGTCTAGGTTTGCCGCGTTAGCAAATGAGTATCGAAAAATCGCTCAGTTCGTTTGTGCGCTGAAATTTTTAACCTATAAACGAATTTTTTTCCAAAAAAAACAAGCCAAACTGGAGATAACAGCCATGCACAGACCAGTCTTTATTCGACTAGCTCACTGCTCCACGATAGCTAACACTTTGAAACTGAAACTTGCTTAATCGATGTTTATCGATAGACAAAACAAAATGCATACTGGAGCATGCCTGTACAAACTACCAATGTTGGATAATAAAGCTACTTACAATGTTATGAATCTCATTAAATTTGCACACCGCCACCTTAATGACACACGACATATACAAACGTGCACCATAATAATTATTTAAGGTGATGGGATACTATTTGCCAACCTATACTGTATATTATTCAAAACATCCTTTTGATTTCGTTAGAAATCTTTCAATTTTCTTGTTTGTGTACTTTTTTCTTTTTCAGTGAGTTTCAAATTTTGGCGCTGTTCGAATTCGGCATAATATAATGTAAAATTCTTTGATCCCACCATTGGTTTGGTTTGGTTTGCTTTTGTTGATAATTGCTTTTTAACTTGTAGCTCTTAAATACTGAAACTAGTTCATAGATTCATGCATGCTGCAGGATTGCACAGCATACGAGCCTCGCCCACTCTGGTTTAGAAATTTCTGTATGGCTGTGATACTATCCGGCAAGCAGCAAAACGGTGATACTATTCGAGCTTACTGGGTGAGTTGTTCTTCGAAGACTCCAGGCGCTCTCCATACGCAATCTTGTGATAGGTCATGTGAGTATTACGTAATCACAATATGGCATCAAACACTTAGCTGACAACTGTTCGTGATCGTGAACTCGTCAAATTTATATCGTCGTTTCGCTATAAACTAAGTTCAGAAGGCAGATGCCAGAAGAATTTTATAACTATTCGTGGGTGTTTGGTGCAGCACATGACTTGCGTTAGGACGCTAGGTGCGCTGAAGAAATGAAAGAAGAAAGAAAGAAGAATCAGAATAAGAAGAAAACGAAGATGACGAAACTCGATTTTCACCGTTTCCAGGTTCGTCCCTTTGGTGACAATTTTGAGCAATGTTATGACTATGTGAGGATGGGGCAACGCCAGAGAGCAGATCTAAGTGTCTTTAGACGTACAAAATTTACCACCAGGTGAAATATCGGCGTTTGAACGCTAATACATGTACATGTATGTAGCAGCCATTTTGTTTTCTTGCCCATCCCTACCGTGCCTCCCTAATACATGACTGAGCACAAGTTCGAGCATAAAAGTAGAAAAGCAGAACCAGGTACTTTTTAGTAAAATTTCCATAAAGCACGGCAAAACTATGCTCATTTATTTGTACACCACGGTCACCGCCTTAACATACCAGTTTTATTCTTTTCTCTAGTAGTTGTTCAATTTCTGTAATCCAGTGTTTCCAAAAACTCTGACTGCATGATGCTATAAAAGTGAAAGGTTCACTCCACAGGAGTGAAAAAACATGACACTCATACCTATTTCACCACAGGTCTTACTCTTTTGTAGTGAACCTATCTTTTCACTTTTTATAGTGCCGCAATGACAACTGCATTCTTTGTCATTAAACAGCTGTCTCCATACCTACACACAAATAATTATTATACAGCTACAAAATATGTGAACTCACATGAAGTTCATCTCCAAATTGTTTTAACTGGGCACCACCGAATTTTTTATATCCAATCACTTTTTGAAGCCACAGATCAATCAGCTCAATTGCTTTTTCTGGCCAAGAATTTCCATCTAAATTAACTATAGCTTCGTTACCATGTTGCCTTTTATACCTCTCTGATATTAAGAAAAAAACATATTCTATTAAATGATGAAGTATCTGGCATTGACTCTCGGATGTTCCTGTCAATGCATCTAACATTTGTCTCATTATCGTGTATGCATTTTCTTCTAGTTTTGAATACTTCCGTTGATTCTTCCTGTGCGCACAAAAGATATAATACATATCACTAAGCAAAGTATTACATACCAGTCTTCATCTGGAAGTCTCATATGGGCCACATTTATAGCTCTTAGATGTTGTTCAACTAACTAAAGAAAGAAAGTCAAATTGAACAAATGCAGTGACTATTTTGCTACATAGAGTAGTGGTATAGAAAATGAAGGCAGGAGAATTTACACGTTGCCAAATAACTAGTTCACAGAATTTTTCATCACAATCCAAAATGTGAAATCACTGGCATATCCTTCTCTGTATTTAGTTGCAAGCAATGTTTGTTGTTCACTTAAATGTGTCACAACTATGCAGACCTTGTTCTCAGGCTGTCTGACAGTGATTCAAAATTTTAAATAATGCGACAGTGGTGAAAAGTGGGGTGGCTTTTTTATCCTGGTATCTATGAGCAAGATTATCAAATAATTATTAGCTATGTATTTCAGAACACTACTTTGATATAATGATTTCTGATCGTGCTGATGGTGTTGGTTATACATATTAACAAGTAAAGTAAAAAAGTAAAAATTTTAGAGACGATGCTTGACTTGATCCATGCAGTATTACTTAGCCCATGATAAGTTACTCTTGAAATTTGTATGTTATTTTACTCTTGAAATTTGTATGTTAGAGTTAGGTCATGGTACGAGGAACGTATTTAGCTTGAGGGCAAGGTTTCATAAGTGACATGATGTAACCAGTAATTCATTGAGTTAACTATCTTGTAGCACAGGAATACTAGTGTTGCAAAACATGACAGCAGATTCTACATGATGACTTATGCTTATTCAGGATCGTTATGATTGCGCACATGAGAAAGCGATGGGACACTACTCGCTTGGACCATCAACTTGAAGAACACAGTGAATAAACAGTAAGTGGGCGACAAGTAGCTTTTGAATAGCTTCTGAAAGGCCATTTATGAAGCAATGCTAAAAGACGAAATAAAGAAATGTTTTAGTATGCAGGTGAATTTGGCCGTGCCATTGCTCTGTCGTTGGATTGCACCCCTCTTGAAGTCTTGCTATGTATAAAGCGATGACATTTCAGAATTCAGCTTTACCGCTCGGTGAAGTATCCTCCCTTTGTTTTTATAAGGATTTTTATCAAAAGTGGCAAGTAAAGCAATTCATAAAAATTTTTAAGATTGTTTTTATGGCTGAAACATGCATGAATTATGAACATGTTCGAAATCACTTGTAACACATCCAGCCTGCGAGCTATAACACCAAACATTTTTTGCTGAACTGCAGTTTCGTGTTAATAATAAATAAGAAGGGCTCTGGAAAAATTTGGTGGGGCCTGTTTGCCCACCTAGGCCCCACTGTAGCTACGCTACTGAATGCGACACGTGTATGTACATGTTCGTGCAAGACTTTTTACTATAGTAATGTCTATAGACTATACTATCGTGACTATACCATCGTAAGCTGAACGGCAAGATGCTTGATCCAACAAAGTGTAGTCGGTCATGTTGTAGACAATGATGCCATAAAAATTATCACTGACACATGTAACGGGCAATAACAAACAATGGAAAGGCATGTTGCCACCAAGAACCTGGGGACAAGGCAAGGAAGGTTGATATCAGATATAGATGAATGTTGTGATAGGCTGCATGGAGGTCATGTGTCAGCATTATACTATACCTCGCAATATTCTTCAGATGTTAATTCTTTTCCATTGTCCTTAATATACCAAATATAGAAACTTGTAGCCAAAATGGGATCAACTTTTTGAAGTATGACAACTAGATTCTTATGTGGACACATATACAGCATCACTTTTGTGAATATGTAGTCCATTTCCATTAAATCCATGACAGTCATCATAGTGGACACATAACTGCATAATGTTTAAGCATTAAGTAACTTTTGACATAAAAATAACATTAAAATACCTTTTTGATAATTGCTTCTTCCTTATACCATTTAACTCAGGCCAGAAGGTCCATTTAATTTCTTTGTCAAGTGGTATTGATTGATACGGAGAGGATAATCGAGTCATAAAGTGATATAGAGGAACAACATAGAGCCACTGCCAGCTCTTTTCATCAGACTTCAGTATTATAGTCACAGCAAGTATCCTTAAAGCAGTCGTGACGATATTTAATCTAATATAATCAATAATGATTATTATCAAGAGTTAATGACTGAGAATATCCAACGCTCACATAGTGCAATGTAAACGGCATAGTCCACTAACTAGGTATCAGTTGGGCCCCACTGACCCAACTGATATTGACAGCTGATTACTGATTACAGTAGGTATTGACAGCTGATTACTGATTACAGTAGGTATTGACAGCTGATTACTGATAACAGTCATGCTGAATAGCAATCATCTATCAACGATGACTTACGTGTGGACCTCAAATGAGATTCATTGCCCAACTGATGCTGTAGTTCATTTGTGGACTATGCTGTTTACATTGCGATATTGAGCATTCATTGTGATTGAGCGTTCGATACTCTCAGTCATGAACTCTTGTTATTATGCATGTGTTTTGTACCTAAAATCTTTTGTCATGGGATGTTCATCAAGGACATCATAAGCAGGGCAAGTCATCTTACTAGGCCTATAAGATTCTCTAAACAAACATGCCATTGCACAGCAGTGCTCTTCAGAAAGTTGGTTCAAACTAGCGGTACGTGAAATAATGCACAAAACAGTAATGGCAGACACAAGACATGATCCATTGGTATATCTTTCATTAGAAACCTCTGTTAATAGTGTATTGACAATTTTCATTGCCCATTGCTCCATAACCTGTGTAAAAGAATAATAATTATCAGCTAGCTATAATGCTGTAGCTACTTACCGAATTGAGTCTTTGTGAAGTCAACTTATAATTTGTGAAACAAGTTCTATTGCTAGACAAATGACCAATCAATCTATTCTTGAGCTGGATGAAAATTTGCTCAACAGTAAAGACCATTTGAGAGATGCTGAATATAGCAGAAGCAGTAACATTGCTTTGCAGTTTCATCTGATAACTTAAAAGATAGACAATAAGACATCTTGCAACTACTAGTTCTTGGTTCTCGGGATCAATAGATATTTTGCTTTCTGAACCATCAGAAAATTTACTCTCCTTAGGAAAAACAATTGTGTCCCATTGCTCCCATACACCTGTAAAAAGATAAACTTTTGCAATAGCTAGATGGTTGCTAATGACAACATTCTTGTTGGCAGTGCATGGCGTAGTCAGGACTGACAGTTTGGTGGGATACTAAAATGGGCGTGCTTGCGAATTTTGCAAACCAACTAGCTATTGCTAGCTAGTGGTTTTGTGTTTTTGGAGCGTTCGAGCCACGTTGTTGAACAATCTGGTTCATAGTGGAGTCACTGATACTGCAATGTCAATCAGCCGATAAGATCAGTGTGCTACTGAAAAAAGAAGTGGCTTGGCGTTAATCTCACTAGCACTGTATGAATGGTAGCCCAAGAGGTGCCCCACAAAACAGCTCTTGACTTGGTGGGCACAGGCAAACCCATAGATACGCCACTGCTTGTTCGTACAACTTCAAAGCTTTCAACTCAATGAAACAATAATGAGTGGTCTAACTTTTGTGTTATTACCATTGCGTTATTTGAAGTTGTACGCGCCTTCGAATGTGTGTATAGGCAGGCATGGGATAGCATGCTTATATACCAGTTGCTGCTATTCACAATGTGCTGACTCATCATTTCTCACTAGTGACCGCTACTGCGATCAGGCCTGCTGGTGGGGGGCTCATACCTGGCCTTATCTTTCCGCGGAATTCTGGTTGCTACGGGCAAAAAGTTATCAGATATCTTTTAAACCTGTGACCAAAAGATATCTGACATAAAATCTATTATTGGGATATAAGTGTAGGTTATATCTCGCGTTAGCAGGATATATGACCCGTTACATTATATCCCGCGGGAAAGGGCGCACTTTCGAGACTTTACGAGAGCGCTAGCCCTTTCCCGAGGGATATAACGGGTCATACGTCCGCCAACATGTGATATAACTTACTTGCGCCATGCTAAAGGCTGATCTGATCTTGGGCACGTGACGCGGAGGGAATCATGACCCGTTATATCCCTCAAATAGCGCAATCTGATTGGTTAGAATAGTCTTAGTATAAGTCTTAGTATAGTATAAGTATAAGTTATCTCATGTCCATGGGGATATTTCGAACGGTTTGGGGGTTACACAATGTGGTTCAAGTTTGTGCAGCTGTAACTTTATTTGCGAACATAGGAGTGAAATGATTCTCATGCCTATTTTGCATCTAGACAGTTGGATTTCGAACGGATAGGCTCGATAATTTTTCAACAATGGGCATTCCAGTTTGCGAACCTTCGCAGGGCTATTTCGAATGTCTTGCATGCCACAGCAGGCCTAGCACACTTACTTTTGGCTGCTTGAAGACTATAGTACTGTTGTAAAGGAAACCGTCTGCTGAATACACTGGTCTTTGCTTCAATTTAGTACGCGCTGTCGTTTCTAAACTGTAAGCAGTAGAAGAAATTAAGGCCAGGAATTGATTGGAATTGCATTCCCAACAGTTTCCCAAATAGCCCTGGTTACTGAACACTGAGAGGTGAACATACAATATCAATTATTCTCTTTGATGCAATGAGATATCAAAATTTGCCTGGTGCAATGGGTGCAGGTGCAAAAAGCATAGCTGCCACCACACACTAGGCACTAAACTAAATTAATGCCGTTTATCATGCTATGTGGTGTCTTTTGCACTGATTCGGGTAGCTCACTAGTGTAATAGTGCTATTTTGCACCCCAGTGAGTCGGAATCATAGTTTAAACCAGTTATCAGACTTATAATAATTCGGCATGTGCTAAAATTTATTAACTTAGAATTTTAACTCTATCTGGGGGCCGCAGGTGGGTGTAGACATCTATGGTATGAATCAGGGCTTCCAGTCCCACTTCTCGGAAATATCATAGACTATAACTTTTTATACAGTGTTGGTTTCATCATAATGTGGCTGTGCATGCATAAAAGATAAAAATAATTATTGAGAACAAACCTCCTTGTTTCTTCACTGAATCAAGAATGTCTAAACATCTGTACCCATTCCACTTTTTTGATGAAACATTCCAGATATGTTCAAACCGAAGACCATTTGTTTTTCTGGTTACTATTCCATACTTATAATAGATAAATTTATGCTTCATTATTATATGGAGTGGTACTTGAAGAGTGCCTTTAATAGCAATCATTCCATTTTCATCATACCTAAAATTTATACAATAAAAAACAAAATTGTAAGCATTAAAAAATTTACAATTTTACTAGCTGAGCATCATTCTAAAATTAATAACTAGCTAAAGCACCGTTGCGAGTGTAACATGAGACTTATTCCATGAGGTGTGTGGTCGAGACCAACAGCCTGAGCGGAATAATTCTATGAGCAGACGGTGCTTTTAGCAAGACAGCCTGCCACTGTCACTGAATCTTTGTGCCCGGCCGAATTTTCTCGAGGTTCAGGTAAATAACTAGAGGTATCTGTGTTTGGAGGACGCAGTCCGATGAAGTAGTTGACAGTTGTAAATAACTGGAGGTATATATGTGTGTTTTGGAGGACCCTGTCCGATTAAGGTAATTGACGGTTTTAATAGGTATAGGAAGAGGATTCCGCATTTGTCAGTTGCAAGCCGCTGATGTAGGGATACTTGGTACTTTTACATTTGCAAGCATTATTCCATCTTGTTCCTTCACTTTTGCAAGCATCATCCCTTCTTGTTCCTTTACTTTTGCAAGAATCATTCCATCTTGTTCCTTTACTTTCGCAAACATCCCATGTTGTTCCTTTACTTTTGGCAAGCATTATTCCATCTTGTTCCTTCACTTTTGCAAGCATCATCCCATCTTGTTCCTTTACTTTTGCAAGAATCATCCCATCTTGTTCCTTTACTTTTGCAAGAATCATCCCTACACTTTTTTTATTAAAACTTTTACTTTACTTGTTCCTGTTACTTTTTTGATCACTATCAGTTTGAACTTATTAGCTGTATTCTATGCTAGCTTTTATTTCATTTTTACAACTCTGTGAGCAGCAGTTACTAGTCTAGTAGATCAGAAGGTGCATAGCCTCTAGACAGAGAGTCAAGGAACATGGAATATGTTATTATCGGCAATCACGAAAAGGTTTAAATTAGTTAGAGAGGTTGAGGGTATGAGTTGACAACATGATATTTCTTAGCACTGTAATGGATGAAGAAGAAGCTAACACTAACAACTCAGTGGAACACTATGATGATCATGGCTGGAAGCCTAGGCGTAGACTAGCCCCAGGCTTGCATGTTGATGTCGATATCACGATCACAGAGGCTTCTAGCTTTTTACAATGACCAATGTCCAGTTGTCAACAGCACAGGGTCCTATAGGTACAGCGTAGTGTAAGAAACTTTATAGCTTAGCTCTGAGATCGGGTAACATCACCTTCGTCCGCGCCTGCCGTAAGTCATGATGTCAGCAATTCAGCATAGACAGATCAGTGTTACCCAGGATAGTATACTGCTTTAAACAAATGCTCATACCTCTAGCTGCGCGCTGAAGCGCCCAGACTGAGAGCAGAGCTAGAAAATGTTGGAGAACCGAGCTCACTGATGTGGGCGGAGTCAATGATCAAAAGCAATAAGAGGGTTAACTCTTTAGTGACTGAATTATTTTGACGAAAATTCGGCTTGCTCTAAACTGACAGTTTGTCTTGCGATTTCTACAACATGCAGTACGCTTGCTGTTCCAAACTAGCACTGTTTTTTCCTGGCATGTCAAAGTTTACGACCATGAACTAAACTCTGAGTTGGCCACTCCCAATTCGGAACAGAAGCCGCTTAAGTGCTGCGACCTCGTCATTTTTCAGCCAATTTTGGTCTTCGTTTAGCCCTGGTGACTGATACAAAAACCTGGTGGTGTCCAGGTGAGCAAACAGCATAGTTTAGACCATATTCTATGCCCAAGTATGCATTTACGGGCATCCTGAACAGGCGCGTGTCCAGGAATGAGGAAAGATAGGTGCGCGCGCGAAGCGCGCGCGCAAATTCTAATTAATATTCATTTATTCGTTAAATTACGTCATTTTCGTCACTATTATCGTGGCGCACTGGATTTGTTCATCGCTGAACTAACGGAAAAACAGCCTAAACTACCTTAGAATGGGATTTTGGCAGCTGCTAAGCTTGTTGCAATAACAGTTATGATAAATTGATAGCCACCGTGTACTTTGATGCAATGAATAATTTAAAACTTCAATGCTGAGGGGGGTGCTAGAGCACCCGGAGCCCTATCGTGGACACGCGCCTGCTGAAGCCCCAAAAATGCCGAAAGCGGCGAGGGGCTCCGCCCCTTCGAACCCCGGGTTAAAGGGGGGACACCCCCCTTTAAAAATCCCCCCATTCTATATATTTTAGTGGGGAGGGCGCGGCGAAAAACAGTGGGTTTTTTCAGGTAAAGTTAGCTTTTGCAATTAAACTTTATTTGACCTTTCTAGAGCACTTTTCACACTATTTATGACGTCTACAGTAGGTGGAGTCAATTATGACGGCTAAATCCGCTATAGGCCCTAAAGGGTTAATTAATGGAGTCGCTCTAACAGTCCAAAAAACATGTTTTTCAAGGATTACTCGCTTCTGGTAGTGTTTGATGCCTATCTAAGAAGTAAGTGCATTACTCCAGATATTAGGGATGAATGAGAAAACAAAATGGCGGCTACATACAATGTATTAGCATTCCAAACGCTGATATTTCGCTAGCCTCGTCCCCTGCCATTAATTTTCGCAACGAAACGAACGAATAAGCGAAAATTAAGGCCTGGTATCTATTGCATGGGTAATTGTGCGCATGCGCTACCTATGAAAACACGTGGCTTGCCTACTGATTGTCGATACAGGGCTGTACAAGGCCTGCTGTGCACAGCGTTGCTGTAGTTACGCTGCTGACGAATGCAGCAACGTGGTAGACGCCAGATACTGGGTTTTCGAAGATACTCTGTGAACCGATTGTATTTCAAACATGTCAGCACAGAGTCACCATACACAGTAGAGACCGCGCGAACACAGACAGGACTTCGCTGCTCGTACTTGAGCACTCAACGCAGACAGTAGGCCTCTTAGAGCGCCATTTTCACGTGAATATACGAGCTAATACCACAAACAAATATTCAAGTGTGAACGGATTCCCCAGATTCTGGGGAATCAGGGGGGTACGACAAGCTAATTTATTCTGACGTAATGCTGACGTAGATTCACGTAGGCAATGATTTAGTAAACCAGAATACATTGCGTCTTTCCTGGTCTGCTACGCCTTTAGAGGACAATTTGACCGGTAAGCATGTTGCGAAATGGATTCTACTGCCCAAGACCTTTCGTTTAAGCTACCGTACCCCACCCGTACCTCGTTTAGTTTTTGCAGTACAGAGAGATGAAGATAGAGAATTGGTTGGCAAAATTATTCACCCAAGAAAGCACCAACGTGATCAAAACAGCAATGGTATCATTCTAGAGCATCATTCAATTAATAATGTAAAGAAATTTCGGTCGTGGAGCACAAACTCTGGCTGCAATACGCACAAATGTTGTCCATTCACTGTAACAGCAGAATACTTGTTTCAGCTATTTTCAGTAGATTGTTTTGGAATATTACTTGCCTTGACCTGGAGTGTAAACAATGCAAACTTGAGCTCGATATCATGTACTATAGCGCGGTGGCAAACTGTTTAAACTATCCTGCATACATTCCAAAGCCTTGCATTATTGTAGTGGGCGTGGCAATACGTCATATTAAATTAGCTTGTCGTACCCCCCCTGCTGGGGAATCATGGCGAATGGTAAAAGGTCACCCTTGCAATAGATACCAGGCCCTTTTTTCGCGCTTCCTTTTTCGTTCGTCCGTTTCGTAAGCGAAAAAATTTGGCCTGGGGACGAGGCTAATATTTCGCCTAGTGATGAATTTTAAACGTCCAAAGACACTTAGATCTGCTTTCTGGCGTTGACCCATCTTACAGTAGCAAGGAGATTGCTCGAAATGGTCACTAAAGTGACGAACCTGGAAACGGTGAAAATCGTGTTTCGTCACCTTCGTTTTCTTCTTCTTTCTTCCACTCGCCTAGCGCCTTTACGCGAGCAGTGCCGAGACCAAAACACCCACGAACAGTCGTGAAATTCTTCTGGCAGGTGCCTTTTGAACTTAGTTTTTAGCGTAACGTTGATATAAATTTGACGAGTTCACGATCACAAACAGTTGTCAGCTAAGTGATAGACGCCATTATTGTGATGACGCAATACGCATGTGACCAACCACACGAATTCTAGAAGTAGAGTATCGCCGTATGGAGAGCGCAAATTGGCATCTGGAGTCTTCAAAGAACAACTCACCGAGTAAGTTCGTGTAGTATCACCGTTCTGCTGCTCACCAGATGGTATCACAGCCGCACAGAATTTTGTAAACTAGAGTGGGTGGGGCTCGAATGCTTTGCAGAATGCACTAGCTAGTTTCAGTATTTAGGAATAATAAATTTTGAGCTACAAGTTAAAAAGGTCACATAAAGGGAGGTTCGCCTATAGACTAGATTTTGTGTCATTCAGAAGAAAATAACATGGTAGACAAAAAAATTATGCATCTTCCTCAACTAACAAATCAAAGAATCTCTTCACATACTCGATCAATACAAAGCAGCTAGACTCTATGTAATAGTTAGATCACCACTTTTGGCATTTTAAGGCCTCGGGATACCCAGAAATGCATACTTTGGCATAGAATATGGTCTAAACTATGCTGTTTGCTCACATGGACACCACCAGGTTTTTGTATCAGTCACCAGGGCTAAACAAAGACCAAATTGGCTGGAAAATGACGAGGTCGCAGCACATAAGCGGCTTAAGTTTCGAAGTGGGAGTGGCCAACTCAGAGTTTAGTACTTGGTCGTAAACTTTGACATGCCAGGAAAAAACAGTGCCAGATTTGAATAGCTAGTGTACTGCATGTTGTAGAAAATTGCAAGACAAACTGGCAAGTCAAATTTTCTTTAAAATAATACAGTATATAAAGGGTTAAGGGGTTAACAATGCCTAATGCATGTCCTAATAATAAAATTATTAAATTGACAGAATTAAGTGAGCAGATTTGAGAAAAGGGGTGACTTCGCTCCTGCAATATTTAAACGCACGCCTGTTTTCAAATGGCTGCTACATGTACTAGTCTCGCGGGCCAGACGTTCCGGGGGGTGGGAACATCTGGTCGCTAACGCCAGGCTTTTGTGGCACAATGGAATGTAATCAATGTTATGTCGTGCTTTGAAATCACGTGTTTAGTCGACATCACCAGTCTAGCAGCAAGCGTCACCAGTCTAGCAGCAAGCGTCTAGCATGTTAACAAGCTTTTAGCATGCTAAAACTCCTACCAACCTGGTTGGCTATAATCACGATGTTCATGATCGCTGGAGCAGTCACGAGTCAACAAGAGACCCATTGCGTGAACATGACTGTCAGCAGCATCGAGAACAACGAGTAGCAGGCATTAGCCGTCGCTAGTAAGACTTTTCACGACAAACACGCCAGTTTCGACAGCTAAAAAGCTGTCAACAGCAATCGTGCCCCGTAGTCACGTGAAAACACACGCAATTGATGGCTTATGAGGGCATGCCAGAATGTTGGTGTCGCTCACAGAAAAGTGGCCTTAGTGATCAGACATTCCCACCCCCGGAACGTCTGGCCCGCAAGACTAGGCTGCTACTCGGTTAAACATTGCTGAAACTCAATGAAATTTTTGTTGATCATTCTGCTTGCTGTATATCAAATTTTAGAACCATGGTATCAAATTTGGATGAATGGCAGCAAGTTGAAAACATGCGTGTGTTGAAAATTACAGGCCTTTTCTCAAATCCACTTACGTTATTGTTACTTTTTGTTTGCGTCAATGAGAGGCTAGAATAGGCATAAACACAAATAATACTACTTACCATAAGTGAGTACTCCAATGACAGCATACACTCATTCCATCTAATTCTTTAAGATGTAAAGAGATGTGCAATTCGGAAGAGTCATCCCAGCTCCAGGATTGTTTCGGTACAATTACATTGAAGATCAAATGAAATACAGGTTCGCTACAAAAGTTCATATTTAATTTCACATAATTATACATGTAGTTTTAAGAATATACTCACTCAGATCTGAACTCAGGACCGGAAAATTCAGTCTGTAAAGATAAAAATAATTAGTATTCCTCAGCTATTCCTTATAAGTTGATTTACTATAGGTCAGCAATGCTGGCTTGTAGGGCAACTTATACATGTAGAGTAGATTGGACGGCAAGTATTTCAGATGTTTTTTTGTACAGCGATGTTGGCGTGCATGGTGGAAACTTGTGGACTGAGTGACTGCTCAGCCACTTCTACAACCACGCTGGAATTCACCTCCAAGTGATGTGTTTGAAAGATTGCTCTATCACGTATAAAAATTTGGAATTATATTAATTTTTTATGTTTAATTCTTTAAGGTCATTCCATTCCACCATACCAGTCCAGCAATTGTATACAACCAACTTCTATACAGGTAGCCACTTAGTGAAACAGAAAATCATTATTAATAATAAATTATTATTATTTATATATACACGTACTCTAACCGATTGGTCAGTGGAAGAAGTGGTAACAGGCTGCTCAGCAGTCTTATGCTTCGCAATAATTTTTTTTAGCTTCAACATATCGCCAAGTTTTATTCCAATTGCAGCGAAATGTTCGTCCTTTTCCAGCAGCAGGAGCGCTTCTCCGTCTAATTTATTTTCAACGATTGCGACGATTCCTCTTTCGCTAATTTTCTCTCTTTTCAGTAGCTCCGCCACTTCAGTGGGAGTGAGCCGGGACACGTCCATGGTCCCTTCCTCAATGCTAGGCAAGGTCAAGCTAAGACCGCCTGTAAACACGCCTTCTATACAAATCGATCTCAAGTCTGTGTACAGTTGTTTGCGAAGATCTTGCATAACGGAAGCGAAAGCGGAAGTGTGACACTGGCCAATCAAATTCACTTTTTGTCACGTGTACAGCTTCAGTTAGTCACGCCTACGTGCGTTTGATTGGCAACGTCACACTTCCTGTCTCTATGCAAGATCTTCGTAAACCGCTGTACACACTAATACCTTCAACTTAGATAGTAATACCAATATTAGCATGTAGAACGCCCACATTCTTTTAAAGGTCGCTCTAAAATTAATATACATCCACCCAGTCTCCAACAATGGTTACTTCAATATCGTTATCACACACAAATCATGACTGAAGGAAAATGAAGCACCTAAGGTGCAGATGCCTCGGTGAAATGACACTATATCCACAACCACAACTATCCACCATTCCATAAACACAGCAACTGCATACAGGATTTCTGTACAGCAGTTGCTTTAGTTATGCAATCAGAAGCCAATCAGTGATAACCACAATTCAACTGGGCGTGTCTACAGTGTTTAGCGCAGCAGTCATACCACGAGCGAGATAACTTCCATAGCTTGCTTACACGATTTCTCTGGACCTGCGCTGATATCCTGTAGTAAAATTTGAACCTATCAGCTTCTAGGCAGTCAACTGTGGACAGCTTTGCCATTGGAGAAGTCCAGATCGCCAGCAACGGCAAACAAAGTAAGCAAATCACGCCATAACTCGAGAACGAAGCTTCGTGTACAAATTTCAAATGTTGAAAAGCGAGATAATATCGAGTTCTACTTGCATCGCTAGTTTCAGGGCTCGGCGTTCAGCGTGCGCCGCAAAACTGAAGTAACGGACACCGACTGACTGACAAATGAACAGATTTCACGAAACCCTCGGCGTGTTGCACATTGTAGAGTTAGCTCCTTTAGCCTCCTTAGATATGGTTTGCAGAAGGAGCTTTGCAGCTAAAGCCGCTATTAAAACTGCATTGCTAACCAGAAGACAGCAAAGTGCTGACCACAACCGAGACAAGGTGTGTCAAGTGGGCGTGACCGTGAACACTGAGTAGGTAGCCATTGCTCTGGCTTTGATAGGCTTTTTCTTGAGATGTCTACGCACCCCCAGAGCTGTCCTGCTGTTTAGATGGAATCTACAAGTACCTAGATAGTCAAAAATTGGCGCTTTTGTAGTCAGAGAGGTCCAAGATGGCCGTTAAGGTGAGCCAGCCATACATAACTCGAGAACGAAAGCACTTTAGCAAAATCCACGAGTCACATTGCAAGCCATTGTCGAGCTTGTCATGCTCATAACCTTACCAGCACGTAGAAATGATCGTTGATCTCTGCAGCTCGATGGACAGAATGAATGAATGAACGAATGACAAACCAAGTACCGTAACCCTCGCGCATATGCGCCGAGGGTTAACAAATGTATGCCTCGTGGCTCCGCCCACCGAGGCATAATAAACAGTAGTCACAGAACACACACACACATGAGAATAAAATACTACAGGACAACGCTGGCAAGTGAGACAAATTGAAATGTGACTTGTGATCGATGGGAACATAATTTATTGCCTATTCTTAGCTGTCCCTGTTTAGTCATTCTATGGAAGTGACCTAAGAGCAAAGCAATGACATACACTGCACCACACACCACTATTTTGTCTGTGTGGTTTTTAGAACACATCTGGTGTCTGTATCTTCATGTCGTGCTTCAAGTGGTTCTGACTGTACAAATGCATTAACAAAATCTCCAAATGTTACAAGTCCTATTGGCTTGCCAATATGGCCATCAATGATGAGAGTGGCATTCTGCATGTCCACAGCAGAAAGACTTGATTGACATGAAACGGTTGAATCATGTCACTCAGATATAGACACAGAACCACTTGAAGCACGGCATGAAGAGACAGACACCAGAATAGTTCTAAAAACCACACAGACAAAAATAGTGGTGCAGTGTATGTCATTGCTTTGCTCTTAGGTCACTTCCATAGAAAGACTTGTACCCAGCTTTGATTCAAAACAGGGACAGCTAAGAAGAGGCAATATATTCCCATCCATGAAAAAGTTAGTGATAAAATTATCGCTTACAATTCAGATACAAAAGAGTCTATTCCAGCATGCCATGCATTGACTGGCTGTGACACTACATCATACATTGCTGGCCATAGTAAGAAGTCTGCTTGGAAGACTTTTCAGACACATCATCGTCTTTTGGAAAACTTAGGAAAAGGTGAATTGACAGCTGAGACAATACAGAATACTGAGCAGTTTATCTGCAAACTTTACAACCTTACTAGTGTGAGAAATACCAATGAAGCAAGATTGATACTTTTTAACAAGACACGGTCGCCAGAATCGCTACCGCCGACTAGTGATGCTCTTTACTTTCACATTCAACGTGCTCATTATCAAGCAGCAGTATGGAGGCAAGCTCATTTGGCCTATCCCATGATACCAAATCCCAAAAGCATGGGTTGGAAGATGGAAGAAGGAACACAAAAGTCTATGTTGCACCAGTACCAGAATCCTGCAAAGAAGCATGCAAGTGCAAAACTGGATGTAAAACTTAATGTTGCAGGTGTAAAAAGGCAAAATTGAACTGCACAAGAGACTGCACATGTAACCATGGAAATGAATTGTGTGACAATCATTTTTACTTGTTATAACCACATTGTTTATAATGAATATCATTAAAAAATAAAAATTTGCAATTAACTATTAAACAATGTTTCAGCTGCTTTGGCAGACAGCATATTTGAATTCAGCATGAAAAACTGGGTCAGAAAATGCTATCTGCCAACTTTTCCCCTAAAATGCCTCCAATGTGTGGAATTTTGAAAAAAAAGTCTAGTCTATGACAAACAAACGAACTACTGTATGCCTCGTGGCTCCGCCCACCGAGGCATAATAAACAGTAGTCACAGAACACACACACACATGAGAATAAAATACTACAGGACAACGCTGGCAAGTGAGACAAATTGAAATGTGACTTGTGATCACAGACTAGATGCTGCCAATACTGCAGCTGCTGTATACACTAACTAGTAGTTATTAAGTTGCTGTAAAACAGTTCACAATGGAAAATTCATAACTCTCTTTCTCAATACTTCGAAGAATTTCATTGGACGGGTTGAGCCTCAGGCTCGCATTCAGGAGAAGGGGAACCGGACTTTCCAGCTACCCATGCACTGCATCTTGTGAGGCTCACGACCAAACCCACTGTCGTAGTTTCCGACAAGCTTGAAGAGTCTCGTGAAGTGGGGCTTACAGTAGAGCTCACCCTGGAGGGCAGCATAGTTACCAAGCCTGGAGGAACAGAGAGAGAGAGAGAGAGAGAGAGGAAATGTAAGTTGATGGGTAGTAATCAAGTGAGTGAGTGAATGAGTGAGTGAGTGAGTGAGCAAGCAATGATTGAGTTCAGGCCTGTTCACACTGGAGTCAGTTGTAATGCACATTGACACCCATCAGGAACTGTTCACTATCAATGCAAATTGAATACGCATTCGATGCACATTGAATTCAGTTAATTTTGCCAGTGTGAACAGCTGAAAGCACTGTAAGATGGCGCTCAGTGTGTTGGCTAACGTGAGCGTCTTCTTGCAGTGTTTGCATTTGAAGCAAGTCTTGTGGTAGATCTTCTTGTCTGCTTGTAGCCGATCCATTGTGTACACTGTCTTCTGGCACACAAGGCAGATCTCTCGCTGCGGTGCCCGCCAGCCAGTTCCACTACCACCAGAGGTAGACTATCACACAGAGGAGAGGGAGGGAGGGAGGGAGGGGGAGGGAGGGAGGGAGGGAGGGAGGAAGGGAGGGAGAGAGAGTTGGTAAAGCCTGGTCAACAATTGTAACATTCACAACTAGAGGTCTAACTGTATGCATGTGCATTGCATACCTTATCCAGCATAGAGCGAGGTCGTTCAAGCTTCTTGTCAATAGCAGGACTGTTCCTGGACGATGTGCCCTTGACAGTGGCGCTTCCTTTCTTTAGAGGACTAGAGGTCTACACCAGTGAGCAGACACTCGTGAAACAAAAGCAGTAACAAACCACACTAAACCAACCTGTTTCTTTTCGTCACCCATGCTGCTAGCTCTTGGCTTTGAAGTCCCATCAGTCTATGAAATGAAGTCAGAGAGGTAAGATTAGATTTCTAGAATCATGCACCTCTTTCACCTCTTCTGTAACGACTGGTTTTTCTGTTTCACCATCTTCTGTAGGCTCTTTGCTGTAGAAAATTTATAATTGTGGTTGGATTATTTTTTGTATATTTTTACGCTTTTTCTGTTTCAGGTTCCTTTGCTTCTTTAGGCTAAGGCTTCTTGCCCTGGAAGACAAGAACACGGTCACAAGAGTGAGTACTGAGTGTGTGTGTGAGTGTGTGTGCTACTTACAGTACTCTTCTTCTCCCACATGTCAATCACTCGAGTCGTCTGCAGAAGAGAGATCAAAATGACTCACAAGCACAGTACATGTACTTTCAATACACGAAAATCATTCACAACCAACCATTATACATGTACAACATCACATAAAATTATAGTCCCATGTGGATTTCCGGTTTCATTTTCCCCTGCCTAGCAGAATCTCTAACTGTCATTGTTTGTGTTCAGTATGACACAGTCTACTCATAAGAGCTGGTACAATTCCCAAAATAACTACAACACAAGCTAGCCAGAGTTGTTGGCAGCTAGTGCAAGTATTAACATAGACACATAGTACTTTAGCTGTCACTAAGGAAACCATTATTCAAAGAAATGATACATTATCTCAGTATTAGAGCTACTATACAAAGATATGTGTATTGAGACACTGCTCTGTACACAGAACTATGACAACAGTGTGTCTTCTGTGATTACTGAAAGCAGATAAAAACATCTGTTCCTTTGAGAGCTGCCTACCCTTATCAAAACTATTGTCCAGGTGAGGGGAACAATGTGTGTACAACCAGAACAAAATGATAAGTCAACTACCATATGTATAGCAGGTAATTTTGGAGGGTCAAAATTTTGGCGAATGACCCAGATTTGCGTTTTGGCGAATTTAATTTTGGCGTCAAGTGCCTGGTTCACGTAATACTGCAATAGAAAAAGCAGATTTTGGCGAATGCTTGACGATTTGCCAAATTCGTCAAAGTTTCCTCCCGCCAAAATTACCCGCTATACGGTATCATACATAGATAACATATATATACTAGTTGAATTACACAGTGTTTTCTCCATACGCAGTATTTCCATGTGGTTGTGTCGGGGTTAAAATTAATAACTCCACATGTACACAAAGCGATGAAAGCATAAAGTAGCTAGCAACTGCCAAATGTTTGTATTGGTGCTTTGTGATCCATTCCATTCAGAACCCTTGCTCTCAAATAAGGCTAGTGATGTTAGTGTCTAGAGTAAACTTACAAAGATATTCAAACACACACAAAGTGAGCATGTTGTGTGTGAATGTATGCTATTTACTAAACATCCCTCCCAGAATGTACTTATAAGGCAATAAACCTACCGAGTCTTTGCATGCATTGGGCGAGTAAAATCATAGAAAAACACTAACAAAAATTCAAGTGAATGTTGTTAGACAACAGTTACTTTATGATGTGGTGAGCATGTGTCAGTCACATGATCAAACAGTGTAATTTTCGTCTGCTTAGTGAAAACTTATCCTTCATGAACAGGTGATACTGAAGTCAAGATTTTTGTGATAATTATTACGTATAATTATTATGTTGTGTCTCTTTGTTTGTGCACTTAGTACATACATTTGTATTGTTTCAGAGGCGAGTCGATCTGTCTGACGTGTCGACTTGTCCAGCAATCTCTTCTGACGCTGCTCTGGTGTTTCACCGCTTCTTCGTGTAGCCTCATGGACACCGCGTGCACATGGCGCTTTTCATCCAACCTCTCTGCCCTTCTTCAGGCGGTTCAAGTTGTCGCTTGTCAGCAGCAGCTGCAGAATCTTTTCTCTTTCGAGCTTGCCGTTTAGTTTCCCTATAAAAATGGCTATCAAGGCCCCAAGAAAAACTATGGCACTCTACTTACTGGACGATTTCTTCAGACCTCAAGAGCCTTTAACCCTTCAGTTACTTAATGCTTAATGCTTAATGCTTTACCCTCGCGCTTACCCGTGCGCAGTATGCGCGAGGGTTAGTATGCGCGAGTATGCGCGTGTCCGTGTGTGAGTGTGTGTCGACAAAAAACACGCCTGTTTGCGTCTTACCGCTCGAAAATCTCCACGAAAACACTCTCTGCAGCTTCTTCACTGAATTTATAGTCCTATGAACACTGCCTATGAAGACGTTTTCTTAGTCAGGCGTGGCCTGTCTAATCGCATACTGGATATAGTCAGGGGACACTAGTATACCTGAGTTGTCGCGCTGGAATGCAATTATTACAGAATGATATTGATGAATCACGTGTTATTATTAATAACCACGTTGTAATAACCATACCGTGGCCTGGTTATAAAAGCAGCAGATCTCTAAATACGATGGCTAGTGCAGCGATTTGCGTAGCGTGTGGTGAAATGATCGATGCGCTGCAGCTCGGATTTGAGCGGGTTGAGCGACTGACATGGTCAAAGAAACAGTAAGGAAACGTGGTTTATAAAGTTACCGCCTACCGGACATGACGCGATGCAATGCTGCAATCTGATTGGATTGCACGATTTCATGCAAAGTGTACAACTTAGGTATACTAGTGTCCCCTGACTATATCCAGTATGCGATTAGACAGGCCACGCCTGACTACGTTTTCTGTGCTGACAAGCCTTGCTCGAGCGGATAATCCATGGCATTCTAAAGCTACGTGTCCTTGCAAGAGCACGGTATTGTGGGTGTGTCACCCAACCTCCATGTCCTCACTCCTTGGCGAGCCTTGGTCAGAGCCATTGAACGCGAGGGGCCCGTCACTCGTGAAATCTCGTACACTCACAGTTGAAATCACTTATTGAAATCAGAAATCACTGGTAGAAATCAGAAATCACTAGTAGAAATCAGAAATCACTAGTAGAAATCAGAAATCACTAGTAGAAATCAGAAATCACTAGTAGAAATCAGAAATCACTAGTAGAAATCACTGGTGGAAATCAGAAATCGCGGTTTGAAATCAGAAATCACGGTTGAAATCAGAAATCACGTGCTGAAATCAGAAATCACGAAATCTCGTACGCCAGTGGCGGGCCCCTCGATTGAACGTCTTGAGGCCTATACTAGCTACGGTATCAGTCTTTTTTGACTCGGGCCTTCTAGATCTGTGATGTGTCAATCAACTGTTAGTGCATGTATGCTATCATCTATTTTTCTGGAGCTGACTATGGGCTAGGCTGTAACGTGCGTGTTGCAGTAATGCTGGACTCGAGTAGTCGTGTTTAGCTCCTAGCTCAGCGCACGGGTATGTGTTCATTAGAACTCTAGTTAAAAATTGATTTGCTCTAAACTGACAGTTTGTCTTGCGATTTTCTACTAACTGCAGTACGCTAGCTGTTCCAAACTAGCACTGTTTTCTCCTGGCATGTCAAAGTTTACGACATGAGTTGAATCACGGATGAGTGGAATCACGAATTTCCTCAGACGCAGTGATGTTCGAGCTGCTGGATTCCTTCTCTCTGACTGGATAAAAGAGTTTAAAGACGCTGTCTCTACGGTTCTTGGTCAAGATAAGAGAGTCTTGGTGTATATATAGTGGGAAGGAAGATTTCATCTGCAATTATCTCGGAGGGAAGGAATGGGTCAGCGATACAAAATGGGACTGCATAGATGCAACACTAATTCGACGCAGCTCCATACAAGGACTGGCACGTTGATGGCAAACTAGCTGGAGAGGTGATGAAGAGCTATGACAAGCTGACGTTTCTCCAAGTCGAAGGAGCAGGTCACATGGTACCTAAGGACCAGCCTAAGGCAGCTCTTGATATGCTGAAGAGTTTTCTTAACAACCAGCCTTTTGACAACTAACATTTTTAATGCGACTATTTTTTATCATTGTCTTCAGTCAGTCATCAGTCACACTTCATGTCAGTTCATGCATTTCTATAAAACTCTGCATTAGAACAGCTGCTGTATTGCTTCATAGACAGACTCCATATTAACCCAAAATTGTTTACACTTATAAACAGTTTCCAGTCAAACTATTACGTGCGTACTGTGTAGTTGTAAACAGTTTGTTGCAGCTGGCATGCATGTTACGCACTAGAGTTATTAATCAGGGACACTAGCTATACTCTTGCAAGTGTTATATCCTCTTGCTTCATTTCTTTTGCAAGCGCCATATCTTCTAGTTTCTTTTCAAGTTTTGCAAGCATTACTCCTACACTTTTAGTTAAACCTTTTACTTTACTCGTACATTTAGCTGTGATGGGTGTTTTGAATGCAATGTCCGTATGACCCGGCACAAAGGGCGATCAATTCAACTACTTTTATCAATAGCTCCAATCCAGAGCCTTCATATCAAAAATACATGGTCATGTCACAAAACACAAATTTATACAACCGTTATGTGTCCATTGAAGTATTCTGCACTGAGTAAAATTTGAGTCCTCTGATTTTCATTCAACGTACGTATATGTAATCATTATTGGTTCTACAAGTGAACAGCAAAAATTTAAGTCTATAATATATAAATTTACATACCCATCCTCATTGTTAGAATCTGTGGGAACAGTCACACCGTAAGATATATTTGATTTTACTTCAACTGGTATAGGCATGCGTCCATAATATGCATAGTTTCTGCAACAAAATTTTAAAGAAAATTTATTTTTGAGCTCCTACTTACCTTTGTAAATCATTAGCACTGTTTGGTTTATAGCATGGATTGCTGGCTGCAATTTGCATTTTCATAGTGTTCTGGGTCTTATATCGCAAAAATAGACACATGATGACAATGATCAAGACAAAGATTATGATGATAATAATCATCATCACAGCCATAATGCTGGCAGTCAAAGCAACTACATTGATCTGTGTATCACCGGTTCTGTCATTGCCAATCATTGTGGTGCTCAATTGACACTCCTTCTGCACACAACCTATTGTCAATCACACAATGCGTTACTTTGTAAAAACATAAAAATGGATTACTTTGCGATATGGTTCTACTACCATCCAGCAATGAGCTGTCAATTTCAGGTACTGTAGTAGGGTAGTTTGTCTTTTTTTTAAATAATATTTATGCAAATGCAAAGGAGGCATAATATAGCTAATAGCTAATCAAAGCATGCACCCAAATTATACAAAGAAGAGAGATACATAGTGTTTAAAAATCAGGGAAGAATAGTAGACATGTAGTCATGTAGTGTTAGTGACAGCGTTGTAGGGACAACAGTAGAGGTAATGAAGACAATGGTATGAGGAGACTCGTGGCACAGATCAGATTGAGAGCAGCAGTCATGAGTGGAGAGAGTAGTAAAAGCATAGAGTATAGTCAGCACATAGGACTAGTGACGAGGGAAAGAGATCATAGAGCCAGCACACAGCTGTTAGTGGAGAGAAAGAAATAGAAACACTGACAGAATTAGGGAGAAGAGAAGAGAGACGCGAGAGAAGACTGGAATAGGAACGAGAGAGTTGGCTAAAGGAGTAGGAAGAAGAAAAGGAGGGCGACTTGGCGTGGGAGGCTTCAGAGGCAAGGAAGACTCAGACTGACGTGAGATACAGGGGAGCGGAACAGGGGAGAGGCGACTTGGTAGCAGCGACTTGGGAGATGAACAGGGGAGAGGCGAAGCAGCAGACTGACTTTGGGGTGAGCCCTGAAAGCTGAGAGACCGACTATGAGCATAGTTGGTGACACTGTATGTGCTGGATAGATCTAGTAGTGTATTAGATTTAGCTGTATAGTGACTTGTACCACTGTTAATAAAGTGGGCTGCGTTGCTGCAGAGATTATGGAGCTTTCTATATTATAGTTTTTGAAAAATAATGGTAGCAGAGCTAAATTGTTATACCTGTCATTGTGGGTAAGACATCTAGGTCTGCTGATACTATATTACAGCAACGAATAATTATAACAGTCATTAACAATGTATGCGCTCACCAATCTCCACTGTCACAAGAGGATAGTCATACTCTGCTGCCAGTGATGGAGCTACGAGACTGTTTGGAGCAGCACTCACTAGACCAGTATGTCGGAGGTTCTGAGGACCAGTGTTCTCCTGATAATAAGGCTCGATAATGCTAAATTCTCTCTGATAAACTCCCAGTATATCTATCTCTTGGAATCCCAATGGTGGGGAAAGAATATACTCATACACATTGAGATCACTAGTTGGTAGCTGTGCTGTCAGCTGAGTACGTAGAGCCCACTTTGGCGTACTCTGATCCACTCCTCCTCCATATCTGGAGCTCTGATGGTGGTGAGCCACCACCGCCTGTTCCAGCTCCCACTATCCACTTGGTGACGGTGCCATTACAGGTGAAGGTGATGTCCGGAAATATCCTTTGCTGTTGGTCTCTAAAAACAACTCTGTTTATGTTCACCTCTAGTGCCATCTGCCTCAGTCTTTCAGGACTAGGAAATCCAACAGTACAGGATTGACCTAAAAAATATTAAGTTTACGTAATGATAAGCATTAGTCGTACTACAAAACCAACTTGTTGTAATAGCATGGATCAGTATAGTTTTTGTCACCAAAATGGTACCAACAACATTATAAGAAACTGGGTAGGAATCAGTTTGATAAGATAGCAGCTGTGTATCACCAGTTACATCATATAGTCTCACGACACTGCTACTGATGGATGGCTGCCATACTCCAAACACATCTCCACTCTGGAATGATAGGGGAACAGACAGGTTATACTGGAGCACTCCATCAGGACTGAAGTCTCCTGCATCCAATATGATATGCTGACTGCCTCGTCTATCATAGAAACCATTTTGATTAGGCCTTGGTCTCCATATTTCTACCAGAGGGTACTGGTCCCCGACTCCAGGAACAACAGGCCTTACATCCACTGCTAACAAGACACCGGTCAAGCTTCCAGAGCAAGTGAATCTCATGCCACCAACTAGTCTAAAGTTTTCATCGAGATTATGGCGTGCATTTTCACCATTTGGAATCTTATCAGCTCTTTTCTTGAGCAAACTCAGCTCTATAAACCCACTTGTGTTGCCGCCTGTGGTGTTCTTGTAATAATCTGCAATTGAAAAGCAGCGTGAATCGCTCACCTTCTACAAAGGCGACCAAGAAATAGCACAGAATCAGCTGCAGTAACTTGCTCGTGATCGCTACCATAGTAGTCAGAAATCAGTTCGGTGTAGTGCCAGTACAGCCGATACAAAATTTATCGATTTTACAAAAAATCTTCGAATTGGCTAGTACTAATTATAGCGTTTCCTTTAAATTTCTAAACCATGTAAAAATGACGCGTGTAAAAATTTCATCTTTTATTTTGTGATAGCATGTACCTTCATTGTATGATGCTTGTGTTGAATTGTTGTTGTTTGATGCAGATTTTTTTTTGCAACTCATATGTTGTGTGACTCTTTCATCAGACAAGAGACTCATTAAACTATGATCATGAATATATAATCACTGACTATCACAACTGCATTTATTGTGGTTGAATGTGTATCTTTTGTGTTCTGTTAATGTCCATTGTGATGACCTGAATAATAGCAATTAATACATGTTATAAGACATTCTTGAAATCGCATGTGCCTCGTTTTCTCAATCCTAGTTACTGTATTATAATTTTAAAAGGTTTCACAGTTTAAAAATTGATAGTGATTAAAAAATTTGTGAAGTTATGATGTGTGATGTGTGTATCAAATTGATATGTAGATTGTGTCTGGAGCTCAATGAAAGAGTGTGTATTGGTGAGCACTTGCATACTGTTGATGAATGGCTGCATTTTTCTATAGTATGCTTTGGTGTGCGGGAATATAAAATACTCATGCACGGAGGAAAGGAGTGTGTGAACGCCACAAAATGAGAAGGTATGCAACTGACAGTTCAATGCAGCTCTGTAATAGGACTGCTCCGGCCGTTGACAGCAAATAAGGTAGCCGGATAGGTCAAGAACTATAATATGATAAATTGGTGTTTCTCCAAGTCAAATGAGCAGGTCATATGGCTACTATAAGTACCAGCCTGAAGCAGCTCTTGATATGTTGAAGAGCTTCTGAACAACTTGCCCTTGTGACAAATAACACTTTTAATAACAACTGTTTTTTGCATCATCTTCAAACAGTCAACTGACGCTTCATGTCAGTTCATGCGTTTCTACAAATTCAAGCAATCCACAGCATTTGAATAGATGTTGTATTGTTTCATAAACGCTGGCTCCGTTATATAATCCCAAAAAATATTATTTTCATTCATAATATTTTACTCACTGCAGAATTTACAAACTGGTGACAGTTGCTGCATTTGTATACATATTTTGTACTATGTAGTATTGTAGTTGCAAACATATAGGCATGCATGAGCTGGATATGTATCAATTACCTGTGCTAGCTAATGTGCATTATGGATTAACAATTCAGCATTATTGTTTAGTTACTGTGCTAGCTATAGCTATACTGTCGTATCTTCAATGTATGTGGTCCTTTGTGCAATGCGATATTATGTCCTATAGAGGTGATAGTGATGGGTGGTCTCTGCACAATGATAGACCATTAAAATAGTATTGCTAACAAGTCACAGAGCACTATAATACCTATTAAGCATTCTCACGAGGCAACTGACGTCTCCTTTGTTGGACGTCTTGACCAGCGTCTCCTTGATGTGTCTGGAAATGTTTCAATGCAATATCATGTAGTTTCATGTCATGACAGCATACCTCAGTGTCATGATGCTGTTCATCCAGTTGATCAACTACACCTGCCAGCTCCATTTTCTCCGTCAACAGAATGTCACTAAGTCGTTGTAATCTTTCGATCTGCATCTGAAGTGTTACAATAATTTACCTATAAATAATAATTAAGCTATTAATTACCTCAGCATTCTGCTTGATTTGTTGTTTAGAGGCTAATGTGTCTAGAGGGTTTTTATGAACAACAGGATGCTGTTTGCAAGTATTTTCCAACACTTCAACTAACTCTGTACTTGTGGGTCGTCTGTCAGGGTTGTCGCTAAGACACCATACAGCAGTAGAAAGATGTATGTCACTCATTCGGCGTAGTGACTCACGGCGCTTGCTAACCTGCACCTGACCATTGGCTACATCTTCTGTGGTAATATTTTTATCAGCCACATCTGGTGCTTTTTGATTAATCAAGCAGATTATGAGGTGACCAAATGAAAAGATATCGAGCTTATCATCATACTTAGGTGCTTCACCAAAGCACTCAGGAGGCATGAAGTCCATAGCTCCAGGTACCTTTGATCTAATTGTATGCACTTCGCTCCGATCAAACAACTTTGAAACTCCTAAGTCACCAATCTTTGCTCTGAGAGACTCGGTGAGAAGAATGTTTCCAGTATTAAGATCACGATGTATGATAGGAATCGAGTGGAGGTAGGCCAGACCATAGGCCACATCTCTAAGGATGCTGGTCTTATAAGGAAGAGGAATTTTGGGGTATATCTTCATACAATGTTCCAAGCTCATGTGCATGTATTCCATTACCAGACTCATGTCTGCCTTATCATGACCCCAGTGGATTCCCATAAACTGGACCACATTAGGATGATGCAAAGTGCTCAATAAGTCACATTCTTCACAAAACCGACCAACTATAGCAGTGCGATCTTCATCTTTAACTGGTTCTTCTTGACCCCTCCCAACCAAAATATCATGTAATCGTTTTGCAATGCAAGGAAAACCATTCACTCGTACTTCATAGACCGCACCATAAGAACCATGACCTATCTCCTTTGCTTCAAGTAGCCCTTCAATGTTATCAACTTTTTGTAGGCGTTTAAGTCTTTTTCTAGCAGAACGGAGCTGTTCCAGAATTGTGTTTAATTCTGAACTTTTTGCTTCCAATGATCTATGGCTAGCTTCAAGATCTGCGTTTAGCCTATTAATTCTTTCTTTTGATTGAAGTTCCTTGTCTTGCAATTCTTCAATAGCATTATACCGGTCTCTTATCTCAGCCAAGTAGTGTTGGGTCTAAATAAGTATTAAACTAGATCAGTTTAACATGCATGAATAATTTTATACAATTATTCTTGGTTCTAACCTCAGCATGTGCAGTAGAAAGATCATTTTCGAGCTTTTCAATCATAACTTCCTTTTCATTGCCTCTTTCAGTAGCCAGGCGAAGAGATTCTTTTAATATGGCATTCTGTTGTTTAAGCTCTCTTAATTCAAAAAGCAGTTCATCATTTTCCTTGCTTTGTTTCAATGAAGTAGTTTCTAGAATTAAATTCTTTGTTTTTACTTCATAATTCTCTGTGCTGAGATAGCTAATCTGTTGTTTCATGTTAGTATTTTGCTGACACTCATGATCAAGCCTTCGTTTCAGCGAGTCAACTTCTTGTATAGCAGCTGTTTCAAGCTGTTGACCGAGTTGCTTACTAATCATAACAATCCCTTGCTGTGATCGCTATAAATGAATTGATATGTGCAATTAATTGGAAATAATGTACATGCATACATTAAAATATTTACTACCTGTAATTTATGATGAAATGATTCTTCGCTGCATATGTCATCACAAGCTGTAACTAGGTCATCCAATCCACATGGCTTAGGTAAACAAGTTGAACCCACATGGCATTGAAGCAAAAGTTTGTTAACCACATTTTCAACGGTGCGAAGTTCAGAAACCATAGTAGCTACACTGCTATCATGATCGGTTGCATTTAAAGCCACTTCAACAAAAGTATGCAAACCATTCAAATCTGTGCACATGAGCATAATAAAATTAACAGCACATGAATTTTGGTAATTTCTCATACCTTGAAACTTCTTTATCCATTCAACAAGTTTCCAACTGTTTGTAGATATCAATGATTGCAGACACTGAACTTTATGACTGTCAGATATCCTACTGAGCATTTGCAAATCTTCAAATGGTGGATCAGTAACAACTATATCAAGTAACTTAGTTTTTCTCAACTGACTTGAGTCCTAAAATTAATTATAATGGAAATAATAATTATTTTTAATGTAACATGTAGCTACATGTATGCTGTGTACTAGCTATTTTATATGCAAGCTACATGTTAATTTTATTTTCCCGAAACACAACAAAATCGCAATGAAAAGTCTACCCTCTGTCTCCATCAGGTGCAAAAAAGTGATAAAAATACAATCATTACTTGGATATGCAATTTTTCTGATCAATGTACTGTTTCCAAACTGAAGAGATAAGTTTTCAAGTAATTAGGGAGACACGGTAGTGTCTCCCTATGTAGGGATGAACGAGAAAACAAGATGGCGGCTACATACAATGTATTAGCGTTCAAACGCTGATATTTCGCCTGGTGATAAATTTTGTACGTCCAAAGACACTTAGATCTGCTCTCTGGCGTTGCCCCATCTTACAGTAGCAAGGAGATTGCTCGAAATTGTTACTAAAGTGACGAACCTGGAAACGGTGAAAATCGACTTTCGTCATCTTCGTTTTCTTATTCTTCTTTCTTCCACTCGCCTAGCGCCTTTACGCGAGCAGTGTCAAGACCAAAACACCCACGAACAGTCGTGAAATTCTCCTGGCATGTGCCTTTTGAACTTACTTTTTAGCGAAACGACGATATACATTTTACGAGCTCACGATCACGAACAGTTGTCAGCTAAGTGTTTGACGCCATTATTGTGATTACGTAATACGCACGTGACCAAACACACATGTAGAGTATCGCCATATGGAGAGCGCATATTGGCGTCTGGAGTCTTCGAAGAACAACTCACAGAGTAAGGTCGTGTAGTATCACCGTTCTGCTGCTTGCCAGATAGTATCACAGCCATACAGAAAATTCTAAACCAGAGTGGGCGGGGCTCGTATGCTGTGCATCCTGGCTGCAGCATGCATGAATGCATGAGCTAGTTTCACCAGTTAGGAGCTACAAGTTAAAAAGCAATTATCAAGAAAAGCAAACCAAACCAATGATGGAAACAAAAAAGAGATACTGTACATTATCTTGCCGAATTCGAACTGCACCAAAAATTTGAAACTCACTGTAAAAGAAAAAAGGACACAAACAAGAAAATAAAAAGATTTCTAACGAAATCAAAAGGATGTAGGGATAAAGAAATCTGTTACTGGTCCACAATGTAAACTAACAAGGAGCAAGCATGGAATGGTAACACGATTGACTTGCTAACAGACCATAGATCCCTACATCAGTGGCTGACTACAGCAGTTCTGCTAGTTGCTATTGACTGACACCTGACATGCATTGGCTAGCTTGTGACAAAATAATTATAGTATAGCCAAAATGTTATGTACAGCCACTGATGTAGGGATCTATGGTCTGTTAGCAAGTCAATCGTGTTACCATTCCATGCTTGCTCCTTGTTAGTTTACATTGTGGACCAGTAACAGATTTCTTTATCCCTACATCCTTTTGATTTCGTTAGAAATCTTTTTATTTTCTTTTAATATTTTGTATCATCATACTTCAATGTTTATTAGTTCATAACTTAAAAACATTGAGCGAAGCTGACTTAATTATTCATGACTTCACAGAAATAACTGCATCAAAGTTTGGCCTATACTTAATTTTCAAGCCTAGATTCAATACATAATAGTTCTTACTTTCTCAACCAAAGCATGTATGGTAATAAAATCTCCAGTAAGATCCAAATGATCCTCATCACAAAGTGTAAGAACTGTTTGTGCACACTCCATGCACTTTAGACAAAGACGATAATGTTCAATTCTTTTACAAGCTGGTACAATCCATTCTGATTCCTTAGAAATCATT
This sequence comes from Haliclona indistincta, assembly GCA_964017065.1. Classification (NCBI taxonomy): domain Eukaryota; kingdom Metazoa; phylum Porifera; class Demospongiae; order Haplosclerida; family Chalinidae; genus Haliclona; species Haliclona indistincta. Next base: position 2,371,436 of record OZ024788.1, on the reverse strand, counting down.
GAAATGTCACTAGTAAAGTGTTGTTGAATTTCTGGTGCTGTACAACACCCACACGTGCAGAGTTTATATCTTGAAAGCTCCTTACAAGATACCAATGACTTTGCAAGTGATTTGCAGCTACTTTGTAAGTCTTTGAGTGTTTTTTCATCACAAAACACTTCTTCGATCTCACTCAGAGATATGTATCCACTCTTTAATCTTGTTATAAGTTCCACACAATATTTGAATGTAGGTTTCCATACAAAATCAATAATATTCTCCTGTGTGAAATCCTTCTTGGAAGCCAGGAAGAAAGATAGATTGTTTTTCCATTTTTTTTGAAAAATTCTTGAAGTAGCAAGGATACAAAACGAATTAAGAATAGAGAGTGTGCAAATTTCTAAAGTTGGAAAACATCTGAGACCCAAGTAACAATCATGGCTTTCATTCCAGTGTAAATACAACTCATTGACAGGCTTAGAATAATGATGCTGACGTTCTTTTTCTAAATTGACATAATCTGTGGAAAATAATGGACCAGTTTGACGCAAAATGTGCTGTACGTATAATAAATTTTGCTTTTTATATCAAACCACAAAGTTTAGATTAATAATTGATGCAGAGAAGATGCACGAAATGAATGCAGTTTTGTTTATTGGAGTATATTTGTACAGTACCTGTATGACTAGCACCAAGCAATATTTACATGGTGAAGGCTATTAATTAAATACCTTGTACAGATGAATCAAGCAGACTGTGATACTGTTTAACTCTTTCAATATGTCGTTCCATATATTCAATGTTGCCAAGCCATCTTTTTAAACTAAAGTTTATAATGCGTGCTGCAGTGCACAACTCATTGAATCTTCCTTCATTTTCCTTGAGAAGAGTCATGTCCCTTAAAGTCACAACTCCAGAAACTACCTGATCACAGTGAATCTGCAAAGCATTGTGTGCTGCTCTGCATGCTTCTTTTGCAACATCAGTCATGCTACGAAATAATTCAGACTGTTCGTTACCTGTGGAAGTCATGTAGAGAGTTGATGGCAAGGGATACTATCCACAGGGAATTCCTGTGCTTACTTGTAACTTTCAGCATAATCAGCCAAACATCCCAGTGAACTAATTCTTCAATTGTGATCACTTTAGTGAATCCTTCTAGACGTCTAGCAAGAATTTGAGAAAGAAGTTTACCCATAACAGATAGCTTTTGCTTAAGCAAGCTATTGATTTTTTGGCTTAGATTCTATAATAACACAATAATAGAGTTCTTATTCATGATCATTCTTAAGAAATACCATATCAGATAAAGTCATCAAATCATCAGTAGCAAATTGAATTAAAACATCACACACTTGATGTGGTGCAGCATCTTTTGATTCAAGATAATGTACAAGTTTAATCTTGTCAACCTGCCGGCAATAAAAACAACCATTATGTTACATGAAAGACAGAAAACCCAAACTATAATTGTTTTCCTAGCTCACTGATTTGATTCTTCTCTCCAGCAGTTGCTCAATTGCTATAATCCAAAGTTTCTGAAAAGTTTTAGTACAAGTACATGTTAAGTCGTCACTGTCATTGCACGTTAACAGTGCTTTCCATACCTAAAATATTATACACATAGTCACAAGATAATTACTACCTATAACTGACAGAACTTACATGAACTTCCTCTCTAAATTTCTTGTAATGGGTGTCAGTAAATTTTGCACTAGTCGTCACCATTGGAAGCCATTGATTAATCATTTCGACAGCTTTTGCTGGTCTGTCATCTTCATTTAAATCCTTTAAACAAACAGTAGCTTCTTCTCCATTTTCTTTCTTGATCCTCTCTGATATAATAGTAATAACGTGGTTTATTACTTGACAGATAATCTGGCACTGATTCTCAGATGTTCCTGACACTACATTTAACACTACTTTCATCAATGCATATGCATTATTTCGTAGAATTGAAAACTTTAGTTGATTCATCCTATATGCAATGATAATAATAATCATAATTGTTAGTATATTATATTCCAATAATTTTATTGATTATAACAGAAAGTATGGTAGTGTTTCCCATGTAGGGATGAACAGAAAACAAGATGGAGGCTACAATACAACGTATTAGCTGATATTTCACCTGTTGGTGAATTTTATACGTCCAAGACACTTAGATCTGCTCTATGGCGTTACCCTGTCATCCTAAATCCTTTTGATTTCGATAGAAATCTTTTTTAATTTTCTTGTACAGTTAATATTAAATTTTAATTCTTTAGCAATTTTTTTGCAAAAAATTAATTGCTAATAATATTGTAAGTAATTTTTAGCAAGCATGCACAATATAATTGAGCGTTTATAATGCAATTATTAGACGCGGTTAATAAACGAGTGGCCACTCCTCATGCCGTTGGTCTCCCCATGCCGGTGGTATTTATAGGCGTGACCAGTGTTCAGTCTGGCTCGTCCACGTTACTTCCATTTTTAATTCTACGTCCTGGTCGTAGCTGTGTCTCTACTGGCGGATACAGCCAACGGTTTCCTCTTCTCCTTTTCTCTGCTGCTTGCTACTCGCGCCTCCTGAGTCCACTGGCCGTGTATGAGCATCTATGGTATGTGACACGTGGCTCGTGACTCGTCGGAGTTCTTGGCTCTACTGCTGTTTGGGACGGCTTCGTTCCACGTTCTCCTGGGCACCTCGTACCTTGCCGTCAATGCCGTGCTGTGTGGTTTCCGATGCTGTGTGAGCGGGGAGTCTTTCTGAGCTGGTATGTACATGTATTTAGTTCTCTTGGCTGAGCTCTTCTCCTGTTCACTGGTGTCTGCTTCGCAGCTAGCCTGGATTTTACTGTGTATGTATTATTGGTGCATGTTGTCTCAGGTGTTCTGAGCATGTTGTCTCACAGTGTTCTGAGCATGTTGTCTCACAGTGTTCTGAGCATGTTGTCTCAGGTCTTCTGAGCATATTGTCTCACAGTGTTCTGAACATGTTGTCTCACGGTGTTCTGAGCATGGTTGTGTTTTGGGTGAGCAGTATATATATAGTGATATACTGGTTGGTGTGTCTTCTGTCTCCATGTTGCTTTGTTAGTTTGGTTGTAGACTGTTGGTCCATCCTAGCTGTTGTTTCGGTGTGCAATAGACATGGGGTACTACTTCTGGTTTGCTGTCCAGCGCATAGTATACTCAGTTTGCTGGATTGTACTGAATATGTTCTTTACCTCGATTGTTTTGTTATGCGGCTTGTACTGTATGTATTATGGGTTAGTGTAGTGTGGTTGTGGTGTGGATTGTGGTAGGTGTTGCACTAGGTGGTTTACTATATTGTCTTATTTTTGTCCCGACGTTATGTGCTTTGCAGTATGTGTTGTGCTACAGGTTGATTGTTGCTTGCGCTGGCTGTTGTATGTTGCACTATGATTGTTATTTGTCTGTTTTATTTGTGCAGAGTTGTGCTATACGTGCATGTGTCGTTTCTTGTTTATGTAGTATGCATTGCTTGCATTAGCTGTGCTGTGTCTTGCTCTGTATTTATTTGTCTATATCATATATGTTGCTTGTGCTGTTCAGTATGTGTTGCGGACCTACGGTATGCTGACTCTTGTGAGGCAACATATTTCATGTGTTTGTAGCCCTGTCCTAGGACAGACAGTTTTTTTGGGGGGGCTTTTTAGCGTTTTTCAGACTATGGGACATTTGGGTGCTTTGTTGTAGGCTACCCCTCAGCTGACATTTCTTGCGGGGAGATGGGATTCCTGCTCGGCTCTGTTGTTCGATGCACGTTATTTGATGCATGGCTTGCAGCACTAGCCCTTCTCTTCTTCTGGGTTTAGCATTATTAGTTGCTATAACTTTTGAGTATAGCCTTTGTTTGTGTGACGTCTTTACTTTGGGTTTGGCTTTCTGGTCTGTTGTTTTCTTACAGGGGATTTGCTATGCCAAATTTATTGGTGTTGTTGATGTTATTTCTCATGTCTCATGCCTGGCTTCAGCATGTGTTGGGTTTGTCTGTTACTCATTATGTTACTCCTTGCCTCTTGCTTACTTGATGTCCTTAAGATGACATGAGTATCTTTGAGTCGTCCTTCTACTATCATGTCTATGCTGGCTTGGACGCCTTTTGTTGGTGGTAGGTATATGTGACATCACTAGTCCTTCTCTTCTTATGGGTTTAGCTTAATAGTTACTATAACTTTGAGTATAGTTGCATGGCTTGGGTAATATTGCGTAATGTTGCAGCTGTGAGTACGGGGTTCTGCTTATGCTGTTAACAACCTGCCTTTAGTGTGGCATGGAAGCTTCTGTCTTCATATTTAGTATAGGATGTGAGTCTAATTTATATGTATGGCTGTTAGTTTCTTTGGTTGGTTTTCGACGGTGTGACCCACCCTTCAACATCTTGTGGCTTCTGTTGCTGATCACTTGTTTTAGTTTTTGAGTGGTGCTCTAGTTGTTGTGAGTCACGTTTTCACTTGGCGTTCCTTTTTCATTCGTCGGTCCTATCCGACTTATTTTGCAGATAAATTCACTTTTCCACTTCATGGTTCCCTGATTGCGGGTGTTGTTTGCATATCGGTATGGTTTGGTGGTTTGTGCTGAAATGAGTTGTTATTTACATGCATGGTTGTACGACTGGGCGGGCATTAACCTCATGTATATGGCTGTGTAGTGGTTGGGTTGCCTATACAGTATGTGTTGTTTGCTGTATTATTGTTAGTGGTGAGCATTGTATGCTAGTGGTGGACATTGTATGCTAGTGGTGTTTGGCAGTATGCATTCTTTGCTGGTTGCTTGTAGGTGTAGTCTCCATTGTTTATATAGTGCGGTATGTGTTGTTTGCTGACTGTTTCTTACTGCCGGGGTTTAGCGTAATAATTATTGCTGTGACTTTGATATGATTTGCTTAGGTAATGTTGCGTAATGTGGCCTCTGTGAGTATGGGGTTCAGCCTATGCTGTCACCAACCTGCCTTTAGTGGGGCATGGCATCTTCTGTCTCCATATTATAGGATGCGAGTCTAATATCTTTCGTATGTATGCGTGTTAGTTTCTAAGGTTAGTTGTCGGGGGTGTGACCCACCTTTCGACATTCGGCGATATCTGTGGTTGATCTGATCTCTTCTTGTTGGGGTGGTGCTCTAGTTATTGTAAATTCATTTTCCACTTCATGGTTCCCTGATCACTGGTGTCGATTGCATATAGGTGGTTTGTGCTAGAATAATTTGTTACTTGGCATGGTTCTATGACTGTGTGGACATTAGTTGTAATGGTAGGCATTGTCTGCTAGTGGTGTTGCATTGTTTATACGGTGCGGTCCATGATGTTTGCTTACTGTTTCTTGCTGCGCTGTATGTCGGTACATTTTCCTCATCTCCCGTATATCATATAGGTTGTTTCCTTCTCTATACTTGTCTGTGCTGTACGCAGTATTTGTACAGTGCAGTAGGTTTGTGGTTGCTGGTTTCTTGTCTATGCTATGTGCTTTACTTGACTGCTTCCAGTTCGCCTTGCTTAATTGTGCAGTGTGTCAGTGGTGTCTGTTCCTTGGTTCCTGCCCATGTGGCATTTAGTTGCTGTATCTATTTAATGTTGTTGGCATTTTGCTTATTAGTAGACACCCGGTGGGCATTGTTTACTTCACCTTCTGTTTCATGTTGGTACTTAAGTTTCTTTACAATCACCTGTATGTACGCTTTGCTTGCTGAGCAATCTTTGTTGCCTCTCCCATTTTGCTATCACATTGCTGTATGCTTTGCCTGCCAGTCTATGTTGTTTCCTTTCTACATTGCTAGCACAAGGCTGCCTGCAGAGGTATGTTGTTTCCTCTCTATATTGCTAGCTTGATGCGGTATGCTTTGCCTGCTAGCCTATGTTGTTTCCTCTCTACATTGCTAGCACAATGCTAGATAGGCTGCCTGCAGAGGTATGTTGTTCCTCTTTACAATGCTTTGCCTTCGGTATGCTTTGCCTGCTAGTTTATGTTGTTTCCTCTCTGCGTTGCCAACTCAATGCTGTATGGGTTACCTGCTGGACTATGTTGTTTCCTCTCTATATTGTTAACACTGGGCAGTATGTGTTGCTCTATAGTTGTGTGTTCTACGCTTTGTGCTGTAGTTGTGGCTATTTATTGTCTTTGTGTTAGTTGCTTGCGCTGTGCCTTCATGTGTTGTGCTGTAATTATTGTTTGTCTCTCAGTTGCATATGCGTTGCCTGCGGTTGATGTACAGTGTTGCTCTATAATATTGTTTTCTGTCTATTCGTTAAGTATTGCTTGTGGTGGGGCGGTAGGTGTTGCACCGTACGTCTTGCACCGTACGTCTTTCTTGTCTACATGTATACGTTAAGGATTGCTTGCGTTGTGCGGTATGTGTTGTACTATAATTATTATTGGTTTCTTGTCTATATGTTATGCTTTGCTTACACTGTGCAGTATGTGTTGCACTGTACTGCATTCTTGTCTATATGTTGAATTAGGCATTGTTTGCACAGTGCAGTATGTGTTGCACTGTACTGCATTCTTGTCTATATGTTGAATTAGGCATTGTTTGCACAGTGCGGTATGTGTTGTACTGCATTTCATTCTTGCCTATGTTGATTTAGGCATTGTTTGCACAGTGCGGTATGTGTTGTACTGCACTTCATTCTTGCCTATATGTTAAGCATTGCGTGCGCTGTGGTAGGTGTTGCACTGGGTGGTTTCCTATTGTACATGTGTATTGTTTCTTGGCTATGTGGTATGTGCCTGGTTGTGCTGGGTGTTGCACCATCTTATTTGTCTGTTATGTGCTGCGCATGTGCTGTGCAGTTTTGTTTGCGCTACATATGTTCATTGTTGCTTGCGCTGGCTGTATTCAATATTTATTGTTTGGCTGTTTTACTTGTGCTGAGTTGTGCTACACGTACATGTGTGTTGTTTCTGGTTTATATAGTATGCATTGCTTGCATTAGCTGTGCTGTGTCTTGCTCTACATTTATCATTAATTTGTCTATACGATTTATATTGCTTAATTGTGCTGTCCAGTATGTGTTGCGGACTTGCGGTTCGCTGATTCTTGTCTATAGTTGTATTAGTATATGCCATAGTTGCGCTGTTACAATAATTTATACTTCATTGTTCTGCATGTTGGAGGCATTCTTTATTGCTTGCTACAGCCTGTTTGCATGTGGCTGGTTGTGTAGCCTTAGTGTTCGTCATCAGGTTTTCACTGAGGCGTCTGGTATTTATGTTTGTGGTGGTTACTTCGCTCCTGGTTGGTTTAGCTTTCAGTGGCATTCATCATGGATTGATTCTACTATTGCTGTTTTGGGGGATGTGCTGGCTGGGTTTGCATGTTCATTCTGATAACTCAACTGTGGGGGCTATGCTCTCTGGGTGATCAGTGAGACCTGTTTGGGTATTGCGCGATCTTTACTTTCATTCATCCCCTTTTATCGATAGTATCTTTTCCTGGTCTGAGCTAGCTAGGTCTTATTTGACTTAGTTTGTGCTAGCTGTGTCTTCCTCGTTGCTTTGTCTTTGTCTGTACGAGTGATGGCTTATTTGTAGTTGATTGTTTGCTGTACTGTTGTGACTAATGGTGGTTTGATTACTTATTGGTTTCCAGATAATGTTGTTTCTTCTCAGTTTTTTCCTTTTCTCAGAGAGAGTTGAAGGGGTTTCAGGATCATGAGCAGGATTGGAGGTGGTTGGTTACCTTCGGTTTTGGGGGAGTGTTTGGGCATCGGTGCCGTGGGTCGGCATACACTCCCCCTGTTGTTTTATGTGTAGTGGCCCCACTTGTGGTGTGGGAGATTAGGTTGTTTGTGGTGTCCTGCCTATAAGGTGGCAGTGGGCTCTCATCCTTGTGGTGGAGAGTTGGTGTCCTGCCTATAAGATGGCAGTGGGCTCTCCGTGGTGGAGAGAGAGTTGTTGCCCCGTGTGTACGGGAGACTGGCACTGGGGAGTGTCCCTTGCGGTAACTACAACCCTACCTCTTCCGTATTACGGTGTCGGAGGTATCGAATATGTGTAACTGTGCATTTAGGCCACGATGATTATTAACAGCATTATACCCATCTTCCTCTTCTAGTAGTCTCATAATTTTATACGGCACATCAAGAGCTTTTAAGTGCTTCACTACCTGATCATGAGCAAATAAAATAAACCAAACTTTGCAACACTTATTATTGTGATACATACGTCAGCAGTGTCTTTAGTTGCTCTAGTTAAAAATTCTCTTCCATGATTCTGAATATACCAGATGTAAAAACTGGTAGCCAGTATTGGATCAGCTCTTTGAAGAACAGTAGTTAGAGACTTGTGGGGAGATATGTATAACATCATTTTTGTAAATATGTAGTCCATTTCCATTAAATCCACAACTCTTAAAAGAAATTCTGTATAGCTGTAAAATTGAGTTTACAGGAGGTTAATTGATGATGTGTGCAACAGTATGACTAACGTATGTATTTCATGCACATTTGTTAAACTGCTGGTAAATTATTTAAAATGACATTGGCCTATAGCTGCAAATAAAAAATAAAAATTATTTGGCGGATTGGCAAAACCATCATTTACCAGTTTTGGTAAGAAACTATTGAACTAAAGTTTCGTGTAACTACCATAAATTATTACATGTATGCAGTTCAATTGCAACATTAAATTATTATAATGGTACTTTCAGCATGTGTTTAAATAACCTTACCTATCTGGCAGTTGACTTTTTCTGACACTGTCAAGCTGATTCCATTCAGGAAAGCTCCATTCATTAATTTGCTTGTCAGAAAACACCGGTTCATTTGGAAATGATGTTTCTGACACAATATGGTAGATAGGAACAACAACAAGCCATTGCAAGTTTCTGCCATTAGACTTCATTGAAATATTATCAGCAAGTTTTTTCAATGCTTTGCTGACAACAACCCTATATGTAAGCAAAAAAACGCATTATAATCATTTTGCACCCAAACTATAATTATACCTAATATCTGTTGTCAGATGCTTATCAAGGGCAGCATATGCAGGATAAGTCTTATGTTTAGGTTTATAAGATTCTCTCAGCAAATTTGCCATTGCAACACAGTTTTCCTCAGAAATTTGACTAAAAGAAACTGTTTTGTGTATGATAGACAAAACAGTGATTACAGAAATGAGAAATGATCCATCAGTACGTCTACTGCTTGTGCATCTATCAAGTTCTTCCTGTAAAGTACTGACAATACTCATTATCCACTGCTCCAAACCTAAATGTGCAAACTTTCAAAAATTGTGAATTGCATGCAAAATCTGAAAACAAACCCAAATTAGCTTCTGTGAAGACAAATCTGCTTTAAAGAAATCAAGACCAATTATTCTGTATTGAAGCTGGTTGAAAATTTTTTGAACATTGTAGACAGTTTGAGAGATGCCAGAAGTAAGTTCACATCTTTGTAAGTCTCTCTGGTAAGTACGAAGATAAATCTCAAGGCATTGTGCAACTACTTGTTCTTGGTTTTCAACATCATTTATTTGTCGTGAAATAGTATCCATCAATTTAGCCCCATTCTCATCAATGACACTATTTTCCGTTGCACTTTCTTCACGGTACACAATGGTGTCCCATTGCTCCCAAAAACCTTCAAACAAAATTAATTCATTAGTATGAAATTCATATAATTGAAACTGACCTCCTGATTTTTTCTCTGAGGTTGGAATTTCTAAACACCTAGAGACACATCGCCTTTTTTTTAGAACCGATAATCACGCTATGCTCTTGTTCAATACATTTTGTTTGTCTGGTCTTTACTGCATAGTAATAGAAGATCAATGGATGTTCAAGTATAATGTGAAGTGGTATTTGAAGATTTCCTTTGATAACTATAAAACCATCACCAGTGTGCCTGTATCATTGCAATGATGTATTTCTCAGTTTTTTTCTGTATTACATAGCTTACTTTGACTCAGTTGTCCAATGATGAAAATCATTCATTCCACCTAACTCTTGAGGATGAAAAGCAATATACAGCTCAGAAGAGTCATCCCAGCCCCAAGTTTGTTCCGATACAATCACATTGAAGGTAATATGAAACACAGACTTAGCCTGTAGCTATAGTTGTGCAGTTACAGTATAATACTATTTACATAACAATTATCGAATAATTGAGTATTAAATTTCTATTTATGATAAAATTGTGTTTTACTGTAAAGAAGACACACTCTGTAACATTGATAATAATAATTATAGAACTGTGTTCCATTCATGAAAAATGTTGCACACAATGAATAATTGCTACGAAACTTTAATTACAAGGTTAGTATTTTTTGCTGCACAGAAATACAGTACATAACAGTAGAATATTCATACCTTTAACTACAAACAAATTAATATGGAATGAATTTACTTTTAAAATTCATTAAGTTTCTAGGAAATGCATATGGATGAATGATACATGTACTGCAAGTATTATAAAGTGCCAGCTGTTAATTATAGTATTGACATACTTGTAATAATTATAGACAAGCTTCTGAATCCACACCAAAATGAAATTAATTACCTCTTCAAGTTCAGAGCCGGATTTATCCACTCCAGAAATAATGTCAAGCAACTGCTCTCTGTCGCTAAGTGGTACTCCAATCTTTTCGAAGTCCTCATCGCTTCTTAGTAGTAAGAAAGCTTTTCCATCTATTCCTTTGTTCACAAATAGTTTTATTACGTTTTCTTTGACGTTCTCTTTTCTCAAAAGAGCCGCCACTTCGTCAGCACTAAGCTGAGACGCCATTGCCGACCCTGCAGTGATAGTACAGGCTGCCAGATCAGCTAAACTGCAATACAGCCTCGCCCTAAACTTTACTCACGCATGAATAAACTTGTCAGTCACCGCGCCGCGTCCATGATGACTATCCCAGTGCAGCAATTAAACAGACGTTAGGAACTGCAATAGTAGTAACATCATAATAACCAGACCTCTCTCTACCACTGAAATTCAAAACTTGGTCAGTTTTACCAACATTCTCTATAGCTAGTCTTTGCCGGCACTCTGCTACGAGCACTGAGGCATAACGTGCAGTTACTTTGAATTTTTATTCCCTCACTGACACAAAAATAATATCTTGCAATCAATCAGCTCAGTGGTTTGATAGTATGTTTAGTGCTTACTTAACATAATAATTATTATTTAAGAGTCTTTTGTAAAATTAGTGTAGTGGTTCAGATCAGACAGTTGTATTGAATTGTCTGTGGAACATTCCAGTTGCATGTGCTTATTTCTGTATTTAAGGAGTGTGTGTTTCTGTTGAGTCCATGTCTTTGCTCCGTTGCGTGTTGCTGCTAGTCTTGTGTTTACCTTTTTATTGCTGCTGATGTTGCTGTAATCTATTCTTGTTGAGTTTTTGGTTATCAACTCATGTTTAACCACGACTGAAACGCTGCGACCATAGATACCACAGAGAATCCTCACTGATATTATGTATTCAGCCAACATTATGTACATGTAGCAGCATTATATATTATTTTCAATGCATAGCATTAAAATGAGTTAATGAGAAGTGGGTTGGGCACACTCGGATGGCGAGCACGTGATCCTGTCATCGCACCACATGCTGCCCCACTGGTGGCGCTTCGTGCTTGTCTTATCCCCTACTCGCCTCCCTACGTTACAAGGATACCAAGCCTTGCTCCCAGCGCGCGTATATTGCCCCATCTGGATCGGCAACCAGCAGCGAGTGTTCACGTGTGGTATTCTCAATGGCTGTTTTATTGCGTTGGTGGGTCGCTGGTTTACGTCCGTGTGTACTAGACGGGTATAGTTCATCCACGAGGTGAGTGCCGTGTTGTTGTTCCTTGACTGTTGGCATCGCGTCTACCTATCTATCAAAGGAGATATGTTATAAGTTCTGCGTTTGAGTGTTTAGTCACGTGGTTGTTTAAATAGCGCATGTTCTGTGCATTCGCCTTAGAGTCTTGATGTCCTGGTTCGATCCCGTGTTGAGGTGTGTTTTTTATTTATTTATTTTTTCTAGTATTTACATGGTACTAATATGCACAATTATTATGCCTCGGTGGTCGGAGCCACGGGGCATACAGTACTCGTGTTGTCAGTCATTCTGTCTGTTGCAACGACTTCTCGTCGCTTGCTGGGGGCTGGGCGCTGGGGCGTGCAGCACGGGCTGTGGTGGACGTTTGCTTGGGGGTGAATTGTGGGGATTTTGGTTGTAAGGCTCTGTTCGCGTGATTTGCTTACCTCGCGGTCAATGGCGATCTGGAGTTTTCTGTGGGCGGGACTGTCTGCGGTTGACGGCCTGGAGGCTGATAGGTTAGCATTTCACTACAGGATTACGGCGCGTGTCTGGGGAGGTTGTGTGAGCAAGCTATGGACGCTATCTCGATCATATGACTGTTGATGGCGATCTGGAAGGCAAAGCTATTCACAGTTGACTACCTAGAAGCTGATAGGTTAGAATTTCACTACAGAATAGCAGCCAGGTCAGCTATGAATTGAAAGCTATTTCGATCGTGTTCTGTATGCGTGTGCTGTATTGAGCATTGTAGACGCGCCCAGTTGGGTTGTGGTCGGCACTGATTTGCTTCTGATCGCATGGCTAAAGCACTGCATTGTGATTGCTGTACAGAAATCCTGTGCACATGCATCTGCAGTTGTTGTGTTTGTGGAATGGTGGATAGTTGTGTTTGTGGATGTAGTGTGATTCCGCCGGGGCGTCTGCACCTTAGGTGCTTCATTCAAGTGTGCGTAAAGTGCGCACAGTTACATACAATGGCTAAGCAACATCATTCACCGGGACAGCATAGTTTCATGGCGATGTAGGGTTGCACATGTAGAATAACTGCTAAACCTCACCCACATGTTTAGTTAATCCAGCTTATCTCCCGGGTGGAATGTCCCCGTATTCCATGTACACTATTAAGACTATTGTTAGATTTCCCTGAGTTTTCGGACAAACTACCTCCGGCTATACCTGTACTTGCTATCCTGCTGTTTGTCTGCAGGGGTCGGTTACCCATACACTCCCCCTAGCACGGTTTTGTTGCATTGAATGCATGCTCTGGAGGTTAAGAGCTATGCCACAGCCTCACCCAGTTGTTGGCTTGGGGCTGGGGCCTGCAGGACATACTGCTGTCCTATGCTGAGCTACACAGCTCTCAGGCTCCAGTCCTCGGGTGAGCGCTAGTGGGTAATTGCTATTTGTTGTTGTTCAGCATGTAGGGGAGTGGACCATGTGCATTTACCAATCTACTACTGTTACATTGATTGAAATTTTCTGGTTAAGGTACTAAGAAGTTGCTGGTTCGGGTACCAGGAATGTACCAATAATTGCCGGTTAAGGTGCTCTGGTTCAGGTACTAAGACTGCATCAAGAATTTGCTGGTTAGGGTGCCAGCATCCCCGAGCCAACCCATTGATGGGTACATCGCACGGTGTCGTCTAGCACAGTCTATGGTGGTAACTCTGTCTGTAGTTGCAGTTTTCTTGCGTAGTAAGTGCAGTTGCTGGCTGATATATTCTACATGGTGGTATCATCTGCCTGAGGTTGCCATGCCTAGTTGCGGCTACAGCAGAATATAATATCATTGTGATGGGCTCCTGGCAATAAGAAACCGTAGCTAGTTATGTGTCCATCATGTCTGTCTGATCTCTATACAATAGTCAACAGCTTATTGGCGTTGATGAATACACGCCGTGTTTATTGTTGCATGCTGTAACTACGAATTGGATGTTGGGTTGGCACTGCCTCTTAAAGATAATATTCACCATTTTAAGTCCATAGTCTCTATCATTAGTTGTGCGGATTTCTTAATTGTATTGTCAGTGAAACTGATGTTGGGGAACTCCACGTGAGCGTAGCTCCACATGAGCGTAGTCTATAGCTTACATGTGTCCATAAGGGTTTGTGACTGTGTGATTCCGTCACCCAACAGAATGGTGGTACAGCCGCTGGCTCGCGGCACATAGCATTAGCATACTGAGGATTTACTCAGAGAGGTTGAGCCATGGTTGAATGGTGTATTGTTAGCAAAGTGTACACTGTAGTGGACTCATTAGCCTTAGAGCTAGCTGGAGCACCAGCTATAGCTCGTCTGTTTGTTGCTGGGATGACTTATTTAGGTGCATGGTGCTCTAGCTTACTAAATGTAATCACGCAGAACGGTTGCCATGCAATAGTCAGCTAAGTTTTTATGCCTCGGCGGGCGGAGCCACTGGCCATACAGTAGTCGTGTTATATATGTGTGTATCTGTCTGTCGGCAGGATTTCTCGTCGCGCGCTGAAAACTAAGCACTGAAACGTGCAACACAAGCTAAAGCGATACTTGCTTGAAAATGATTTGTAAGGATTTTGGTTACAAGGCTCTGTTTGTGAGTTATGGCGTGATTGCTTACCTCGCGATCGATCGATCTGTCGGGGTTTGCCGGCAGGCACCACGTCGCAACCATTAAAGATAAACCATCGTAGCACGGTGTATAGCTCTTATAGTTTATTACTTAGCACTACTACCCACATTATGTAGGAAGGGGTGGTTGATGGTTATAGTTGTTAATGTCCGAATGAAGTATGTATTTTAGTGGATGAGGATCGAGAATGATGATGGTGTGATTGGGAGTGTATAGCGCTATGCGCTATTGGAGGAAGTCTCTTAGACTTATACACTGCAAGCGGCAGGAGACCTAAGGGCGTGCGCTCTGTGGTTCTGCAAGGTGTTGACCTGTCATTATGCTGCCGGCTGGCTAGGGACCGGGACCTGCTCGTGGGGTGTGTTGTGTTCCTCACTTGCAGTGGCAGGGGCGGGAGTATGTGTCTCGTGGGGTGTGTTGTGGATAACTCACTAGGTTTCCCGCGGGTGTCCATCCAACTATAATGCTATGTTGTGGAGTGGTCACCATGGTGCCGGCGCTATTAGTGGTTTCCCAGCTTACAATGCTGGATGTGCAAGGCACCTTTGGTGCTCGTAGTGGCTGCCCAGCCTGCAGCGCTGGATATATGTGCATATGTGTTTGGCGTCCCGGTCCTCGCGTTATGTGTTATATGTTTTAGCAACGGCTGAGGGAGTGACCCATGAGCTATTACCAATCCCTCCTCTTCCTCTCGCATGCTGGGGTGTCGAGGTGTTATCATACGTACAACCCTTGAGCATTAAATATTATTTTCAATGCATAGCATTAAAATGAGTTAATGAGAAGTGGGTTGGGCACACTCGGATGGCGAGCACGTGATCCTGTCATCGCACCACATGCTGCCCCACTGGTGGCGCTTCGTGCTTGTCTTCCCACCCTAACCCCTCCCTTACATGCATTATATTATACAGCTTGTAGTGTTGTTTGTGCTTAGTGGGCGTATGGGGCACTCCCTCAAGTTTAACTATATGTGCCATATTGATTTCTGTCATGGGGCAATCATACAAACTGAATCAGGGACTCTGTTATGATAATTATGAATATCATACCCCATGAAAGTTAGCTACGTCCTTCCCATTGGTGCACATTGTACAGATAGGAACTTATGACTGTGCTGATTAATGATATTATCATACATTGTTGCAATCAATAATTATTATTGTTGTTGTATGAACGTTTTTCAATATTATTTTGTATGTGCGGCTTGTCCTAAACTTGCTGCGGCTGTTAAGTGTTTTTATGTTTGTCTGTGATTGTCTGTGGCTATGTGTTTGTTTGTATGTATGTCTGTTGTGTTAACTCTGTGAATTGTCTGTTTGTATGTCTAATACCTCCGCTCTTCGGGGCGTGACACGCTCATGGGTCAGTCGGAACGACAGCTCCCTTGGCCCAATGTTTGCACTTAATGACAGGAGTCTTCAGAGCTGAGGACAAGCTGCTACCATTGCCATTCAATTTTTGTTGTTTATTACCCCGTTTTTTTTAATACGAGGTTCCCCAAGATATATTTGCGAACAAGGCTTAAAAGAACAGAAGGGAGGAAGTCTCTTAGACTTATACACTCCCAAGCGGCAGGAGACCTAAGGGTGTGCGCTCCGTGGTTCTGCAAGGTGTTGACCTGTCATTATGCTGCCGGCTGGCTAGGGACCGGGACCTGCTCGTGGGGTGTGTTGTGTTCCTCACTTGCAGTGGCGGGAGTATGTGTCCCGCCCCAGCGCCATGGTGATCTTAGTGGCGAAGGACACCTGCACCAGTTCAGGGTACACTTGCTGTGTCTCTGCGGTTGGCTACTGGTTTGGGACACCTGTGGCGTCTTGTAACTCACTAGGTTTCCCGCGGGTGTCCATCCAACTATAATGCTATGTTGTGGAGTGGTCACCATGGTGCCGGCGCTATTAGTGGTTTCCCAGCTTGCAATGCTGGATGTGCAAGGCACCTTTGGTGCTCGTAGTGGCTGCCCAGCCTGCAGCGCTGGATATATGTGCATATGTGTTTGGCGTCCCGGTCCTCGCGTTATGTGTTATATGTTTTAGCAACGGCTGAGGGAGTGACCCATGAGCTATTACCAATCCCTCCTCTTCCTCTCGCATGCTGGGGTGTCGAGGTGTTATCATACGTACAACCCTTGAGCATTAAAATGTATTGTAAGAGACTAAGAGTAGCTACTTGAACAGAAACACAGTTCACTAATAACTAGCATGCATGTATTTAATAGCTATATTCACTTCTCTACTGTCTCTATTACTTAGTGGTCTTTGTCAGCAATTCTTGATCGTATGCGACCACATGCTGCCATACACTGACCACATGACAGAGCTTGATATCTTTTGGAAACCCTCGCTGTTCCAGCTCTGCCACTTCAACGTACATTATTACTAGCCTTGCAACCAGACTGGATATAAGAAAAAATTGTTTTTTGTCATTAATTAATTTTTGTAGTACAGTACCTTTCACTGGCTTCTTCTTTTGATGCATTTCTCACATGAGTTGAAATGAACAAATTCAAGGTGTTAAGCAGAGTGCTAACACTAATTTGTTGCAAAACCTCTTTTAACTTTACAACAATTTTTTCTTCTAATGGTGTCCGAAAACACTCCTTCACTTCACAAAATGGGTTCTATAGAAGTCAAGCAATGCATACAAATTCGTACCCTACACTACTGGGAGCTACAAACTGTAATACCTCGCCATTGATAGTTAGTTGTTTAGCTAGCTCCAGCGATACAGTCTCCCACAATGATAGTAAATGCTGTAATCGACACGAGTTACCAATCTATAATATTCAGCAATAATCACCAGTATAATAACGATGCATCACATACCACGCCATCAAAGTCATCAATGTTCAGCACATTTTGTGCATACTCCATGAGAGTGGTTTGTGGTTTTACTCCAGTGCTAGCAGCCAGAAAGCCCAGCACTATGTCAATGCGATCCAGGGCCACTCTCAACTGATGTGGTTCCTTCACATGTGTAGTAATCTTTTTCTTGATGTCTGAAGTCAGTGGTACCTATAATTTAATAGCTAATAAAGGATGAGAATGTCTTCGGATTGCACCTGTGGCACTCTTCTTTTAATCTCCTCTAGCTTTTGAGCAGTATAAACATTCTTGCGATAGACCATGTGAGGCAGCTCCTTCACCTCAATGTGAGGTTTTCCATACACACACTCATTTAAGAATTGCTTCTCAAGTCCTTGAAAATCAAATTTATACGAGATATCCTCCCCTTCCTTCAATACATGATGGCAGTGAGCCATGATAATGGACATAAGTTTGTCCTCGTATAGGATTAAATCTGATGTTTGAACATCTTCAAGACCTACTGTTTGCCTCCACCTATAATTATTATAAATTATTGCATACAAAGATCTGTACTACTTTTTGGTACCCTTGGTGTGCATGTCTCCACTCGTAACCAGAAGGTCTTTTAACAATCTCACTGCACTTGTCCACAAACTCATTGTGTGCATATACAAGGTGAGCTACTAGTGCGTAGCTGAAGACACCTTGTCCAGCTGGTCGAGGAAGAAGTAACTCAATACTATCTTCATCAGCGAAAGTAACATCAAGACATTCCTTGGGCAATTTCAGAAACCCTGTTATGTTTCGATAGCTAATAAAGGTGATAATTGCTTTTAATACCTTGTATTAAAATCCTTCCTTTTACAAGACTCCACGCCTTCCTGGTACACTCAACCATTTCCTTTATTTGCTTACTGCGGTCTACAGAAATACAAAGCGAATATTTTTTTGCTAGGCCTATAGCTAGGTATTAAATTCACCATTTTCTGCATCCAAGATCATTTGACTAATCGTTTGGTCCTTAAGATCCTCGCGGTTACTACGATGATGATATATTTTTAAGAGATACTGTTGCAGCTGTAATATGCTTGGTAGATACTGGGTAGCTCTTATCATTGGTTCCTATTAAATTTTGGAGAGTAATAAGTTCAGTAGTTTCAATATTTGAGCAATAATTGTAATAGGCACAGGCTACATGATCTTGAGCTTACTTCTTTCAGAAAATACACCAAAAGTGAGTGTTTTTCAACAGCATCACAATCTCTGAGGCTTTGGCTGATGTGCTCAAGAGTTAGTTGCGGTCGATATGCCCATAAATCTCCAATGAGTGAAGGAGATTGGTCTTCTTTCTTATATGCCATGGCATATGGATGCACAGAATCTGAAGCTTATTATTCATTAATGATAAATAATGTAAAATAACTCATGTTTGGACACACCTTGCAATTGTTCTCTATCACTCAAAATTTGCAATCTTGCTTCAGATATTTGATTGGAGAAATTCTGACAAAAACGAATAGTCAACAATGCATGCAAGTTGCAGTAATCACCAAGGATACTTACTTGAATCACAGGTATTATGTGCACTGCGCTGAAATCTTGTTCCCATGTGTTCCTACTATTTTCTGTAAGCATTGACTCTTTAATCGATGCTTCACTTATTGGTGCACTTGTCAAGATAGACTTAGCAATCAAATGTAGCAGGAGAACTACATCATTATCATTAATAGAGAGAAAATCTCTAAGTGCTCTGAGATCTTCTTGTAGATGATCATAGAAGAATCTTTGCACATCGATATCTTCATCAGGTTTTTGATGAATAGAAATTCGAATATGTTTGATGTGCTATAATCCAAATTACAAAAATAATAGTGTTTACAACAATCAAATAATGCATACATCTTCCTTGTTGCAGGTGGTCCATAGCAGCACGGCATGCATCAAAACCCTCATGACAATTGCTGCAACAGGAGTCAGGTTCCGAACAGAAGATGGTTTATATGGCAATGGTTGGCCCAGTGTATAGCCTTTAGTGTCTCCACTATAATACACAAACCTGATGCATAGCGAATTATCCAAATGCAATACCGTTTTAGCTGTTTTAAGCCCCTTTTAGGTGTTTTAATTGTTTTTCCACAGTCAAGGCAAGAATGCTGCCTTAATGGCACACCAAACTAAATGAATACACCAAAATTACTAATGAAAACTGCATTTAGAAGACATACCTCTTCGCTATTTTTGAAAACATAACATATGTGTCCACTTGGGCATGCTGTTTTTTGAATGAAGCTTTGTAATTTACTAAAAATAACAAACAAACCCAAAAATTCTCCTCCAAGATGCATATTTGTGTTTCCCATGACAGAATCAGGCATAGCTGGCAGGAACATTCTCTATAGGATGTGTAACAATTTAATGCATTCATTGAAGTTATGACATTTCCTACTTTTAATGACTCAGTCTCTACCAACATACACACATAAGGGTGTAAGAGGTGGTTATCTCGTTGGGAAAGAATTGCTGTCACAATGTGAATCATTAAGATAGAAATATGACGGTTTTGAGGAGGCTGATTTTCACTAAATGCCAGTTCATCAATCAGTGGTCCACAGAAGGCATTGCGCAAGATAGCTAATGCAACTGGCTTTAACTGGAAAATAAAAGATTTTATTGTATAGTATGCAAAGATTATCACTTCAGTATATACCACTTCAGTAAATACTCCACTTTCATTGATGTATGACTCCAGACAGTCATTTACCTATTAATTAAGTTATTATAACTACGTACTGTATACCAGGAGCAATACTTACTGAACTTGATACACAATGTTGACGGCAGTTGAGCGAAAGGAAATTAAGAGTTAACATTGGACCGGCATTGGTACTTGTTGGTAACTGCAACAATAAAGTAAAAATTATTATAATAACTATAAAAATTAGCTACTAACTTTTGATGTTTTCTTTGTTTTCAGTACAGTAGACACAGAATCTCGTATCTCACAATACTCTGGATTGTGTATGGCAAAATGATTTACATCCTATTGAAAAACAATGATTATTCTGCATTGCTAAATACATTGCTAACCGAAACAACTTTCAAATCAGGAACCAGCCATTCTAAATTACATTGTCCACTTGTGCAAAAGTTAACAACAGTTACACCATGTCGTCTGAATAGAAGCTTGAAAAGGAATATTCTTTGCCGATGGTCGTCACATTTTCTTAGTAGGCTATGTTTGCAACTCTTTTCTATCAGTTGTAAAAACCTGTCAACTTCCCCTTTAGACCATGTTAATACAGATGGAATAGGACTGATCATTAAGGATATGCAGTCTGCGGCAAACTTGAAGGCAAATCTTAGACCACCAATTGCTTCAAGTAACTGCTGATCTACAACCGGTTCGGCATTTTTTACGTAGTACTTCACAAGGCTGTCATAGCTGTCTTCCAAAACTTTATAAACATAGGCAAACTCTTCATTCTTAGACATGGTACTCAATCGCTGATACAGAGAGTCCTTATTGGTAAAGTCATGTACAATAGTAAATTGAGAATGACCAATTACATCATACCTCAAAGCACTGACAGTATAAGTATGTTACACTGCGAAAAGTGTTTGATTCTGATTCACATCTTCGTCTTGCTTCATAAAAAAACTTTTCAATAAGCTTGCGAACATTTTCTGAACTGATAGTATAGTAAATAAAAGTAAACTAATTATAGTATACTAAACTATATTTACCTTTCACGAAAAAGTAGTTGCAATAGGAAAGAGCGTATCAATGAAATGTCACCATCAGATGACTTCATGAAAGGAGTCAAATCCTCTGCAGCCTCCACTTCTTCACTAACAGTAAAAACTGTTTTCAATAGCCTTTCTGCCAGTCTATCATCAGGTGGACCAGCTTGTCCAAAAAATAGAGATGAAATAACTTCAGTATAGAAAGTGATGCAGCTTCTCTTAATTTGATCCATTTGTTGGCTGTTTAAGTAAATAACTATAATCAATTTTAATCTTTACATTGTAGCTATTCTGTACCTAAATCCCTTCTCCAAGTCTAAGTACATTTCACGCAGTGTTTTTTCTAACAAATTTGTGGTATATACAAGCTCAAAATCAGGATCTTCATTGAATTTCTGTAATGAAAGAGAATTTATAGCAAACAGCAATCTATTTGCAGCCTTACATAATTTAATCGTTTTGCATACGGTACCAGATAAGCAAGCAGAGCAGGATTCTCAGCAGTGTTCTCAAGGATTACATGTTCAATGAACTTATAAACAACCTGGAGTTTCTGCCAACTCAATCTACATACAATATTCGATTAAGTAAACCATTAATTTTTATCTTTAAACCATACTGTAATTTAGCAATGCCTTCCTGTGCTTTCTTTGAGTATAACACTTGATGAACAAGTTGTTTTACTCCATAGTAGCGTCTCATTAAAGTAGCAAGACTCCTTTGATTTGGTTCTAATTCTGAACCAAGACATAACTGCTGCAGTGTTTCTTTTACAGCTAAGACATCAGGTCCCTAAATTTTCATCAAAAGGTAACACACTGAATGAGCAAGTGCTTGCAACCATTCAAGATAGAGTTCAAGATATAAAATTTAAGATTCTATTGCCATTTTGCAATAATTGAGATAAGATAACTACGTACGCACAATGCAGTGACATAGCTCATGCAGAGCACACATGCATGCCAGTACTGATAAAATCACAGCATGTTGGCTGTTAAAATGTACTCGATCATGCAGTAATATTATCTAGACTTATTAACAGCTTAACAATAATGAGAATTTATTTAGTCAGTTAAAGAAAAAGAAACCAAGACGAAACTTAATGCATGCTTATACTGTGTTAACAGAATATCTTTATGTATAGTAGTTATATACCGACTGATCGGTATATAACTACTTTAAACCATAGTGCGCTGCTTGCCTGACGTCTAGCAGGCTACCTTACGTCGCAGGAAGACCGCAGAGCAGCCCGAGCGCCGTTTCTTTGTGGATTCTCGAACGCGGCGGCCATCTTGAAACGCGTGCGGGCTGTACACGATTTATAACCCTCATTAACGCTCGTTACATCAAAGAGAATTATTCATACTATGGTTTAAATATTGTTACAAACCTCTTTCCAAGCATCGTTCTGTGGTTTCCAAGCCTCAACATCATCGCCATTTTTACTGATAGTCTGCACAGCAACACGTCTTGCTATACTATTCATTTTGGTTGGAGCAGTAAATTTGACGAGCTTTTTAAATTGACCAATTTCCTTTTTACGATGTTGATATGCGATATGGAAAGCAATAACTATTTCAGAAAAGGTAGTAGCTTCCATAGAAATTAGTTTACATGCTTCTGGCTCCAATGTAGCAAGAACAATCTATATAGTTTGAGAGCAAATGTATAATAAATTTATTGTCTATGTGCATGTACTAATACCTGTGTTTCCTTTTCTCTTAAACGTTCATGCGTTAACAAAGATGGCAAAGTAGCATTCACCAAATCCATTATGTATCGACGGCCCATTAAAATGTGATGCTCTTTTGGAACTGTGTTAAGAAGGTCCCACAGACAAGTCTGACTATCTTTCATCTCACAAACAATATCATCAAATAGTTGATCTGCTGATTTGGTCTCTAAAAGACAAAATTAATTTTAATGGGGTTAAATCGAATTTTGTGCACTCACCAAAAGTAGTTGACTTAAAATCTCCTATACAATCTTGAATAAAAACAGAAAAAGGAAAAGCACAGATGAATGAGCTCTGATAGAGGGCAAATCTAGTGTTTGTGACAAAACAATGTTGTTCTAAGATGTCAGAAATAATTTTGTGCTTAAATGCTTCTATCCAGAAACATATAAGAGCAGGTGGACCATGACATACTAGAAGATCAAGATTGTAGTTAGTGTCAATGGCTGCAATAATACCAGACAGGACATCAGCTGTTTCAAATCCAAGCCGTCTTATGATGACATTCATGAAAGCCCCTCCATGCTGAAGATGTAGTGAGTTAGTAGCCTCTTCAAAAATCCAATTCTTCATTTTGTTGTCATTTCCTTCTTTTTGCTTAAGGCATAAGTAAATGTATCCGACCAATACATCATAAAAATCTAATATAATTGATAATTATTTTGTACACAATATCTATGCATACCTTTATTAAATTCATTCCGCAAAATTTTTAGCAAAAGCTGATTGAGTTGTCTCATCCTAACAGCAGTAACACCATTTGGTAAGTGTCCAGCTTTTTCTACAGCTAGCTGTATATGAACATACAGCTTCAGATTAGCTTGCTCTTTTCGTTCAGATTGTTGTGATTTTTGAGCTGTACAGAAAGGTGGTTCAATGTAAATCTTTCGGAACAGTTCACTGAGTAGCTTTTCATGTTCATCAAAGGCAAGAGAGACAGGAGAAAATGGCTGCACAGGAAAAAAGTCATCAATATGAGTGCATATCCATTCACCACCATGAAAGCAAATAAAAGAAGATTTGCAGTTGCCATGCTTTCTTGGTAGGTATACTGTGAACAAAACATGGAATCGTCTTATTTGGGTTTTTGATGGTTCCAGAGCATCAGGCTGGTGTATCCTAGCACCACCATTTGGTTGTTCATCAGGCTGGTGTATCCTAGCATCATCATTTGGTTGTTCATCAGGTTGGCGTATCCTAGCATCATCATTTAGCTGTTCATCATGTTGGTCTTCCTTAGCAGAATCAGGCTGTTGTTTGTTAGTTTGGCATACCCTAGCAAATTCTTCTTGGATGATGTCATCAAGGCGATATTTTGCACAGGCAAGCAAATCGCCATTCAAATGGCCAGAATCACACTGTACTATGACAAGTACATCCCTTGCATCACCATGCAATCGCCGATATTCCTCTCTGAATGGTATAAAATAAAGTTGCAATAACCATGTTTATTAATTTTACCTAACTCTGGTTGTATAGCTAAATTCGGTATCAAATTCTTGTAGAGAACACAAAGCAACATGGGAATTAAGAGCAACTCCAAGCACTTCAGCTTCTCCTTTTGAAAGTAACTGGTTGTGAGTTGTGGCCTATAATTATTATGTAAAAGAAAATGAGTTTCACAAAAACTAAAGTGTAGGGTTATACGACAATTGCAAAACTAAGGTAGCAATACTTGAATAAGGAACAAAGCACTTGCAAAAGTACATTTGGAAACATAAAAGTGCCAAATTTGCACATTGAAATAAGACTGGGGTGCATTTGATCCACAATGTAATAATTCAACCTTACATCACGTTTCAAAGTTGTATGACATTCAATGAAGCCCCCAATGAGGAAGACTTATATTAAATATAATTTATGTCTAAAACCATTAGCCCATCTTGCTCCTTCACTTTTGTAAGCAACATCCCAACACTACTTAGCTTTTCGTTAAACTTTTACCTCAATTTTTTCTGTTACTTTTTGATAACAATGAGGTTGAACTTTTTTGAGTCTATTAGCTGTATTCTGATATTAATTTTTACAATACTTTGAATAGCGGTTACTACTCTACACGTATGATGATACAATGCTAGTTATAGCAGCATAATAATTTTCGCGACTAATTTAATCCGCACAGAAGCTGAAAGACTAAATTTATTATATATTTTAGCTCAGCAATAGGCTTTTTTACAGTGTTCCACACGAAGACAGCAAAAATGAACTTTTTACATTTTGCTTTATTTCTCAGTAATACCTTGGCCTACCATCATCATGCATACACCATCATGATCCTCTATCCTTACTGATCACACTGATATGTATGGTTTCTTATCAAGTGACATGGGCGTGGCAAAACATGGCCGTTTATAAGGCTGTCTAGGAAAACACGTTAGCTAACGGATCTCCACAACCGCTGGTATTTAAGAGCCAATAAATGAATTTTTAAGAGTTGTGGGAGTACCTATAAGCAGCGCTGACCTCTCAGCAAGCACTGATTCAGTAGCAAGTGACGAAATATGGCAAACTTGACCAGCTCAAACGTTAGCTACAGGAACTCGAAAGTTTATGGGAGTTAAGACGCGAAACTTATTCACTAGATAGACAAGACATTATACTTTAGGTAAACGCTTACCTCTTGCGCATTACTCCACACCTCGTGAAAAACGCAGCTTGAACATGCCAGAGAGCTGTTTTCTGACCGCCATTTTGCTAGTTTAATGGATTTTTGTGATGTCACGCACAATAAATATTATCATGCGATGAGTCATAACTAATACAAAATACATTGAATCAGTTTAGTAGTTATGACTCATCACTGGTTAATAACCAACGTGTGACATCACAAAAACCCATTAACTAGCAAGATGGCGGTCAGAAAACAGCTCTCTGGCATGTTCGAGCTGCGTTTTTCACGAGGTGTGGAGTAATGCGCAAGAGGTAAGCGTTTACCTAAAGTATAATGTCTTGTCTATCTAGTGAATAAGTTTCGCGTCTTAACTCCCATAAACTTTCGAGTTCCTGTAGCTAACGTTTGAGCTGGTCAAGTTTGCCATATTTCGTCACTTGCTACTGAATCAGTGCTTGCTGAGAGGTCAGCGCTGCTTACAGGTACTCCCACAACTCTTAAAAATTCAATGCAG
Source organism: Haliclona indistincta (assembly GCA_964017065.1). NCBI lineage: Eukaryota > Metazoa > Porifera > Demospongiae > Haplosclerida > Chalinidae > Haliclona > Haliclona indistincta. Next base: position 2,345,698 of record OZ024788.1, on the reverse strand, counting down.
CTTTATTGGCTCTTAACTACCAGCGGTTGTGGAGATCCGTTAGCTAACGTGTTTTCCTAGACAGCCTTATAAACGGCCATGTTTTGCCACGCCCATGTCACGTGATAAGAAACCATACATATCAGTGTGATCAGTAAGGATAGAGGATCATGATGGTGTAAGCATGATAATGGTAGGCCAAGGTATTACTGAGAAATAAAGCAAAATGTAAAAAGTTCATTTTTTGCTGTCTTCGTGTGGAACACTGTACTTGTGGCGGAAATGCATCACTGAGTATATAAGTTGCTAACAAAAAAGGTTAGTGCCATTAAGGGTGCAGGTTCACGCCCACGCATGTATTTTTGGCTGGTTGCTAGGGGACTGTATCTCAGAACTACTGCTGATATTCCAAGAAACCAAAGACCTATGTGATAAGACTGGTGTAGGCTGTACACATTGCAAATTATGAGCGCTGAATGTGCCAGACGGAAACGTGACGGGCGCGGCTAGATACAATGCTTAGGCTAATAAAACTTTCGTTCACTCAGGCAGTAGAACTTCAGATTGTGGATGCATACGTACTTCAACAAGTTGAAGGCAGTAACATAGAGTTTTTTCGTGTATTGTGCTTGAAAGTGCGATTATGAGCTGCTTACCTCGTGGTTTTCCTACTTAGAGGGAGTTTATAAAAAACTCTATGTTACGGTCTTTACCTGGTCGCTAATAGTCATATATCCAAGTTTGGGTCTATTCTGAAGGCCACAGACGGAGTTTTATTAAGGAATGTATTGTTCGTAATCTTGCCTGGCCACAGTCAATCATTCTTATGCTTAACAAGCTTGTACAAATAGTGAATATCATTTGTGGTGTTGTAACAATGTCCAACTTGTACATTCCTGAATAAGTTAATGGTTGTTAGGATCTGCACCCTTAAGGTGGCGGTATACCCGTTTTTATGAATATTAATGAGCGACTTTCTTTTATCTGCAGCTCGTGACAGAGCAACGCTAGCAGCGTGTAACTCGCTCTGACGCATCAATGAATGTATAATGCAGCTTGAAATGTTGCACAATATTCTACACCAAGGAATAATGTAGGAACAATCGACATCGTACGGATACGCATTTTTCTAGCCAAAAATCTCTCCTGACTAACCGTGCAGCAAAGGTTACCAGCTAAAATTCGACTCTTATAAACCATTTCTAGGTGCTGACGAAGAGTTTTGTTGACCCACGCTGAACGTAGCTGTTCTATGCATCGACAAACATGGACGACACTGCAAAATCAGCCATGATTTAGAATGTAAAAGTGTTTTACTTAAAATCAGAAAAAGTAAATGCAGAAAACTCTTCGTCAGCACCTAGAAATGGTTTATAAGAGTTGAATTTTAGCTGGTAACCTTTGCTGCACGGTTAGTCAGGAGAGATTTTTGGCTAGAAAAATGTGTATCCGTACGACGTCGATTGTTCCTACATTATTCCTTGGTGTAGAATATTGTGCAACGTTTCAAGCTGCATTATACATTGAGACACACTCATTGATGCATCAGAGCGAGTTTCATGCTGCTAGTGTTGCTCTGTCACGAGCTGCAGATAAAAGAAATTCGCTCATTAATATTCATAAAAACGGGTATACCGCCACCTTAAGAGGACAGTTAACAGTTTGGCTAATTAAATATTCATAAAATAATACTAAATTATAGTGTTGAGACAAAAAGCGCTATAAGGCTAAGATAAGTTGTATTGAATGCACCATCGACTAATCTATGTATAAAATAGTCCAGGTCAACAACTGCTACAGTAGAATAAGCCGGAATTGCGCCAAAGCCGATCGCTACAAAACTTAGAATGTAAAGTGAAATTTGGCGATTTTTCGACGCCAAATTTCTTGACGAGCGTGCTAAAGCAAGAAGCTAAGTACTCACCAAACGCTTCTTAAGGATAAACTCTAGGGCGAGAGATATATTGGAAAGAATAGAAGCATCTTGTTTCCGAAAAATTCCCAATAAATGGCTCAAGGAAGACGCTGAAACACGCCATTTTAGCCATTTATTGGGAATTTTTCGGAAACAAGATGCTTCTATTCTTTCCAATATATCTCTCGCCCTAGAGTTTATCCTTAAGAAGCGTTTGGTGAGTACTTCGCTTCTTGCTTTAGCACGCTCGTCAAGAAATTTGGCGTCGAAAAATCGAGTTTTATAGCGATCGGCTTTGGCGCAATTCCGGCTTATTCTACTGCAGCAGTTGTTGACCTGGACTATTTTATTAGGGAGGCACGGTAGTGACTCCCTATGTAGGGTTGAACGGAAAAACAAGATGGCGGCTACATACAATGTATTAGCGTTCAAACGCTGATATTTCCCCTGGTGATGAATTTTATACGTCTAAAGACACTATCTGCTATCTGGCGTTGCCCCATTTTACAGTAGCAAGGAGATTGCTCGAAATTGTTGCTAAAGTGACGAACCTGGAAACGGTGAAAATCGAGTTTCGTCATCTTCGTCTTCTTCTTTCTTCCTCTTCTTCTTTCTTAAGTGCGCCTAGCGCCTTTACACGAGCAGTGCTGAGACCAAAACACTCACGAACAGTCGTGAAATTCTCCTGGCAGGTGCCTTTTGAACTTTGTTTTTAGCAAAACGGCGATATAAATTCCACGATTTTTCGATCGTGATCCATTGTCAGCTAAGTGTTAGACGCCATTATTGTGATTGCGCAATACGCACGTGACCAAGCAGTGGTTAGCGCACGTGACCAAGCTAGCTTGAGTATCGCCTCGCCGTACGGTTCACAGAGAACTCATATTTGTCTAGAGTCTTCGAAAAACGGTAAGCTAGAATAAGATCACCATTCTGCGCTTGCCAGATAATTATATCTGCTGTACAAACAAGTGCAGGCGAGGCTCGATCGTATGCACTGCATGCACGCGTAGGCGAGCTGATATGTACAGCATAACAATTATTTTTAGATACAAGTTTAAAATTGTTAATAATAAAGAAAAACAATCAAAAAAAGGAAAACTAAACCAATGGTGGAAACAAAGACAGCTCAGTATGTGCATGATATTGAACTGCACTTCGCTGAAAAAGAAAAAGGACACAAACAAGAAAATTAAAAAGATTTCTATCGAAATCAAAAGGATGTAGGGTTGTGAAATCTACCACTGTAAACTAACAAGGAACAAGCATGGAATGGTAACACGATTGACTTAAGCTTGCTAACAGACCATAGATCCCTACATCAGTGGCTGCTGTGGTTGGCTATAGTTAGTTCAGCTAGTTGCTGTTGACTGACACCTGACGTGCATTCAGCTTGTGACAAAATATTGATCTTATGTACAGCCACTGATGTAGGGATCTATGGTCTGTTAGCAAGTCAATCGTGTTACCCCTTGTTCCTTGTCTGTTTACATTGTGAACCAGTGGTATAGGTTTCACAACCCTACTTCCTTTTGATTTCGATAGAAGTAATAGTTAACTCCTGGTCTCTGAGGCGATACGGGATATATACCGAGGTGGTTAATTATGCTGTCCGAGGGCGGAGCCCGAGGATGGCATACTTAACCACCGAGGTATTATCCCGATCGCCGAAGAGACCGGGAGTTAACTGACTTGTACCTCATCTGCAGTCTTCTCGTGGTGTTTGTAGCTGCTGTAACTGTTCTGTAGCTTGTAAGCGAAGATCTACGAGCGATGGGAGCCCAAGGCACTCGCCTCCAAGCGCACACTCGCCAGGTTTATAATGGCGAATGCCCGTGTTCAAGTTGGGCGACAAACGAAGCCTGGCGTCAACTTTTGTGCAGCTAAAACGCACGGCAACTCGTCTTTCAGGCAGCAATGCTGGCTGACCTTTCCCAAAGGTTAACACGTGTGCCAAATATTTATTGATAATGTATTGACGATGGCCCACTAGTATCTGCTATTTTGTGGGGTATAAAGCTCCACGCACTTTCGCCGGGTGGGCAGGTGTGGACAAGGGATTAGTGCCACTTTGCCACTTCCTGGAAAATATCCATATTGGACATGTTTAGCTTTAATATCCTGGAAAATATTTTCCTTTGATCCTTGGGTGTGGCGGGGTACAAATCTTTTTAATTTTCTTGTTTGTGTCCTTTTTTCTTTTTCAGTGAAGTGCAGTTCAATATCATGTACGTACTGAGCTGTCTTTGTTTCCACCATTGGTTTAGTTTCCCAGTTGCTGATGGCTTTTCATTGTTATTAAGAATGTTTGAACTTGTAGCTAAAAATAATTGTTATATCAGCTCGCACGGCTACGCATGCAGTGGATACGAGCCCGCCCACACTTGGTTGTAGACCTGTACGGCGGTTGAAATTATCTGGCAAGGCGCGCAGAGTGGTAACAATTTCGAGCGATCTCCTTGCTACTGTAAGATGAGGCAACGCCAGAGAGCCGATTTAAGTGAATTTTGACGTATACAATTCATCATCAGGCGAAATATCAGCGTTTGAACGCTAATGCATTGTATGTAGCCGCCATCTTATTTTCTCGTTCAACCCTACATAGGGAGGCACTACCGTGCCTCCCTAATACCACTGTGGTATTGAAATAGTTCAGTATATCTAGCATATATTTATAGTCACTATTCTTATATCATTTATATTAACTGAACTGGCTTGGCATGATTCTGAACCTAGTGTCTACTATTATTATTCATTGCATTATAACACTTGCCTGCATAAGGACACCTTGTTTGGAACATTTCGTTTTGTGTATACGGTGTTTTACAAAATCTTCTAGAGATTCATGATGTTTTTCTTCCATATAAATTTCACATAGTGTAGACAGTTCTTCTTCTAAAGGGGTATTTATAAGACGAATCAATGCATCTGGAGATGCCATCTCAAGCAAAAGAGACTTGCACAATTTTAAAACCTATATAATATTGTAAGAAGTTGATGATAATAAAAATGGTATGTCTATGCATACTTCTTCCTCCCACTCATCTGACTCTGGTTGTGCAGATAACATCTTTGATGCTGTAAATACAATTGCTGAAGGAGTATCAGGCTGATATCCTACAAATGAGTCAGAAGGCTGAAACCTGTAAAGATAACAGATATATAAGCAACATAATTTATCGAGCAATAATTATTACTACGTACTCATAGCCAACCACACTATTGAACTTTTCAATCCATCCCTTGAATACACTTAAAACCTTCTTTTGTCTTTCATTCAGCACTGTTGATGTGTCCACTACATGCTTTTCAAGACGGTTAATAAGTGGAGTTGGGAATCGATCATATACTTCCTTCTTCTCAGCAATAATAATCAATCTATAATCATAGGACATAACTAACACACTACAACCATTTGATTTATTAACAAACTTAAAGTCATTATGAACACGGCACTTGATTCGATGCGTTTGTAGACCTAAATCTACAAACCGTGTTTCAGCACCATACTCACGATAATACTACAGAAAAGCATATAAATGCATTAGCTACATACAGCACGCATACATACCTGGTTTAGTACATCATAAAGACTTTCATACTCTTCATATAGGTTAAGTAAAATGACTGTTCTCCCTGTCTCCATACATATTTTAATGGTGTTAATATTTCTGTACACCTGCATTATGATATTTGCATAAAAAGAAAATACTGTAGAGCAGGAAATACATTTTCATTTCATAATATTTAATTTTCATCGCTAGCTGCACAAAAGCGATTTGCATTATTAACAATTTTCGTGTTTAATTTCTATTAGGGAGGCACGGTAGTGCCTCACTATGTAGAGTTGAACGGGAAAATAAGATGGCGGCTATATACAATGTATTAGTGTTCAAACGCTGATATTTCGCCTGGTGATGAATTGTATACGCCAAAAGACACCTAAATCTGCTCTCTGTCGTTGCCCCATCTTGCAGTAGCAAGGAGATCGCTCGAAATTGTTACTAAAGTGACGAACCTGGAAACGGTGAAAATCGAGTTTCGTCCTCTTCGTTTTCTTCTTTCTTTCTGGGTCATTCCTTATCATTTCAACAACTTTTTGGCATGACCCTCTGGGATTTTCTTGAAACTTGGTATTGTTGAACCCCTCATGGTCATATGATTCCATAACAAGTTTTAGCTTGATACCTTGTATGGTTTCTTTTTAAACCCTGATTGCATTTTCGACGATATTTCCTACTACTTGCTGTTAAACTATTTACAACTTTGTTATATTTTGTCCTATCAGCAGACTAATAACATCAAATTGAAGCTGAATAAATGCTCTTTCATATGACATGCAACACATAGTGCATCGCATGTCGTAACTATTTAACCATGCCCACATACTTTGATCTTTGATTCTTTAAAAAAAAGCAGCGTCAATTTTCATTTTAAATGGATGTGATTTAATAGTAGTCTATTGGCTACTTCTAAGCCAAATTTCATGTTGGGACACAAATGGGATCCTAGCGCAATTCTCTTCAAACTCAGTGTGGCTGATGGTTCTATTATAGAAAACTAATGATTATCAAACTTCCTTGACAAAATAGTTGTTGTGTGTATAAGTATGAACCACTTAGAAGTGTTTAGTCCATTTCTGAGATATTAGGACATGCAAAATGATCACTAGCTAGTTTAAAAGTGTACCTTCATCACTGATGTTTCAATCACACGTACTAAAGATAGTAAATCAAATGTAATATGCAACAACCCTCCCTCACCACCTGCTGCGTTCAGAAACATCAGAAAGAATCGTGGGATATTAAATGTAGTGTTTTACAAGTGAGATTGAGGCTTTTGCAATTTGATTTGTGAGTAATCAATTTTTTATTTAATTTTTTTTAGCAAAGCAACAAGCAGCCTTTTTAAGTAATAAGATGCAATTTTAATGAAATAATAGTCAATTACTCAAGTAACCTTGTATCTTTTATTACCTAGGTTTGCTAATTAAACCACGTAGTCAAAAATTCAGACTATGTTCATAATAACGATACAATCACAGTTTATATACCAGAAGTGCTTTAGTAATTAGATTTTCAGCAAAATAATTTGCTATGTGATAGGGCTTACATGTATTGCTACAAGTAAAACACTACAAAACTCTATAAAACAACTATGGCATGATTGCATGGTCTATTGTCAACTATATAGATTCGACAAGAACAAAAGGTTACTTTACTTGTCTTCTATCATTGATTCAAGAACACAAAATTATGTCAGTTGACTTGTGTGATCAAAGAAATTCCGATTAAAAAATTGTTCAAAAAAATTTATTGAAATTCTTGACATCGACATACCAACATCAATGAATTAATGTTAAAACTTATACAGTTCTATTCAAAAAGTGGAACTCCCTTCTATGTCAATCAATCAACATACAAGCAACTATCCTAAGTCTTCAAACAGCTAGCCCAAGTCTTTTCACTGTGTTTATTGGTGTCCAAGTAGTATGCATTAATGCCCCTTTTTTCTAATAAAGCTTGCAAACTAACCTTCCCATTTGTGTCCCAACATGAAATTTGGTATAGAAGTAGCTAATAGACTACTATTAAATCACAATCATTTAAAATGAAATTGACGCAGCGTTTTTTTAAGAATCAAAGATCAAAGTATGTGGGCGTGGTTAAATAGTTACGACATGCGATGCACTATGTGCTGCATGTCATATGAAAGAGCATTTATTCAGCTTCAATTTGATGTTATTAGTCTGCTGATAGGTCAAAATATAACATAGTTATAAATAGTTAAACAGCTAGTAGTAGGAAATATCGTTGAAAATGCAATCAGGATTTAAAAAGAAACCATACAAGGTATCAAGCTGAAACTTGTTACGGACTCATATGACCATGAGGGGTTCAACAATACCAAGTTTCGAGAAAATCCCAGAGGGTCATGCCAAAAAGTTGTTGAAATGATATGGAATGACCCTTCTTCTTCAGCGCGCCTAGCGCCTTTACACGAGCAATGCCGAGACCAAAACACCCACTAACAGTCGTGAAATTCTCCTGGCAGGTGCCTCTTGAACTTTGTTTAGCGAAACGGCGATGTAACTTCCGCGATTTCTCGATCGTGAACCATTGTCAGATAAGTGTTAGACGCCATTATTGTGATTGCGCAATACGCACGTGACCAAGCAGCGGTTAGCACACGTGACCAAGCACAGCTTGAGCATTGCCACGCCGTATGGATCTCAGAGAACACATATTTGTCTGGAGCCTTCGAAGAACGGTAAGCTCGTATAGGATCACCATTCTGCGCTGGCCAGATAATTAAAACTGCCGTACAGGTCTACAAGCAAGTGTGGGCGGGGCTCTTATCCACTGCATGCATGCGTAGGCGAGCTGATATAACAAGTATTTTTAGCTACAAGCACTGGCTACAAATTTAAAACATTATTGTTAATAACAAAAAGCCATCAGCAAAAGAAAAACTAAACCAATGGTGGAAACAAAGACAGCTCAGTATGTGCATGATATTGAACTGCACTTCACTGAAAGGAAAAAGGACACAAACAAGAAAATTAAAAAGATTTCTATCGAAATCAAAAGGATGTATTTAGGGTTGTGAAATCTACCACTGGTCCACAATGTAAACTAACAAGGAACAAGCATGGAATGGTAACACGATTGACTTGCTAACAGACCATAGATCCCTACATCAGTGGGTGTCACAAGCTGAATGCACGTTAGGTGTCAGTTAACCCTTTAACCCCTAATGTCGCCTTTTGGCGACATACATACTTCAGACACCATAACTTTATCAAAAAGTGTTAAAATATCCCAAAATTAAGCCAAATTGAAGAATACAAATAACCGCAAAAAATTGACCGGTTTTCGGCGCGCCCCCTGCGCTAAACGTATTGGCTTTGGCATTTCTATGGCTTCAGTGCAAAATTCACAACATTTTAGGAAAAACAAAATGGCTGCCAAGAAAATTGGGACATTTTATGGCTTCAGGGTGCTCGGAAACACATTTTTGGACATTCTCTATGATCTGGGCTACATTTTGCACTCACCAAAACCACTGCTATTTGTGTGTACTTTTCAGCAGCCAGCCCCAAAGTACTAACTTTGAGCAAAATTTGACGAGGTCGTTGCACTTTATCGGCTTCACTTTCGAAGTGGGAGGGGCATACTGACCGACTTGAGTGTGGGCAATTGCGGCTACTCACTGGGGTAAAAGGACGCAAATTTGAGACCAGTAGCTCAAAAGACACACGAGATATTCACGAGAGAAGTGGTCAGCATTTACGAGGTTAAAAGTTCAGCTGGATAATTTAGTAATTAAAGGGTTAACAGCAATTAGCTGAACTAGCTATAGCCAACCACAGCAGCCACTGATGTAAGGATCTATAGTCTGTTAGCAAGTCAATCGTGTTACCATTCCATGCTTGTTCCTTGTTAGTTTACATCGTGGACCAGTGGTAGATTTCACAACCCTATATACATCCTTTTGATTTCGATAGAAATCTTTTTAATTTTCTTGTTGTCAATGGAATGAAAAAATTCCAATCCCCTACCTAAACCTTTACCTGAGTAACCCGTCTATCATTAGAAAAACTGCTTCCAAATATAATTAACGGTGGTTGCTGCTCTCCAGTAGCACTTGATTTGCTAGATGGCTTTGTATTCTGCTGATAGTTAACCTCAAAAAAGTGTTGCAATGTCTGCAATGCAGCATAGCTCTCAGTCAAAAACAGTAGATATCTATTTTGACTGTACAAAAATAATAATAATTCACATGAATAAAAACAGAATGTGATATACCCATGGTATGATCGCTCCTTGTTTGCTAAACTAGCTTTTATCAGTCCTGCTGGACTGCAATCAGGCTCAATGAGCGGCCAAATCTGTAAACAATGTATGAAAGGAGAAAACACTGCCAGCTATTGCAATACCTTTGAATCAAATTTTTGCTGCAAATAGTTTTCAAACTCTTCTTTAAAACATTTCTGAATTTCCTCATCAAGAAATATACCCCTACTAAACTGATCGTAGAAATCAAACAATGATTCTTCAGAGGTTTCTTTCTTTTCTAGAAATGTTTTCTTCAGTGCTTCATGAGCACTTTTGTCATCTTTGAATGCATCGCGAAACTTTTCTCTCCATTCTTCTTTTTTATCATTTTTATCAGGAACAGAAAGAAAGTGAGTAAATTGTGACTCTTCAAACACTTTCCAAGGATCAAATCTGTCATATCCATTGAAGTTTCTCAGTACAACATGTTTAATTTGCATTTTATTAGGACCACATTCAGCCTCCTTGCATAGCCAGTACAGCATTTTCACCATGCTAAAATTAATATACAAGCAAGAACTAGAGGCAAACATTATTGTCAGTCTCTAACCTGTAAAAATCTCTTAAGCCAAAAAATTCTTTCCTAGTTTCTCCCCTTTGTTTGTTAATGATGTCCAAGTATAAACTTGCAAAATATGGGAAACATGGTTGCAGCCACTCTGCTACTTTATCACCTGAACAAATTTCTCTATTTTGAAGCAAAACGCAATTTATCTTAATGTTATTAATAATTATTTTACTTGGCACTTTCAGTTAGCTCATGTTTGCTAGGATCACATTTAGTCACCATGATACCACGATTCATCTTAGCTGGGTCTAGAGCCCAATTAGATATTCCAATAAACGCGACTCTGTCCTCACGATCCACAATCTGCATAAGTACAGTTTCACTTCACGATAATTTAACAAATTAATACTGTATGAAGAGTGCATCTTAGATTGGTTTACATATGCAGTAGTGAATTCAGTGTCTCAGACTGAACATTTTGTAAAGGCCCATACACGAGGCGACTTTTGTCACGCGACAAGTCGCGCGACCAAAGTTGCTTTGTGTATGTTGAAAAGTCGCACGGTTGCTAGCCGTTTGAAACTTGTTCGCAACAAGTCACGCAAAATAGAATTCTCAAGTGACTTATTGTACGATGTCGCATGTGCTTCAAAGGAAACAGAATCGAGCACGCCCCACTATTATTCGCTCTTCCTACACGTGGCTAGCTACTGTGAGTACAGCGTCCACAATTGGCTGAGAAGAATGGCTAGCTGGAGTGAAAGTTGCATTTATGATACACGACGCACCTTGCAACAACTTTTTGCACGACTTTTTGCGCGACTAAAGTTGGCTCGTGTATGGGGGGACCCCAAGAAAAGTGGAATTCAGTCAGGTCCATATATAAAGCTCCAGACATGAGACCCCAAAGTGGCCATTGGAATATACAGCCCACAAAACAACGAGGAGGTGCAGTTGAGAAAAAGCTGTCTTTGTACAGCTGGAAAAGAAAATAGCAAAGAATTGCTACTGCCAAAGAATACTGCCCAGTATGACAGCATAGACCAACCTACCAACTTTCATTTTTCCCAAGTAATTTAATGAACGTCCAACTCTTCAGCTGGTAGAGCTATAGTTAGTACCCGGCATCTTCCTCGTTCATCAACATTGGCTTACCCAGCTGTACAATCATAGATTTATGAGACTATGTATCCGGGATTGGAAACGACAGTGTGATATCAATAGCAACGCGTACAATCTTGTGAAGCACTCCGCGTCCGATCGAAAAAGCTGTTTTTGGGCTGATTTTTGGCCTTTGTGACTTGTTTGTTGGAAAGCTGAAGGCGCTTCAAATATCCAACCAGCTTTTCAGACTCAATGTGCTCTCTTCTCAGAGATGGTAAAAGCTTAAAACCGAGATCGCTTTGAAAGAGTCTTTTGCGTGCAGTTTTTTATCTCAAAACAAACAGCGCGTCTGCAGGGATCCCTCCTGTGAGTTACTGAAGCATCTGGAGGTTTAATTTTTTTTGTAAGTGTCAACCAATGCCTGCTGTATAAAGTAGTGTAGTATTTGGCTGCATTAGCAATTTGTGTAGAACAAAATTGTCGCCAAAGTAGAGAATTTAGCAGTTTTTAGTCGATTCACGGGAATCCCTTTTGGGACAATACCAAGCAACTGGGAGCCAAGACAGCCTTGCAGTTTAAAAGATAGGCGATTGTTCCATACAACAGAATGGGTAGTACCATCGATGCATTTGTTTGTAGCATTGTGAAATACCAGCTTTCTTGTTCGTTTCAAGGCAAGGCCTGTTACAGTACGAAAAATTGCTCAAACTTCTATCAGCTCACAAACAAGACATGTAAAGCCAATTCGCACAGCATCTGCTGTGTGTGTAGGTGTCTTCTTTAAGTGTTTGTCGTTTGACTGTTGCTGCGCAGCTGACAGCCATATTGCAAGTCCACCTTAGTAATGGACGCGGAGTGTTTCAACGCACATGCACATTTCCAATCCTGGATACGTAGTCTCATAAATCTATGGTACAATGATGACTAATTCCGTACTTTCACGAGCGTAATATTGAACGGACAATAACTTCATACAGCATGCACGCCGCTAACATGAGTCACTCAAGCGCCTCACAAGCTTGATGTTGTCCAGGAAGCGACGATAAATCTTTTAATGTTGGTGAGTTGTGCTTTGTGCAATTTATGGTTATCGGGCCATAAATTGCACAAATATTAAGTATTATCCCCAATATATTAAGTAATACGTATTGTCTTTTAGTTAGAAAAGTTTAACTGACAAGGCTGTGTATAATAATAATTATAGCTAGTTGTATTGTAACATTATTATTGTCTATTAAGGCCAATTAACACACACAGGGCAACTTTTGTCATGCAAGTCTCTTGACATGGCTGTGAGGTTGCATCTTGCATAACACAAGTCAATTTTATTGCAGCAACTTATCACTCTAGTCTAATACTAGCTGCAGGCAGGTTTTCAGCTGATTTTTTAAAGTGCAACTCATCAATATCAATTGCGTCAGCAACAAAAGTTGCCCTGTATATGTTAGTCTTTACATACTTCTACTGAATAGCCGCTTCCTTCAGTTCCATCTTCTAACAGGGGATGCAGCACCTTCAGTGGTAGACTAGGTGAGTCCTCAGCAAGTCCTACTTCATCAAGAACAACAACAGACACAAATTTATTTCTGTCTTTTCTGCTCTGTATTGTCTCAGCCTGTCGGAAAACATTCAGAATACTTTCAGAAGTTGAAAGTTGGCTGCACTGGTAGGAAAACATCTGAATCTATTAAAAAGATCAAGTTTAATTGCAAAATGAAAGCATTACCTACCTCCTTGAAATTTTCCAAAAATCTACTTCCCCTCATCGAATTATTAACAATTGTTTTAGCAAGTGATTTAGAACTTCCCGGTTTGCCAATAAGGAACAGTGGAATCCTTACATTTGCACAAACCACCATCATCATTACATTTTCACAAAGTGCTCTGTTGTGTGCAATATTCTGTCCAACTTCTCGCATGTTGTTTAAAAAAGCTTCCTGGCAACTGATAATCATAGTACTGATTTACTTGTACTGCCACTATAATAGATTTCTTACCGCAGAATATGAGCAACAAACACTTTTTCTGTTATTGGAATCAAAGGATGTTCAAAAGCTGGTGAGACAGCATCTGCATACTGGGTTCGCTTTTCTGGTTCTTGAAGTCTAGCATAGTAGCAAACTGAAAGAGCCAACACAACTGCTCTTGTTATTTTACACTGTAACATAATAAAAAGCATTTTAATATAAACAACATAATGATAGTTTCACCTCAATAAATCTTGAATTGCTTTTGAATAATTTTTTCATTTCAGATCCGATCACATCAGATTTTTCAATGAAAAATTTGAACACAATCATTACTCTGTCCACATCACGTAAGCTCACATAACTGCATTCATCCTATGGTGACATGTAGCTATGTCATTTAATTGTGTAATGCAGCAATATAAACAACCTTTGTCCTCCTCATGAAATCCTGGGACACATTTAGAATATTAGCAATGGCTCTACCAAGTAGTCCATTTGCAACATAAGGATTCTCAAACTTAATAGTATCAAGCAGCTGCAAAGTACATAATTTTAAGCATTTTTGATGGTTGTGAAATGAACGACTTACATGTTTCTCCACAATTTTAATGGTATACTGTTGCTCTGTAGCAGATTCTAATTGTCCAAAGTCATACACCAATGATTTCATACTGGGTGGCAAATCGTAAACTCGATATACCAATTGCCGCAGGGGAATACGACCTGAAGCTAAAACTCATATAATTTTATTCAATGTAGATGTGTATTAGCTACCAAGAATTTCTTTGGTTTCAGTTGCTCTCACATGAAACCCTAATCCTGCAGATTCCAGTTTTTTGATCATTGTCTTGGAATGCCTATAATAACAATACAAAGCATGAAAATGTTATTGTGTATACATTTTTCAACATACAGCCGGTATGGATTGCAGGCAGCAACAACTCGAACATCTGGATGAATTTTCTTTCCATTTAGTGTGTGATCACACATGATTTCCTTAATCAAATCAATATGCTCTGTTGTGTTAGCTTCATCAAAGAATAAAATCGTTCCAAGTTGGTCTGGTTTGTTAACATTTAGGTTAGCACGCTTTTCAGCCTTTAGCACAGCTTTTATTATTGTATCCTCAGTTGTTCCTCCATGGATCTATTTCAATTAGTTAGTAGACAATTTTAAGACAACACTAAATAAAGCACCTTTACTGGTATGAAATTGTCACTTATTTCTGGATGTGATAGAAGATTACACACAAATCTAAGAAGTCGAGTTTTTCCACATCCAGTTTCTCCCATGATGACTACAGGTATTCTACATCTGTGATAAACACATGATGAGCCAATTGAGTAATTTGCTAGTAATTATGTACCTGAAGCGTAAAATAATAGCCAAAATCTTGATAACATTGTCAAAAGTGAGAACATAATTTGGGTCAACAGGCTCATGACTATTTTCTGAGTCAGTTGATTTCTCCAGGCTGCTTTTTGAATCAGTTGTTGACCCAACATCACTACTTTTTTTAGGATCCTTCATTGATTTAGATAATATTGGTCTAGGTTTTGTTTTTGGTGAAGGCTTTTTTAAATCAGTCAATTTCCAGTAATCCAATCCCAGAACACTAGCCAGCTTCTGCAGCTGAGTTTCACTGAGAAAGTAAGGATTGTGTTATCCCACAGACATCTTATAAGCATTATAAGTTTAATCTTACTTACCGTTCCCACTTATGACAGTTTTCAGACATGTCTATTTTATTATCAGAAAGAGCTTTTCTAAGGTCTCGACTCATGATGTGGTTCATGATCACTGAATTAGAGACAGGGTCAGTAGCATGACCATCTTTATTCACATAAAACCCAAAAAATGTGAAAGAGTCTGCATCTTGGTTAAACAACAAATATGGATGATAGCTTTCATTCCATTTTTTCCATCTGTATGTTAAAACTTCTCCCTGCCAGTGGGTTTCAGATCTTGTAGGTGCATCATCTCTCAGTGAAGGCATAGTAAACTCCTAAAATTTTAAAATAGTTAACTATTCACATAGCAAGATTGTTGTGCATTCTACCTTTGACATATGTATCATCATTTTTATCACCAGATTTCTCATCCCAGGGAGATGTCTGCTCATATCACCTATCATACAAAATCCAGAATTCTCAAAAGCAAACAACTGAACACTTAAGAATGATATGAACTGTTCAAGTTCTCTCCAGGATGGATGTTTAGCTTTATAATGCCTAAAAATGAGAAAAATGAATTAATTTAATTGCACACATAAAAATCACCTAAAAATGTGATGGAGAAAGTCAGTATTACGCTTAATAGATCTTGCAGCTTTGAACTTTTTTAAAGAATCAAGAGATCCAGGATCAGAGTTGTAATGCTTTAAATAATAGTGCACAATCTGGTATGAATCACTTAACCACTTCTTTTCATCAAGGCAATGCTCTCTAACTACCATTGCATCCGAAACAGGAGCTTCACATGTTATTAAAGGTAGAAATTGTATTAAACGTTGCGTTGCATTCTTTTCTTTTTGTGGACGAGTCAATTCAATCATGTACAAATGGTTATGAGTTCGTCTCCAAAGCTTGCCTCTTTGATCAGTGAAACAACCCAAAACAAAAATGGAAAACAAAAAGCAATCAACAACTCTTATCATCTGCATTTCAAGAAAGAGAATAACTTCATGATCATGGTTTAATTGGTGTTAATGCTTTAACTCACTGAGGGTGCAATATCAAAATGAACCACTAGTGGCTGATTGGACCTAGTTTCCAGTAGCTGTAACTGGTCCATGATACTTTCTTCAGCAATTTTAGGACCATTCACACGAATAGATACAAGAGGATCAGTGACATCATGCATTTGCATCAAATGTTCTGCTCGTCGTGTTACATACAATGATTTTCCCATTCCAGCTCTGTTTGATGTCACCACTCTTACACATGACCTGGATAATAATACACAACAGCATTATTATAAACACGACACTAATGTCTACTTACTGATGAACATCTGCTTTCCACCCTAGAGCATTTTCTGATTGCAGAGAGGGGACACCAATCTGGGCACACATTGGATTCTGATATTTGTCATACATGTATCGTTTTACACTCTCGTCACTTAAGACATTAGGAGTTGTTCTTAAAAAAGCATGTAAGTTTTCAGCCATGCGGCAGTGCCCGTCTTCTTCTTTACTGCAGATGACAACAAGTCGATAACCTGCATTCTGAATAAAGACGCATAATTAATCCCACGAGTATGACTACCATGTTTTCCTTGTTTTAGCATCATCAGCTTTCGTGTACACTCTTCACTAGCGACGTAGGATAGCTTCTCAGCATGAGCAATACAAAATATTCTTTTAAACCCAGGATCATCAATTGCTCTTCTCCATAGTAATATTACCTGAAGAAAGTAAAGTAGTAGCCTGACTAGCTGGAGAAGCCTGTTTTCGGATAATTGGATATTTGATTATGTACAAAATTCGATGAATAATTATAATTACCGGCGCTGCATAATAATAACGACCACACTGCTGTTTGCTCGTTGCTCTGTAGCCAAGCTGTCTGGCTTATTTCACCTTCCCATTGTAGGAAACAATATTTGCATACACAAGAGAGTGCGATTCTAATGATCTAAGCCTGTATTGCCATCGTTTGGATGCTTGTGAACGGCCACCATTTTGATTTTCGTTATTTTGATTTTTGGACTTTTTGCCATTTTAATTTTCGTTGTCTGGCTCTTGAGTTTGGTGCAGGACAACAATTCAATGAACAACCTGTTAATCGATGGCACCTATACCAATGGATTGTAGATTTCACTATAGTGTAAGCAAGATCAAGAAAAAGAGTATCACCAGAAATAAAGGATATGACACAAAATTACGTTTATGCACAGAACACGATTTACTTATAGATGAACCACTCTGTTCCGTGAAGATCACCTTGGATCATAGTTCATTGATTTTTCTTGCACAGTTTCTACTAGTCCCAGTAGCATCTATGGTATCGAAAAGGACTCCTACTGGTGTGCCTTAAATGTCTGCTTTATTCGCTCTGAACTACAAAGCAATGTTGCCTTTCACTAGCATGGTACAAGTAGGCAAATTCACAGCTCTACAAACGCCACTAGTAGACGTCCACTGTTCCAACACGGTTGTGTATATATAGCTATGCTAAGAAGCTCAAGCTTATGTATTACCTGTAAGAACGTTCTTTTCAGAACAGAAAGTAAGCAGCACAACAATATCAGTGTTCATAGAGAATGGCGGTCACAAGTGACTTCTGGGCTCCCTCCTGAACCTTCGCTACACTAGAATTGCTAGTACTAGTTTCTAGACAGTCTAGGGATAGTCTGAGATACTAGCGCTGCAGTTTAAACAGAATTAACCAGGCTCAAACTGTTCTAAACGCAACTGCTGTACTTCATTTCTTCCCGGGCAAAAATTGCTTCTTACCCAACTTCACCTCAACCTAATTTTTCCTTAAAATTAATTTCAATTTTGAACACACCATTCAAATCTTCAGACCCTGTTCTATTAGACCTGGGATCGACCAACTCAAAATCGAGCTTACTTTTTTAGTTACAGTCGCTCAAAAATCGATAAAAATCACATTTTGACATCGACTAATACATTAGCAATTGGGTGATAGCCAATAGACGCGACTTTGAAGTGCGTTTTGAAACAGACTTTTTTCAATTCTAATGCAACTTTTTTTAGCTAAAACGATAGCTAATAGGCTGAAGATTGCTTCCCTGGGTCGACCAAATGAAATTATAGTTTGTGGTAGCCAGGACGCCGAGTAGAAGTTCATCTTCCGATGACACAATGCAATAACTAAAGTGAATATACGGACCTAGGCTATGATAGTATACGGAAATTGAAACAGGATGTCATTATTAGCTGGCAGTGAGAATGATCTGCAAATATCGTATTAGTACTTGTAACTCAGCCAGCATGAACTGTTGACTCATGAATTCGTTTTCAACACATGCATGGTCGACATTGCAAACAGGGGTTGGACAACAATTTAAATTTACAAATACAAGCATGTGTGGCTGACTTTAGGTACAGGCGGTTGTCGACGAGAGAAAGAGTTGACGGTACTTCGGTTGACATTAGCACCTCAGTGAAGAGCCAACGACTGTTTCCTTACATCATTGAGATGCTATGCAGTCAGATGTCCCTGGTAATAATTGGCAGTTCGACAGTTTTTCATACACTTTTTTACGCATGGTAGTAAAAATGGTGGCCGACTATTTATAAACTACATGGCTAAAAAGAGAGTGACGGAATGAATGACCCACATGGCAGTGCATCTTCAGTGGGTTAAGCAACAATATAGGATGGGCTTCATGATCACCAGACACTGAACATATTAATTTGATGCATTCTGATGCATCACTGATGCATTTTGATGCATGATTGATGCATTGTGGTTTGTACATGAGTCGTGCAATCCATTATAAATTGCCTGCACAAATTTTTAGATTCTTGTTTATACAAGTAGCACAATTTGCCAGATCCACAGTTTGCGCTATAGTATACTTACGGTGATTTACAAATTTAAATGCACCTACTTCTTCAGCTGTTGTTTGATGAGTACAAATGAGAACTTCCTCTTGAGTTGGCAGAGGCATCTTACTATCTTCAGCATACAACATCAGAGTGCATGTAAGTACAAGTTCTATAATTATAAAGATTATTACAGGAAAAAAATTATTCTAGACACCAACCACTACTGGTGACTATAAGATTAGGATATCCTTCTTCAAAATCAATCCCTTGAAAACTTCTCTTCTTTTGCACATGGCCTATAAAAAAAACAATAATTAAAATAATCATAATACTTTTTACCTTCTGAACGCTGTCTGTTTACTACACCTTTGAGCAACTCTCCAAGTTGCTCGAGAGTGAGATAATTACCACTGTATTGATTATAATTATTGATGCTAATAAGCTAGAGTTTAAACTCATAAAAGCTCATACCTTGGCTGTGAGAGATCAACAATTGATGCAGATGATTTGGATACTGCTATAGGACTGGAGACTGTTTCATCAGAAGTGACTACTTTGTCCTCTGTTTCCTTCAGTAAAAACAAGGTGGATTGTCCAACGTCAGTTAGTAGTAGCAGACCATTAACTTCTTCACAAATTTCTTCAAATTTTGTACTTTCCATCCACGGTCCTAACCTAATATCCTCATACTGATTAATCATTTTATTGAGTTTCAGTTCAGATTTAGGGTTTCTTCTGTTTCTAAGAATAAGAAGTAGTGTCACTAAAGGAATAGTGCCTTGCTCTGTCATATTCATGAAAATATCTTTCTCGAGTTGTTTGAGTGCTGAAGACTCTACCAGCTGTTTAAGATCTAACTTTTGTTCACTTTTGTCTAAACGAGGAGGTGTTTTAGTAAACGATGCTTGATCACTAACAGTAGCTGTTGAAAATTTCACTGGTTGTTGCCTGGTGTCATGAATTGCTTTAATAATGTCTGGCCATGCCGTACAAGGCAAAAGAGCTGTAAACAGAAATTTCACTTCAGAGATTAATTTATGTGGATCAAACAGTTCTTTTCTAAGCAGGCAAAGCTGCTTGTTTGTAAAGCTGTTTAAAGGATAGTATTCTTCGCGTGCATTTTCTGCAATCCTTGTCCACTCATTGAGTTCTTTCTCCATGCTTTTTGCTTTCTCACTGAGATCTTCAGCAGATATGCTTTTACAACGATAACAATAACAGTCTCCAAGAGATTTCATGTAGCCTTCTTGATGCATTCTGATTAGTCTTTCTGCTATTTGAATTGCATTACGAAATATCTGTGTTCAGTAAAAGTTAAATACTTAGCTGATTGTTATCCCAATTATGCTACGTGGTAAATATTTAGGGTTGGGCGGAAAACAAGATGGCGGCTACACTTAGGCTAAACGCAATAATTCACGTATATCTTGGCTGCTGACGACATCAGGGGTATTTTAACTACCTAGGGGCTATCCTAAGAGGTAAGCGTTTACAATGAGTCTACTAATAAAGATTATAAGGCCAGTTGCTATGGGAATGACAAGATGGCGTCTTGCCTGGAGGCACTAAGTACGGCACTACCATATCTTCGCCGTACAAGCATTTCAAGTGAATCTAACGTTCTGAAGCTCCTTGCACGATCTGTGCGATTACAAAGAGACCTTTAGAAGCAAAAGAAACCAGGTCTAAGGTGGTAAACCAGAGTTCACGTGGTCACCCGTTCGTTCATCTTCTTCTTTCTTCTTATTCTTCAGCGAGTCTAGCACAGTAGTGAGCGAACCAAACGCAACTAAACGTACACAGAAGCAACGCTACTTATAACCATCAGTGCACTTGACATCTATTTAGGCCTAAAACACTAGCAGAAGCGAGTATTTCCAGGAAAACAGCGATTTTGGGTCCATAACAGACTCCATTCCATCATTCTCCGTTACTAGGTTACGCCTACTCGCGCACGCCCGTGCATGTAATTATCTAATACAAGCGCACCTTAGTACAAATTGCTTGGAACGCGAGTGCTGCTGCTACTACTAGCCTCGCCTCCAGGCCTGGATGCGAGGCTATGCTGCTACTAGCAGTGTTCACATCAGACAACGAGCAAATCTTCACTGTTACACTGGGTTTGTCTGTTCAGGGTTGTAAGAATGTTAGCTAATGTTGCATGGTACGTGTTGCATGCAGTGCATAGTCGATCGAGTGCAGTCTGGCTGCCGGAATAGTTCTCCATGTTCTCTTTATATTAGCATAAGTGCCAACTAAGTCATTAATAAAAAAATAAAAGAAACAAGTAATAAAAACATTTTAACCAAAATGCAAGAGATTTAGGGTGGGTACATTTATCGAAAAAGTATGGAAACAAGAATTTTGAAATGATAAGGATTGTATCAATACCAGTGTAATGCTACCTCCCTAAATTAACTGCTTTCGATAGTAATAGGGAGGTAGCATTACACTGCTATTGATACATCATTTCAAAATTCTTGTTTCCATACTTTTTCGATAAATGTACCAACCCTAAATCTCTTGCATTTTGGTTAAATGGTCGTTTAAATGTAATAATATTTAAAGGGAGTTAATGATGGGCGGACCACGCCTAGAGCATTAGTCACGTGATCATCCACAGCTACCGCATGGTGCAAGACCAGCTGCTGGTTGTCTCATCCCTCTACTGTACTGTCCCTCCCTACCGTACAAGGATACCAAGCTTGGCTCTCCGCGTATGTATATTGCCCCATCCGGCCGGGTCGGCAACCAGCAGCGCGTGTTCACGTGTTGTATTCGCAAAGGCTGTTGGCCGCTTGGTGGGTCGCTGGTTTGCGGCGTCCGCCGGTGGGACTATGCGCTAGGCAGGTATAGGTCATCCACGAGGTGAGTGCCGTGTTGTTGTTCCTTGACTGTTGGTATCGTGTCTACCTATCTATCAAAATAGATCTGTTATAAGTTCTGCGTTTGATTGCGTTACTCACGTGGTTGTTCAAGTAGCGCGCGCTCTGTGCATTCGCCTTAGATCATTGAGGTCCTGGTTCGATCCCATGTTCTAGTGTGTTTTTTATTATTTTTTCCCTTGTGTATATTGACATTTTTTGTACCACGATTATTCGGGTAGCTGCTCTTCTGTCAGGTGCGCTGTGTAAGATAGTAGTTGCTCGTTGGTAGCCTAGCGTTGGCAGAGTTGCTAATGTGCAATTATGCTATGGTTAGGTCGAGGTACCTTGATAGCTACTAGACTTATGCCAAGGTGGGCGGAGCCATGTAGGCGTGCAGTGGTCTGTGCTTGCGTGTAGGTGTGTGTGTTTGTTCGCAATGCGTATCTCAGCAAACGCTTGCTACTATAAATAGTATTACCAATTAAAAGAGGTAGTTTATGAAAAACAAATTGCGCAGAACTTCGCTTTGTTTTCGAGTTAGGGCGTGATTTGCTAGCCTGGGTTGCCGTTGCGAGCATTCTGGCTTCCTTCAGAGACAATAAGATTCACAGCTGGCTGGCTGCTGTATCGCAAATTGAAAGCTTGAGTGGCTCATACAACGCGCAATGAAACCCGTGAGCGAAATCGTTTTCAGACTCTCGTCGCATGAGCCTGAGCGAGCAAGCAGTAATACAGTCTATGCAGGTCTTCAGTAAACAGCTTGTATCCTTATTACAACAGCTGTTGCTGCATTTTAGCCACAGGGACTCTATGCTGCCATAACCCATGGTTCTGCTGCTCACATGCTTCCGTAGTTCTGCTGCATGCATGCTTACGTATTTTATCTGCTGGCATGGTTCTGCTGCTTGCATGCTGCTTCCATAGCTCTGCTGCTTGCATGCTTCCATGGTTCTGCTGCTTATTTGCCTTCATGGTTGTGCTGCTTTCATGCTTCCATGATTCTGCTTCGTGCATGGTTCTGCTGTTCTTTCAAGAATAGTACTGCTGCTGTAGTGGTGCTGCTATAGTACTGCTGCTATGGTACTGCTGTTATACTACTGCTGCCGCTATTTTTCAGCTCCTATAGTACTGCTGTTATAGTGCTAATGCTGTGGTACTTTTGCTAGTACTGCTGCTATGGTACTGCTGCTATGGTTCTGCTGCTATAGTGCTGCGGCTATCGTACTGCTGCTGTAGTGCTGCTGCTATTGTACTGCTGCTATAGTACTGCTGCTATAGTACTGCTGCTGTAGTGCTGGTTCTGTAGTACTGCTGCTGTTGTGCTGCTGCTATTCTACTGCTGCTATAGTACTGCTGCTATAGTGCTGCTGCTGTGGTGCTGCTTCTGTGGTACTGCTGCTGTTGTGCTACTGCTATTCTACTGCTGCTATAGTACTGCTGCTATAGTACTGCTGCTATTGTACTGCTGCTATAGTGCTGCTGCTGTAGTACTGCTGCTATTCAACTGCTGCTGTAGTGCTGCTGCTGTGGTACTGTTTCCATAGTACTGCTGCTATTCTACTGCTGCTATAGTACTGCTGCTATAGTACTGCTGCGGTGGTGCTGCTGCTGTGGTGCTGCTGCTATAGTGCTGCGGCTTAGTACTGCTGCTATAGTGCTGCTGCTATTCTACTGCTGCTATAGTACGCTGCTATAGTACTGCTGCTATTCTACTGCTGCTATAGTACTGCTGCTGTAGTACTGCTGCTATTCTGCTGCTGCTATATAGTACGCTGCTATTGTGCTGCTGCTATGGTACTGCTGCTATAGTACTGCTGCTATTCTACTGCTGCTATAGTACTGCTGCTATTGTGCTGCTGCTATGGTACTGCTGCGATAGTACTGCTGCTATTCTACTGCTGCTATAGTACTGCTGCTATAGTACTGCTGCTATTCTACTGCTGCTATTCTACTGCTGCTATAGTACTGCTGCTATAGTACTGCTGCTATTGTGCTGTTGCTATGGTACTGCTGCTATAGTGCTGCTGCTATAGTGCTGCTGCTATTCTACTGCTGCTGTAGTACTGCTGCTATTCTACCGCTGCTATAGTGCTGCTGCTATAGTACTGCTGCTATTCTATTTCTGCTATAGTACTGCTGCTGTAGTACTGCTGCTATTCTACTGCTGCTATAGTACTGCTGCCATAGTACTGCTGCTATTCTACTGCTGCTATAGTACTGCTGCTATAGTACTGCTGCTATTCTGCTGCTGCTGCTATAGTACGCTGCTATTGTGCTGCTGCTATGGTACTGCTGCTATAGTACTGCTGCTATTCTACTGCTGCTATAGTACTGCTGCTATTGTGCTGCTGCTATGGTACTGCTGCTATAGTACTGCTGCTATTCTACTGCTGCTATAGTACTGCTGCGATAGTACTGCTGCTATTCTACTGCTGCTATCCTACTGCTGCTATAGTACTGCTGCTATAGTACTGCTGTTATAGTACTGCTTCTATTGTGCTGTTGCTATGGTACTGCTGCTATAGTGCTGCTGCTATAGTGCTGCTGCTATTCTACTGCTGCTATAGTACTGCTGCTATTCTACTGCTGCTATAGTACTGCTGCTATAGTGCTGCTGCTATTCTACTGCTGCTATAGTACTGCTGCTATTCTACCGCTGCTATAGTGCTGCTTCTATAGTACGGCTGCTATTCTATTTCTGCTATAGTACTGCTGCTGTAGTACTGCGGCTATTCGACTGCTGCTATAGTACTGCTGCTATAGTACTGCTGCTATAGTACTGCTGTTATAGTACTGCCGCTATTCTACTGCTGCTATAGTACTGCTGCTATGGTACTGCTGCTGTAGTACAGCTGTTATAGTGCTGCTGCTATAGTGCTGCTTCTGTAGTACTGCTGCTATTGTACTGCTGCTAGGGTGCTGCTACTATAGTGCTGCTGCTGTGGTACTGCTGTTAGAGTACTGCTGCTAGTGCTGCTGGTGCTGCTACTAGTATTGCTGGTGGTGGTGCTGCTGCTATGGTACCGCTACTGGTGCCGCTGCTAGTGCCGCTGCTGCTACTGGTGCCGCTGCTAGTGCTGCTGCTGCTACTGGTGCTACTGCTACTGGTGCTGCTAGTACTGCTGCTACTAGTACTGCTGGTAGTGCTGCTGCTATAGTTCTGCTGTTGTGTGCGTCCACCATATGGTTTTACTGATTATGCTTCCATGGTTCTGCTACTTGCATGCTTCAATTGCGCTGTTACCTGATGCATCCGCTGTTACACGCATCTCCACCGAGGCATCGCACTTTTGGTGCTTCATTTAATGTTGCAAGGCGTTTTTTATTATTCGGTGGTATGTTGAGGTGCATCAATTAATTCATGCCATAATTCAGGCTCATAGAGAGTGCGTGAAGTGCACACAATGACACAGGATCACTAAATGGCTAAGAAACAAAAGGACGTACCTTTCGCCGGATTGGTGGAAATCTAGGGTTGCACACAAAACTTCACCCACTTGTTTTATTAATCCACCTTATTCCCCTGGTGGTGGGATGTCCCTGTATTCATGTATGATACCGTATTTCTTTGAAGAAAGTCAGCGCAAAGTGATATTAATTTTTCAGATTTGCTCGCCCACTATTTGGAAGTAATTGTGGCATAAGTTGCAGAAGCGACCCTCGTTGATTAGGTAGGTATTTGAGCCTGAGGCAAGGTCGTTACCTGCCTTGTGAGTACCATGGTATATGGATTGTGAGGTATGGTTGCCGCGATTGCCGTTTGTTTTGTGAGTTGCACCAACCGAAAGTTGACAGCCACTCTCCTCAGAATACCGGTTCATCACCTTTACGCTAGCTCAGACGAAGGTAGATAGGTATCTGAGTGAGTTGCAGCCTTACTATGAGTGTGAGTTAAAAAGGGGGAAACTGGTCGTGCCATAGCTAGTCGACTCTGGTGTCAATTCACAAAGAACGCGTTGCAGGACTAAGGCAGAGTTGATCAATTGTCGCCCAGCTGCATCAGGCACAAGACTACGGTGTTGTCAAAATGATCAACTGTAACCAAGTCAAATCCCAGTCAGCCAAGATGGCGTTTGGCAGCTAAGTTTTCACATAAGCTAGTTTCTGCCATTGCAGCAGCAGCCCAGAGCAAGCTATTTGCATTCCGGGGTGTGACCGGTGTACAGCAGATAATTAAGAAGGACCTGTCCATTGCCAAGTGTTCAAATTTAGGTTAAATTACCTTCCAGGCAAGCAACGTGTCACAACCATTGAAGAAAAATGATGGTAACAAGGAGTATAGCTCTTACAATAACATCACTACCCATGTTATATAGAAAGGGATAGTCTTTGGTTAGTTGCTAAAGTATGTGCTGGATGTATGTGCAATATGCGTTTGGCGTCCCTGTCCTCGCGATATGTGTTATATGTTACAGAAATTGCCGAGGGAGTGAGCCATAAGCTATAACAACCCTCATCTTCCTCTCACATGCTGGGGTGTTGAGGGTTATCATGCGTACAACCCTGGAGCATTAAGGGGAAAATAAATAAACAAATAAATCAAACATAAGAATCTTTCCCTATCGTGTCACCAATCATCATAACAAGAAATTATATTTGTTGGGGAATGTTGGTGCCCCCTGCGGGACCACCATTGGGAACAGTACATTCCCCAAAAGTACCCTGTATATGTGCTTTGAACACATACATGGCTTCTTGCAACACAAAAACCAATGCACAGTCAAGACTACTGAAGCACCAGTTGAGACCGAGCACGGCCAAGACTACTGGGTGTCTTCTGTTGAGACTAGAATCAGTGCAGCAATAGCAACAGTCAAGACTACTGGAGCACCAGTTGAGACCGAGCACGGCCAAGACTACTGGGTGTCTTCAGTTGAGACTAGAATCACGGAGTTGTATCCACGATACACTCCTGCCACTTGGGGGAGTGGCCCGGGTGAGACTACCAAACAACTCCTTTTTCCCCGAGAGGGTTTAAGGAGCCCAAAGAGAAGGCACAGCACAGCATTAAATGGTCGTTTAAATGTAATAATATTTAAAGGGAGTTAATGATGGGCGGACCACGCCTAGAGCATTAGTCACGTGATCATCCACAGCTACCGCATGGTGCAAGACCAGCTGCTGGTTGTCTCATCCCCACCCCCCCTGCCCACAACTGAGCAACTCTAGCCATCTTTTGGTGGATAGAGTGGTGTTTGACAGTAACGATGTAATGGTGACTGACTAGTACGGTTTAGAGAGTTGATAATGATAGTTAGTTAGTTACTTAGTTAGTTAGTTAGTTAGTTAGATAGTTGCATTGCTAATGTTTTAGATTTGAAGCGTTGTGATTGTGTTGTATGTTGTATTATCTCCGCTCTCTGAGCGTGACACTCGCCCGGGTATGTCCAGGGTCGGACCCACTCCCCCATATCTTTGTGTATAGATTGTAATGACGGGAACAGTACATTCCCCAAAAGTACCCTGTATATGTGCTTTGAACACATACATGGCTTCTTGCAACACAAAAACCAATGCACAGTCAAGACTACTGAAGCACCAGTTGAGACCGAGCACGGCCAAGACTACTGGGTGTCTTCTGTTGAGACTAGAATCAGTGCAGCAATAGCAACAGTCAAGACTACTGGAGCACCAGTTGAGACCGAGCACGGCCAAGACTACTGGGTGTCTTCAGTTGAGACTAGAATCACGGAGTTGTATCCACGATACACTCCTGCCACTTGGGGGAGTGGCCCGGGTGAGACTACCAAACAACTCCTTTTTCCCCGAGAGGGTTTAAGGAGCCCAAAGAGAAGGCACAGCACAGCATTAAAATGTTTTTATTACTTGTTAATTATTATGATGATGAGCCATTCATCCAATGCAGATAATTTTTGCTACCTATTTTGCACAAAAACTTCCCTGTGTATCATTACCATCAGGAAATTTCAATTTTTTTGTCAGTGATGAAAATTGTGCATAGTCGTAGGCATTATAATAGTGGAGATATGTGCGATAACTCATTTTCACACATGAGTAGCCGCCATCTTATTTCGAAGTCATCCCTATATCTCATTGCTGAGCGGCAATGATAATACAGTAGAGGACAATATAATCTTTCCGTTTCGTTGTCGTTCTACGATCGATGAAACGATAATATCTAGATGCTCGCGATTTGGCCAAGAGTGAGGAGTGATCACACTGCTAAACAGTACTGTTCTTGGCAACCTGCTCAGCTCTTCAGCTCAGCTCTAATTAGGCCTGAGCTTATTATTCTTTAATTTTTTCATATTATTCTTTTCAATTTTTGATCCTATATTATTCCCATGAGATTGACCGATTATTCTCAGATTATTCCTAAGTTTTTGTGATTTAAACACAACTACAAATTTTACCAAGCCTACTTGTTCCATCAAATACAATAGAAACACGCTTGCCATTCATTTATCTTTTTATTATGTCTTTTTCTTGTTGGAGAATGAATGGAATCATGTCTGAGATATTTCATGTCTGAGTAGACAAACGACCATGGACATCCACATCCTGGTTACCACCAACTAGGCAAGCACTCCTCCGAGGTGCATCCACCGAGGCAGCAGTCCCTCCGCCACGACTCTTCCCGCCACGCGTCCGCGCCATTGTGAATATTTAAAGAGATATACCGATATGCCGACGATCTAAAGTTAAATATGATTATAAATTATTCAATCAGCAAAAATGTATGAAAAACTTTTAAGCGATACAAACGATGTTCTTCAGGCAATGTTTTACCTAAAGTATAGCCCTGTCATAAACCTTCATTGCCTCCACAATTTCTACATCATTTCTTTGCCTTTCTTCAAGCTTAAGTTTATTGGAGTTATGCTTAGCTGATTTGATGTGGTTGTTTATAACGCTGGTTTTACCCTAAGATTTCTTCTCGGCAGGCATGACAAAATAACTTCTTATTAGAGACAGTTGAACATTCTTAGCATATCGGCGTGATTGATTTTGTATCACTGTTAGAATTGGAACCTTTGGCCCGCTTCTTTCCCTTGGGAGGCGGATTACGATCGATTGTTTGTTTCCTTGAAAGTTCAAAAGGCCTTGGAGGACGTAGCACTGATGGTAAGAATACTAGGTGCTGCAGCTTGCTTACCGGCAGAGAATTTCAGTTCCGTTGAAAATGCCGTGTGCCCCGTAGTTCGTATTTGCTATACTTCACTATACACGGAACCAAGGGATACGCAACACACAGTTTTCAACGGAAGTGAAATTTACTGTAGCAGCTGTTGGCATTGCATTGCAGGTAGCAACAACATAATTCTCTGCTCCTGTCGTTGATCGTCTAACGATTCATCATTTGCACTGGCTTCCTCTTTGCTATCACTCAGAGACAGTTCGTAACTGGCGTCACCATTCTCTCTCATGATCAACTCTTCTACTGAGACGTAGTAATTCATGTTGACTTAGCGCACATGCTTGACGTAACAAAATTTGACCGATTATTCCAGAATAAAAATTATTCTCAAATTCTTTTCATTGCCTACTATTCTCAAAATTATTCCGGCATAATAAGCGCATGCCTAGCTCCAATCGTACGAAACATAAAAGTTTATTAATTTTGTCGCAAAGCGTGCGCTGCTCTTCAATTGATTCCAGCAAGCTTCAGTCAACATTTTGACGGTAATGGGATGGCAGCGAACTACGCTGATTCATTGACTGGAGTGGCTAGAGATCGTTACATTAGTAAACAGCGCATGTGATATTATGCCAAAAGAGTGGTGCTGACCATATGATACGTTATTGCGTGTAACATTAGTAGTTCTCGCGGGCAAGTAAACTCTTCTCGTGAATCACTCAAAGGTGGCAAAACGGGTGACGTTATGGTACTGTACTCAGATAAATTTTTGGATTCAAAATTCTGGAAAGATTGGTTTGGACACTGAGAGATGTCCATATGCAGAACAGAGTTTTACAAGAGCAAGGGATTAGTGCAACCATCAGCTATCAATGGATGCAATCAGAAAAACATTCGCAGCAGCCAACAAACAACCTTATTTGGATATTCTTGTATGAGTGAGTTTTTGGTGCACGAAAAGGGAATGCCACCTACTTGTTGCTGCATGATGTCCTTCTTATGCTAATCTGAAAGCAAGACTCTACTGGTCATTGAAAGTGCCAAAAATTGGCTGCAACTTGTGATTACTTGCAGCAGATAAAATAAAGCACCAAGGGTGCAGATGCCTTGGTGGAATGTCTCCATTTCACATACACAGTAAACTGCAGCTATTATACCGTTCTGTACAGCAATCACAATGCAGTATAATAGTTATGCAATCAGAAGCCAATCAGTGCTGACCACTAATTCAACTGGGCATGTCTATAATGTTCAGGGCACAGCACACGAGCGATCGAGATAGCGTCCATAGGTTGCTTACACAATTTCTTTAGACATGCGCTGCTATCCTGTAGTGAAATTTAACCTATCAGCTTCTAGGCAGTCAACTGCGGATAGTTTTGTGCTACGGAGAACACTAGATCGCCAGTAATTAATGGCCATTGATCTTGAAGTAAGCAAATTACGCCATAACTCGAGAACGAAGCTTCATATACAAGTCTGCCATGCACGCTGTTCACAAACTCACTGGTTACAAGGCAGCCAGCTGTAGACAACTTTGTCTCCAGAGAAGTCTACTTCACCACCAACAGCCATCCAGGTGTGCAATTCACGCGGTAACTTACGCATTAAGCTTTAAAATCAAACTTCTTAAAATTCAAATCCAAGCAAGTATCGATTTCTACCCGTGTTGCTTGTTTCAGCGATTAGTTTTCAGCGAGCTACAAGAAATCGTTGCGACAGACTGACTGACAGAATGAATAAATGACACCACAACTACTGTATGCCTCGTGGCTCCGCCCACCGAGGCATAAATATTTACCTGTAACGCTGAAGTACACCCATAGAAATAAAAGTAATATATGCTAATATGCAAGATGTGTCTAATAATATTATTTTTAAGGAGCTTTTTCAATGCCATTACAGTGAGAGTCGCAGCAGTGATTACAGTACCGCTCAAGAATTTTTCTGCGGGTTCCTCATGGGGGTACCTGCTGCTATGCTTACTCACCCCATGGTGTACCAGTTTGCGTGACGCACTATGCAGTGAGTGTGAACGCTAGCACACGGCTGTACAAAGACTGTGGGCTGACTGTCAAGTAACTTGTGTCACATGTATTAATGCTAGTTGCCCTGCAGCACGAAGATTATATGTGAGACGATAGTCAGTTGGCTTGGTGGGGCTCGTTGAACGATCGCTGCCAAGCTTTATGAAGATCGTGAGAGTTGGCGGGATGACTGTAGAGTTGTTCATGTAGACACTAGCTGTCCCTAGCAGATAACTGTCAACTTGCTACTGTGTGATGTGATTGTGAGACAAAAGATTGCTTCAGAATTACGACAACACTACAGAACAAGCTCACGAGTGCAATGCCCGTGAGAATTTGACCCGCGAATACAGTACGGGTCAACTGCGAGAACCCATGAGCGGTACTCTGTAAAAAGTAGTTATAATACCGACTGATCGGTATATAACTACTTTAAACCATAGTGCACTGCTTGCCTGATGTCTAGCTGGCTACCTTGCGTCGCAGGAAGACCACAGAGCAGCCTGACAACCGTTACTTTGTGGATTCTCAAACGCGGTGGCCATCTTGAAATGCGGGCTGTACGCGATTTATAGCCCTCATTAACGCTCGTTACATCAAAGAGAATTATTCATACTCTGGTTTAACAGAAAATAATTATGTACTTATATGCAAGTAGCACCTAACAACACACCAATATGGTACAATTACTAACCTCCAAATATTTTTGCATTAATCCAGTCTGTTTTTCAGTTGTGCCTTTCCCGGTTATAAGAACCATCCGACTGATTAAATCTTCTAACTCCTGAAACGTGTATTCCTTTGAAGAATGATTTTGACTGGAAATAACTTTAACCACAATTATTTGAGACGGAGAAAGATAAAATTTTGATGTTGTTTTGCCAATAATGATTTGACCGAATTCATTGATTAGCTTGATTTCATCAGTAGTCTTGCGTTCAAGACATCCTTGGGTAACTTTAAGATTTTTTAAAAATTTCCGACTTTCTGAGCATTCTTGCTGAAAAAGGAAATAGCAACTTAAAGGTAAGCTTTCCAACATGCACTCACTAATTCTGAAGGGAATGCTATTTCCAGCTTTTTGTCATGGAATGATTCCTTCCAGAGTTCACCACATGCTATAACAAAGTCATTCAATCTACATGGCTCAGGCAAATGAAACAAAAGTTTTCCAACAGCATTTCCAACAGTGCCAAGGTCAGAAAGCAGAGTAATGGTCATGTCATCATCAGTTGTACCGAGAGCCACTTCAACAAAAGCATGTAAACCTTTCAAACCTATCAATAATAATTATGATTATAAGTAGAATAAAATATTAATGATCAACTTTCCTTACTTTGAAACTTTTTAATCCATTTAACAAGTTTCCAATGTTGCACTAATGATTTTAAGCATTTAACTTTGCTGTTTTCTGATATTTCAACAAGAACTTTAATGTCTCCCATAAACGAGACAGTAACATCATGCAAATTTAACTCTGCCAGCTTACTTGTGTCCTAGAACAAATAAAATATTAGGTGAAGTCATTGATTAATCACAGAATAACTTCTCACCTTCTCTCCTAAAAGAAATACTGAACTGAAGTCTCCAGCAGTCTTAAGATTTAGATGATCTTCATCACAAAGAGCAATAATTGCCTTTGCACACTCTATGCACTTTTTAGCAAGACGATAATGCTTAATTTGCTTACAAAAAGTTTCAATCCAATTTAAATCCGCAGAGACTTTCACTGTGTGATGAATAACTAATTGTCGAATCTTGGGTGCCGTGCAACATTCACAAGTACAGAACCGAACATTTGAGTGCTCAGGCAAAGAACAAGATACCAATGACTTCACAAGATTTACACAGCTAAGTTTTATGTCACAAATTTCTTCATCATCATCAAACACTCTCTCAACCTCGTTTAACGCTATTGATCCATTTGTTAATCTTGAGATTAGCTTCACGCAATAGTTTAATGTAGGCTTCCATACCAACTGAACAATATCCTCCTGTGTGATACCAGTGTCACTATTAGACAAAATGACGGCCATATTGTCTTTCCAAACAAAGCAAAAAACTTTTGTGCATTTTGTAGCAAGGAGATAGAATGATTTAAGAATGGAAAGTGTACAGGGTTTTATAGTTGGACAGCATTTGTAGCCTAAATCACAATCAACAGTATCGATCCAGTGCACATACAGCTCCTTCATGGGTTTTATTAAAACATTTCTAAGTTCTTCCTTCAATGATTCATAATCTAAAAAAGAATTGAATAAATGCAGTGGTGTATTATGGAGCTATTTAGTAGTATTTTTAGTATTTAAAAGTTTCATACAGAGTATTGATGTATCAAAAGCTTAAGAGCCGGCAAAATAATGCAGTAAACCTAGAATTGTGTAATTCCAGACGTCAAATTCGTAAGAGAAAAACACTCGCTCCAACTTACCTGAATTCACCAAGTCAATGACGGAAACATGGTGATGAGTAGCACATGCATAATCAGTATTTTTCCGAGCGGTAAGATGATAATTCATCATAATGAGACCTGAAGGTAGTAGTTCACGCAACTGCATATGTGATGCTCACTTAGGCTCATCGTGTAAAGATTGACAAACAACAGCAACCACGCAAACGCTTCACTTACAACTCCGTCAAGTTGTTGAATGGTCCAAAGAGCCAGCTAGTCAATATCAGGAGCATACTGCAGTATGCATACACTTTGAAAAGGTGCCAGGCACTAAGCCAGCCAGTGATAGCCACGCCCTTTATTGGGTTCTCCAGTCTTGTTAACCCTTGGCGCATGCGCGAGGGTTACGGTACTTGCTCTGTCGTTCGTTCGTTCATTCATTCGTTCTGTCCATCGAGCTACAGAGACCATCGCTCACTTCTGAAACTCGGTAAAGGCATGAACAGGATTAGCATGACAATGGCTTGCAATGTGACTCGTGGATTTTGCTAAAGTGCTTTCGTTCTCGAGTTATGTATGGCTGGTCTTCGACATCTCTGACGACAAAAGCGTCCATAGTTGACTACCTAAGTACTTGTAGATTCCATCTAAACTTCAGGACAGCTCTGGGGGTGCGTAGACATTTCAAGAAAAAGCCTAACGAAGCCAAGAGCAATGGCTACCTACTCAGTGTTCATGCATGGTCACGCCCACTTGACACACCTTGTCTCTGTTGTGGTCAGCACTTTGCTGTCTTCTGGTTAGCAGTGCAGTTTCAATAGCAAGCAGGTTGGCTTTAGCTGCAAAGCTCCTTCTGCAAAGCTAACTAAAAAGCTAACTCTGCAATGTGCAACACGCCGAGGGTTTCGTGAAGGCTGTTCATTTGTAAATGAGCAATAGCTCATGCGCTCTTCCAAACACAGGGCTTGTTTCTAAAGAGCAATTGACATCCCTTGCCAGTTATTCTCTTGAGGCCTCAATGGATTCTCGAGGGTTCATATGACATGGAGTGCAGTGCGGTGCGAATACAGCCGCTATTGTGGCGCTGACCGGCTTATCGCTTGGTAATTTTTCAAAGTGTATGCAAACGGCAGTATCAGGTCCATGAAGTGGGCGAGAGAGCTTTTTAACTCCTTATTCTCACAATAAAATTATGAAATCTAAACATGGCCACTGACTGACACAGGAATCATCGCTTTTCTGTCTTCTATAGCGCTGCTATAGGGGTATGCTGTTTACAACTACTCTATGTTGAAAACTATCCTGCAGCAATGCATGTACATGTATAATGATCTGAAATCTGAAAGGTGAATAGGCAACAGTTCTGTTGCAAGAATAAATGCTGGGCGTGGTCAATGTGGTCAATTTCTACTTATTTAACCAGTCAATACAGGAATGTTACAAGTTTACCATCAGGATTTCGTTGTTTACAGTGTTACACACTCCTTTGACGGGTACATCCCCTCCTGCTCCTGCGTGCCATTTTAGCTAGTACGCCACATTATGAGCCTAAGTGAACAACCAGTATGCTTCTGTCGTTACAACTTCGCTTTTCTGCAGCTATTTTGCTGCTGTGTAGAAAGTTCTCGTTGCATGTTGTAGCTACGAGTTAAGCTTCACATTCATTCTGGCTAGCGAAGCAATTCATTGCGGCAAGCATGGCTATAGTGTGAATTTTTGTAGTATGAATGGCACAGAGTCTACATGTAGATTTGCATGAATGTTACATGTAATACTGAATTAGCAACCACAATAATAGTGTCAACGTGATTTTGAGAAATTGTTCTGTAT
This sequence comes from Haliclona indistincta, assembly GCA_964017065.1. Classification (NCBI taxonomy): domain Eukaryota; kingdom Metazoa; phylum Porifera; class Demospongiae; order Haplosclerida; family Chalinidae; genus Haliclona; species Haliclona indistincta. The sequence goes on along the minus strand of OZ024788.1, from coordinate 2,310,651 downwards.
CTCGTTCTAGAATAATTATAGCCTCAGGTTTTCATTGCATGCATCTATGTCACATACCTTGTACTTCTGGACAAAGCAAATTGTGAAACTGTTGAACTCTTTCAATACATCTTTCTACATCATCAAGACGATCAAGCCAAGTTCTTAAATTAAAGTCTTCAATGCATGCAGCAGTACACAGCTGATCAACTTCTTTTCTATTTTCTTTGATAATTCGCATTTCCTTTAAAGTGAGAATCCCAGCGACTACTTGATCACAGTGAACCTGTAAGGTGTTCAGAGCTGTCCTGCATGCTTCTTTTGCACCATCAGTCATGCTACAAAACATTTCTGTTTGTTCTCCACCACCTATGGATGCACAGAACGTAACATTGACATTTTAACAAGTGTGTAGTTAATAGGGCATGCAAGCCTAAGCTATAGCGATAGCTTCTATGCATGTAAGTAAAGTGTTTTATACACTTGCCATTCCCAGTAGTGACACTCTAATTCACGTTAAGGTGATGGGTACAGTTCACCCACACATGTATTCGTAATAATATTATTATGAGAATTATGTGATGATATTCATGAACCAAATTACATGGTGATGGTTTAGTGCTAAGCTAGAGCAACGGTAGTCTTTCTCACATCAAAATTGGTATACACTTGGTGACGGTTTCTCCAGTTCTGCAATGGCTCAAATAGAGACGGTGATAAATTTCGTTTGTACCATGCACTGTTCATGAGATATCGTCCGCTTTTGGGTGCAAGATTGAAGAAAGTTATGACTACTCGAGACAAAACTGCTCGTTGTGCAGTGCTTAGTTTCCAGTTGCTAGAAAAAACACACAGTCTCTGTAGTACATGTAAGTACACGCACACGTTTTGCTCGCTAATTTGCACAGTTTTAGAGAATTTTAAAATTTCTCTCGTGCATATCAATTGCTAGCAACTCTTTGCAATAATGCCAGCGCCTACGTTTTTAGCTCTAGGAGACCAGCAGTTGTTCAAGGAAAATGCAATAGAAGTAATCAGACAACAAACAAGAACTTCTATGCTTAAATGAGCAGAGCCAAATGAAGGAGGCATACACTAAAGTATATGTACTAGTTAAACAACGGTCCGATGGCAGTATGGAATATACACGAGGGCAATCCAATTAGAGCCCGAGGGGTCTAATTGGATTGCACGAGTGGATATTCCATACTGCCCGAGGGACCGTTGTTTAACATGTTTGTATCGCACGTCATGGGCGTATCCCACTGCATTGTACTGTTTTTAGTAGTATCACACGTGCTATAGTAAAGACCACAATGGAACCCACTAGCATAAGGAATCTTAAGCGGTATATAAAGCGCACGCAATAGTGCTCTGTACCTTCCGGTAGGGCTATTGCCTTACCATTATTTTTCTACCACGTGGTCAACACTGTACCACGTTTAAAATTTTTGGGCTACTTGCCCTTTCCGCAGATATTGTCTGTTCCTTCCAGGGGGTTCCAGTACTAAAAGTTTCAGACCCGAAGCCAAAAAAGAGGGTGGGTGGGTAAAGACCATTTTGGAAAAAAAGTCAATTTATTGAAAAAATAGTACAGGCATTTTTAGGAGTTTTATATCTATTTCTGACCAGATACAGTGTATGTGCATAATTTCTACTATAACATGACTTTGTCCATTAAATCATTATTGCAATCATTGCTCATGTTGATTACACTATAGTAAACACGTCCCATAGTATTAACAGTGTTCAGCAGGTGCTCAGTAAGTAATAATTATAAATTTCCATATTGTTTTGAAATCAATGTCGGATATCAAGTAAACTGAAGAATTAAACAGAAACATGCATACACAAAAACAAGCTGGCACTCAGCTAGTTAGCTATTCTTGCTCTACTAGCAGCGCACAAGGACACAACTGTTGTGCAACTAGAGCTGAGAAATCAAGAGCTGCAGCCTTGGAAACGCCGAGTAGGTGACCAGGCGTTGCATTTGTTTGCTGTCATGGCTTGCCGCCTAAGTCGCTGGCTCTTTTGTGTTCTGGTGTGTGGTAGTCACTGAGGGCTGTTGTTTCAAAACCACAGTCACAGTAACAGCGCTTTCTTCTGCTGCTGTACTTCCATAGCTAGCCATCGTTCGCGTAGCCGCGATCGATACATGAATATTCAGTATGTGGTATTGCGTGAATATAATTAACACCATGAATAATCAAGCGTTGATTATGAATATCATTATAGTGATGCAATATGACATAGTGGGTGGTAGGTAACGGGGGCAAACTGAAAAACCGGGTTCGGGTCTGGAATTTCCGACGCTGGAACCCCCCGGTTCCTTCAGACAATATCTGCACCCGGGCAATATATCGTGGCCCCGGGCAATATATTCCATATTGCCCTAGGGCAGCAATATATTCCATATCGCCCTGCAGTTGGGGCAGTATGGAATATATTGTCCCGGTGGTGCCTTTGATACGCCCACGAGGTGGGATACAAGTTTGTTAAGCACTACAGTGGAACCTCTCTAAGGTGGACACCATTGGAACCAACAACATCGTTCATTATAGAGAGGGTGTTCTCTGGTCAGGGGTTTACCAACCAGTATTATTAGCGACCAACAGTTTTAGCGAGTGAGGTCATAAACGCCAAATTTATGTAACGCTAAAATTTAACTTTAATGAGTTCATTCTACATAACTGGTTTCGCAGTAATAATGACTGTTAACGAGCATGAATCTCATTAAATAACAGCCAAAGGCTAAAATTAGTATACGCTAATGTCCTTAATCGCAAAACGCTAAATTATGTGGTCGCTAATTAGGGAGGCACGGCAGTGCCTCCCTATGTAGGGTTGAATGGGAAAACAAGATGGCGGCCACATACAATGTATTAGCGTTCAAACGCTGATATTTCACCTGGTGATGAATTTTATACGTCCAAAGACACTTAGATCTGCTCTCTGGCGTTGCCCAATCTTACAGTAGCAAGGAGATTGCTTGAAATTGTTACTAAAGTGACCAACCTGGAAACGGTGAAAATCGAGTTTCGTCATCTTCGTTTTCTTCTTTCTTCAGTGCACCTAGCGCCATTACGTGAGCAGTGCCGAGATCAAAACACCCACGAACAGTCGTGAAAATCTCCTGGCAGGTGCCTTTTGAACTTTGTTTTTAACGAAATGGCGATATAAATTCCACAATTTTCTCGATCGTGATCCATTGTCAGCTAAGTGTTAGACGCCATTATTATGATTGTGCAATACGCACGTGACCAATTAGCAGTGGTTAGCGCACGTGACCAAGCACTAGCTTGAGTATTTCGACGCCGTATGGATCACGGAGAACACATATTTGTCTGGAGTCTTCGAAGAACGGTAAGCTCGAATAGGATCACCATTCTGTACTTGCCAGATAATTATAACCGCCGTACAGGTCTACAAACAAATGTGGGCGGGGCTCGTATGCACTGCATGCAAGCATGCGTAGGCGAGCTGATATGTACAGCATAACAATTATATTTAGCTACATGGGGAAATTGTTAATAATAAAGAAAAGTCATCAACAACAGGAAAGCTAAACTAATGGTGGAAACAAAGACAGATCAGTACGTTCATGATATAGAACTGCATTTCACAGAAAAAAATGGACACAAACAAGAAAATTAAAAAGATTTCTATCAAAATCAAAAGGATGTAGGGTTGTGAAATCTACCACTGGTCCAAAAAGTAAAGAAAATTAAAAAGATTTCAAAAGGATGTAGGGTTGTGAAATCTACCACTGGTCAACAATGTAAACTAACAAGGAGCAAGCATGGAATGGTAACACGATTGACTTGCTAACAGACCATAGATCCCTACATCAGTGGCTGCTGTGGTTGGCTATAGCTAGTTCGGCTATTTGCTGTTGACTGACACCTGACGTGCATTCAGCTTGTGACAGCTTATGTACAGCCACTGATGTAGGGATCTATGGTCTGTTAGCAAGTCAATCGTGTTACCATTCCATGCTTGCTCCTTGTTGGTTTACATTGTTGACCAGTGGTAGATTTCACAACTCTACATCCTTTTGATTTCGATAGAAATCTTTTTAATTTTCTTGTTTGTGTCCTTTTTTCTTTTTCAGTGAAGTGCAGTTCAATATCATGCAATTACTGTGCCATCTTCGTTTCCACCATTGGTTAATTGGTTTTCCTGTTGCTGATGGCTTTTCTTAATTATTAACAATTTTAAACTTGTAGCTATATAATGCTTATGCTGTAGATATCAGCTCACCTACGCATGCATGAAGACAGTGCATACGAGCCCCGCCCACACTTGTTTACGGTGGTTATAATTATCTGGCAAGGCAGATTGGTGATTCTGCGATTGCTAGCTTACCGTTCTTCGAAGACTCCAGACAAATATGTGTTCTCCGTGATCTATAAGGCGTGCATGGCGATACTCAAGCTTGTGCTTGGTCACGTGCGCTAACCACAGCTTGGTCATGTGCGTATTGCGCAATCACTATAATTATTAATGGCGTCTAACACTTAGCTGACAATGGATCACGATCGAGAAATCGCGGAATTTATCTGCCGTTTCGCTAAAAACTAAGTTCAAAAGGCACATGCCAGGAGAATTTCACGACTGTTCGTGGGTGTTTTGGTCTCGGCACTGCTCGCGTAAAGGCGCTAGGCGAGTGGAAGAAAGAAGAAAGAACAAGAAGAAAACGAAGATGACGAAACTCGATTTTCACCGTTTCCAGGTTCGTCACTTTAGTAACAATCTCGAGCAATCTCCTTGCTACTGTAAGATGGGGCAACGCCAGATAGCAGATTTAAGTGTCTTTGGACGTATAAAATTCATCACCAGGCGAAATATCAGCGTTTGAACGCTAATACATTGTATGTAGCCGCCATCTTGTTTTCTCGTTCAACCCTACATAGGGAGGCACTACCGTGCCTCCCTAATACTAACAAGGAACAAGCATGGAATGGTAATACGATTGACTTGCTAACAGACCATACGGCTGTACATAAAATGTCACAAGCTGAATGCACGTCAGGTGTCAGTCAACATCAACTAGCTGAACTAGCTATAGCCAACCACAGCAGCCACTGATGTAGGGATCCATGGTCTGTTAGCAAGTCAATCGTGTTACCATTCCATGCTTGTTACTTGTTAGTTTACTTTATGGACCAGTGGTAGATTTCACAACCCTACATCCTTTTGATTTCGATAGAAATCTTTTTAATTTTTAATACTGGTTTTAAGGTAATATGTACTTTATAATTATTTGGGATTCACCCATGATGATTGAGGAGGGGTATTTGCTAAGAGAGGTTCCACTGTACACCAAAATAGTATTAAACTTACTTGCAACTTTCAACATGCTTGACCAAACTTTCCATTCAATTAACTCATCAACAGTAATAGTCTCTCTTAATAAAGTAACTTTCTTCTTCGATTTTAACTTTTCAAGACGTCTGGTAAGAATCTGTGAAAAAAGTTTACCCACATTAGTAGACGATTGTTTTTCTTTTGCCAAGTCATCAATCTTATTGCTTAACTCCTGTAAGAAGGATAACATTATTATACTTTCAAATAAATAATGCTTACCAAGTCAGACATAGTAGAAGACATAAAATCATCAGTGGCCAATCGAATTGTTACTTCACATACTTGTTGTGGTATGTCTTTTGATACAAGACGGGATACAAGTTTAGCTTTGTTTTCAACCTATAAGCAGCATAAATTGTTATGCATATGATAAAAAATACTTTGGTGTTCACTATCCCCATTTACACAAAGCGTCAAGCCTAGATTGAAAAACGCATACTATCACAAAACAAGGCACTGTGCTGCACTACAATCACAAGGATAAAACTACAACGCTCATCTATTTATGTCACCACCAAATACCAATACTGGAAGCTCAACTTCGAACATAAAAGTAGAAAAGCAGAACTAGATATTTTTTTGTAAAATTGCCATTAAGCATGGCATAACTATGACGATTATTTGTATACCATGGTCACCACCTTAACATACCAGTTTGATTCTTTTCTCTAGTAGTTGTTCAATTTCTGTAATCCAGTGCTTCCAATAACTCTGATTGCACGACGCTATAAAAATGAAAGGTTCACTCCACAGAAGTAAACAAAAATGGCACTCATACCTATTTTGCCACAGGTCTCACTCTTTTGTAGTGAACCTATCTCTTCTTTTTTTACAGTGCCACAATGACAACTGCATTCGTTGTCATTAAACAGCTTTCTCCATACCTAAACACAAATTATTATACAGCTACAAAAATTGTGAACTCACATGAACTTCATCTCCAAATTTTTTTAAATGGTCACCACCGAATTTTTTATATCCAATCACTTTTTGAAGCCACAGATCAATCAGCTCAATAGCTTTTGTTGGCCAAGCATTTCCATCCAACTTAACTATAGCTTCGTTACCATGTTGCCTTTTGTACCTCTCTGATATTAATAAAAGAACATATTCTATTAAATGATGAAGTATCTGGCATTGGCTCTCAGATGTTCCTGTCAATGCATCTAACATTCCTCTCATCATCATGTATGCATTTTCTTCTAGCTTGGAATACTTCCGTTGATTCTTCCTGTACGCACGAAAGATAATATAATACATAGTACTAAGCAAAGTAATACATACCAGTCTTCATCCGGAAGTCTCATATGAGCCACATTTAAAGCTTTTAGATGTTGTTCAACTAACTAAAGAAAGAAAGACAAATTGAAAAATTTTGCTACATAGAGTGACAATTTTGCTACATATATAGAGTGATAATTTTGCTACATAGAGTTACAATTTTGCTACATAGAGTGATAATTTTGCTACATAGAGTGACAATCTTGCTACATATATAGAGTGACAATTTTGCTACATAGAGTAGTGGTATAGAATTTACATGTTGCCAAAATAACTAGTTCGTAGCATTTTTCATCACTATCCAAAAATGTGAAGTCACCTGCATATCCTTCTCTGTATTTAGTTGCAAGCAACGTTTGTTGTTTTGTTGTTCACTTAAATGTGTTACAACTACACAGACCTTGTTGTTTTAATAATGCGACAGTGGTGAAAAGTGGGGTGGGTTTTTATGATCCTGGTATCTATGAGCAATAAGAACACTATCTTAAAATCATAGGATATAACTGATTTTTTGATCGTGCTGTAAGGGTATGCTGTTGGTTATACATGTATTAACAAGTAAACTATAGTTTAGAGACGATGCTTGACTCGATCCATGCAGTATCACTTGGCCCATGATAATTACTCTTGAAATTTGTATGTTAAGGTTATGTAATGGTACGAGGAACATATTTAGCTTGAGGGCAAGGTTTCTGATATGTCATAAGTAACCTGTGAACCATTGAGTTAACTATTTTGTAGCACAGGAATACTATAGTGTTGCAAAGCATAAAACTTGACAGCTGATTCTGCATGATGGCCTATGCTTATCCAGGATCGTTGTGATTGCGCGCATGAGAAAGCGATAGGATGCTACTCGCTTGGACTATCAACTTGAAGAACATAGTGAATAAACACTAATTAGCTTGTCAACATGTTGAATTAGCTTCTGAAAGGCCATTTATAAAGCTTGTTGCCAGGAAAGAATGCTTCAAAAGTGGCAAGTGAAAAATTTCACAAACTTTTGCATTCATGAAGATTGTTTTTAAAGCTGAAACGAGGCTGTACAAGAAAATTGAAAAGGTTTTTATCGAAATCAAAAGGATGTAAGGATAAAGAAATCTACCACTGGTTCACAATGTAAACCAACAAGGAACAAGCATGGAATGGTAACACGATTGACTTGCTAACAGACCATAGATCCCTAAATCAGTGGCTGCTGTGGTTGGCTATAGCTAGTTCAGCTAGTTGCTGTTGACTCACACCTGAAGTACATTCAGCTTGTGACAAAATATTGATCTTATGTACAGCAACTGATGTAGGGATCTATGGTCTGTTAGCAAGTCAATCGTGTTACCATTCCATGCCTGTTCCTTGTTAGTTTACATCGTGGACCAGTGGTAGATTTCACAACCCTACATCCTTTTGATTTCGATAGAAATCTTTTAAATTTTCTTGTTTGTGTCCTTTTTTTCTTTTTCAGTAAAGTGCACTTCAATATCATGCATGTACTGAGCCGTTGATTTAGTTTTCTTGTTGTTAAGGTGGCGCTTCACCGGAAACAGCAAGTAAATAATAACATTCACAGTTTATTCATCGTCAACCGGCTATGCCCAATAGTCGTAATACAAATTTTGCGGCACGCGCTCACCATCATGGCGGCTAATGAGGACAGTTTTTAGGTACACAATGCTCCGCTGTTCTTTGACGCAGGCTGCTTTTGCTAGCTGGATTGAGTCTCTTAGACATCGGGCCACAGACATTTAACGAAGTAAGCTATAATCTTCTGTGTAATAGCTGCATATCGACACGTGAGTGGCAGAACTGGCTAATATTCAAGAAAGCAGGCTTTATTTCGGGGAAAATGATGTACAATGTATTATAATACATTGATACAATGATACAATGATACAATGTATTATCGTTCAAACGCTAATACAACGACGTTGTTACAACGCTAATACAACGCTAATACAACGTCGTTGACGTTGTTGTTGACGACGTTGTATATGACGTTGTTGAAGGACGAATCCCAGGCCATTTCTGCTTGCATCTGTGCACAGCTGGCGTGTTGACTTGGTAGGGTCAAAGTAGGCCAAGGTTGGGGCTGTGATGAATTTTATTCGTCCAAAGACACTTAGATCTGCTTTCTAGCGTTGCCCCATCTTACAGCAGCAAAGAGATTGCTCGAAATTGTAAATAAAGTGACGAACCTAGAAACGGTGAAAATCGTGTTTCGTCATCTTCGTTTTCTTCTTTCTTCCACTCGCCTAGCACCTTTATGTGAGCAGTGCCGAGACCAAAACACCCACGAACAGTCGTGAAATTCTTCTGGCATGTGCCTTTTGAACTTAGTTTTTAGCGTAACGTCGATATAAATTTGACGAGTTCACGATCACGAACAGTTGTCAGCTAAGTGTTAGACGCCATTATTGTGATTACGCAATACGCACGTGACCAACCACACGAATTCTAGAAGTAGAGTATCGCCGTATGGAGAGCGCACATTGGCGTCTGGAGTCTTCGAAGAACAACTCACCGAGTAAGTTCGAGTAGTATCACCGTTCTGTTGCTCGCCAGATAGTATCACAGCCTTACAGAATTTCGTAAACTAAAGTGGGCGGGGCTCGAATGCTTAGCAGAATGGATGAGCTAGTTTCAGTATTAAGGAATAATACATTTTGAGCTACAAGTTAAAAAGGTCAAATATCAACAACAGCAAACCAAACTAATAGTGTAAACAGAGAAATACATGATCTTGCCGAATTCAAAATTTTGAAACTCAAAAAAGGACACAAACAAGAAAATAAAAAGATTTCTAACGAAATCATAAGGATGTAGGGATGAATGAAATCTGCTGCTGGTCCACAATGTAAACCAACAAGGAACTAGCATGGAATGGTAACACGATTGACTTGCTAACAGACCATAGATCCCTACATCAGTGGCTGCACATAAGATCAATAATTATTTTTTTCACAGTCAAGTTTAATTCAATTCAATGCACTTCGGTGTCAGTCATCGGCAACTAGCTGAATTAGCTATAGTCTACCACAGCAGCCACTGATGTAGGGATCTATGGTCTGTTAGCAAGTCAATCGTGTTACCATTCCATGCTAGTTCCTTGTTGGTTTACATTGTGGACCAGCAGCAGATTTCATTCATCCCTACATCCTTATGATTTCGTTAGAAATCTTTTTATTTTCTTGTACTATAGTGACTATACCATCGTAAGCTGAGCGGGAGTTCACAAAACTGTTTATTCCCCGTTGCTATGTCGTTGCTAAGAATACACTTGTTTCATAATGCTATATCATGCGAACAAGAGTGCTATATCATGCGGCCAAGAGTGCTATATCCGAAGTGACCTTTGCACCATCACAATAGCTTTAATACATACACCACGTTCATCAAACATTAACAAATCAAACGCAATTCAACATCAAAACATAGTAAACACATTATACAGCAACACATGACAGCTACAGCCAAATGAGAAGGCTCCCAAGAAATGGCGAGTGGCGGGGGTTGGAAATAGTCCAATGCGTTAAAATCATCGTTGATCATGAGCACAGCCAGCAAAAACACAAAGACACTCGGTAGGCAAAACAGTAGCGATCTGTGGGTCTCAGCTACATAACTGTGCTGGGTATAGGCAAGCTGTACTGCTCTGTAGAACGTCCACACAAAGTGGAACAACAACTTTGGGTGTGTCTAATCTCAACCTTTTCCTGGTAGATAGAAACGCTTCATTAACAACACTGACAGCCGAGAAAGGTCACGGGTAAGCAGCGAGACCAGCCAGGAGCCAGCACCATAGTAGCACGTTCTTTCGCCATTTTCATGGCGTGTACGCCTATTTTTAATGATCTTCAAAGGATCGTGTCTTTCTAATTGTAAAACTATGCAGTTTTCTGAGTTTAATAAATCCTGTACTTGCAGATTACAGTTTGTAATAATTTTTATTACTCATTAATGATTACTAACCTAGTTATTAATGGTTGATTACAACTTTATTTTTTACGTCTCATTTTGTCAGGGACTATTTAAAGTGAACGAAACTTCGCCAGTACTATTGGCTAGCAAAATTTTAGGATCGTAAGTATGCGTTTTAGGCTAGATACAACCATCACCGAGTGATGGAAATAACTCGAATTTAAAAGCCACAAAATAGCTAGGCGATCAAAAACGGCATTGAATTTTGCAAAACGGATACTTATGATCTAAGAGAATGTTGTAATGAACATGCAGCGTGATTCTGAAGTCGAACAGCAGCTTCCTCAGCAAATGACGCATAAAAAATAAAGTTGTCCATAAAATGTTTCACACTTTAGCGCGCGAAACAGTTTTCTAGACTTTTTCGCTTACACGATAGTTTAGTAAAGAAACTATCCAGATCGAATTTCTTGTTTGTAGGGTAGACAATTCTCGTATTCTTGGCTGCAGGACTTGTTGAAATAGCGTGTAAAGCACAGTAACCTTGTTACCCGTGCGATGGCCATTGTTTACATAGGCGAAGAGCTTGTTTAGTTGTGGTAACCACAGCAATGAATAATTTTATGGTTAATCAGCGTACCCGCCTAGACACCACATAACGTATAGCGGGAAATTTTCGCGGGAGAAAATTTTCGCGAATTACAGGCTATTCGCGATAATATTATCTACGAATGTCTTGTTTTTTTGATGACAAAGATAGGCCAATAGCGCTGATTCGAGAAAATATTATTCGCGAAATGCTCTATCTCGCGCATTCTCGAAATTTTCTCCCGCGAATATTTCCCGCTATACGGTAGCAACAGGAAATAAATCTGTTATATCCCTTCCACTAGGGATGTTGCAGTTTATAGCGCCCGACGCCCTCGGGTGTCGGGCACTATAAACCAGCAACATCTTTCGTGGGAATGATAAAACTAATACATACATTATGCTTTTGGCAGTGTCATGCTTGTTGCTCTTATTGTATACATGTGGTAGAATGTTTGATCCAACAAAGTGCAGTCAGTCAAGATGTATGCAATGACGCCATAATATAATTGACACATGTAACGGGCAATAATGAACAATGGAAAGGCTTATTGCCACCAAGCGGCTGGGGACAAGGCTAGTCAGGTTTATATCAGATATAGATTAATGTTGTGATCGGCTGCGTGGAGGTCATGCAGTCAGCATTATACCTCGCTATTTTCTTTGGATTTTAATTCTTTTCCATTATCCTTAATATACCAAATATAGAAACTTGTAGCCAATATGGGATCAACTTTTTGAAGTACAGCAACTAGATCCTTATGTGGACACATGTACAGCATCACTTTTGTGAATATGCAGTCCATTTCCATTAAATCCATGACAGTCATCATAGTGTACATATAACTGCATAATGTTTAAGCATTAAGTAACTTTTGACATAAAAAAATAATATTAAAATACCTTCTTGACAATTGCTTCTTCCTTATACCATTTAACTCAGGCCAGAAGTTCCATTTGATTTCTTTGTCAAGAGGTATTGATTGATACGGAGAGGATATTCCAGCCAGAAAGTGATATAGCGGAACAATATAGAGCCACTGCCAGCTCTTTTCATCAGACTTCAGTATTATAGTCACAGCAAGTTTCTTTAAAGCAGTCGTGACGGTTTTTAATCTATTATAATCAATAATAATTATTATCAAGAGTTCATAACTGAGAGCATCCAACGCTCACATAGCGCAATGTAAACGGCATAGTCCACTAACTAGGCATCAGTTGGGCGTTTAAGGCCCACTGACTAAGTAGGTATTGACAGCTGATTACTGACAACAGTCATGCTGAATAGCAATCAGCTATCAACGCCTTCTTACGTGTGGACCTCAAATGAGATTCATTGCCCAACTGATGCTGTAGTTCATTGTGGACTATGCTTTTTACATTGCGATTTTGAGCATTCATTGTGATTGAGCGTTCGATACTCTCAGTTATGAACTCTTGTTATTATGCATATTTATAGATAATTTTATACCTAAAATCTCTTGTCTTGAGATGTTCATCAAGGACAACATAAGCAGGGCAAGTCATCTCTATAGGCTTATAAGATTCTCTAAACAAACGTGCCATTGCACAGCAGTGCTCTTCAGAAAGTTGGTTCAAACTATCAGTGCGTAACATAATGCACAAAACAGTAATGGCAGACACAAGACATGATCCATTGGTATATCTTTCATCAATATACTCATCATGCTCTGTTGATAAAGTATCGACAATATACATTGCCCATTGTTCCATAACCTGTATAAAAGAACAATATCAGCTAGCTATAACGCTGTAGCTACATACCGAATTGAGTTTTTGTGAAGTCCACTTAGATTTTGTGAAACAAGTTCTATTGCTAGACATATGACCAATCAATCTATTCTTGAGCTGGTCGAAAATTTGCTCAACAGTAACGACCATTTGAGAGATACTGAATGTAGCAGAAGCAGTAACATTGCTTTGCAGTTTCATCTGATAACTTAAAAGATAGACAGTAAGACATCTTGCAACTACTTGTTCTTGGTTCTCAGGATCAATAGATACTTTGCTTTCTGAACCAACAGAAAATTCACTCTCCTTAGGAAAAACAATTGTGTCCCATTGTTCCCATACACCTGTAAAAAGATAAACTTTTGCAATAGCTAGATGGTTGCTAAGGACAAAATTCTTGTTCGTGACTTCAATGCTTCTAACTATTAATGAGTGATCTAATTTGTGTTATTACCATTGCACTACTTGAAGTTGTACACTCTTTGAAATGTGTGTATACTCAGGAGCACCTGAACAGAAGGAGCGTGCAATTTACAGTGCCAACACTTTAATAATTAATGACGTATAGTTCCGCTTTACCTAAGTATGAACGTACGTCATATCTATTTAACGTACATTACTTCGCAGCGAGCGCGCCTGGTGTTGCTCAGCTTGAATACGGTCATCCCAGCTTTCATTGCGCTCCTCACGGGCGAGTTCTTCACTTGTTGTAAACTAATCCGCCGGGGAGACAGCATAATCAGCTTTCTCTTGGAGCTGGCCTGACTAAGACGTCGAGGGGTTCGCACCATCCTCTCTTGCCGCACCTATTATGTATCACGGGCACAGAACGTACGTCACGCATATTTAATGAAGCACAAAAACTTCCAAATATGGAAGTTCTGAGCACACATCTGTGAATCTAATTATACACTGTTGGCACTAACGTGCGGTTTACAGTTGCACGCTCCTTCTGTTCATGTGCTCCTGGTATACTGTATAGGCAAGCATGGGATCAAGAGTAAATAATAGAAGGGAGAGTATCCAACTCCAATATGCCCGTCAAGGACACTCTCAGGAAAGTAACGTGACCAGCACGCGAGCAGATGACGTTTATTCGTATCAATTATTCATCGTGTAACGTCATGACGTAGTACGCGCGCCCGCTATCACGATCGCAACAGCACTTGGAAGTCAAAGCTATTGACAACAAGTCCAATGCTTCATGTAGAGCCAGCAGGTGGATGCCAGCACCACAGTTTGGAGTCCACCAGAAAATGGCTACCTTTGGTCACGGTGCGTCACACACGAAAATTAAGCCACCCGCCATATTCGTTTTCTCCAGCAGTGTTTAAGGCAGAAATAATGTTATCTGGTGAAAGAGTGGCTGCTCGCTTTGCCTGTGGAGCGGAGTGGCTTGCTGCTTGTGCTGTTCACTTCATAGTGTAGGTGTTTTCGACAACAAGCTACGTAGGCAAGATTTTCACTGCCACATACACGTCAGATTACGTCAATTTGCTCGCGTGCTGGTCACGTTACTTTCCCGAGACTGTCCCTGACGGGTATATTGGAGTTGGATACTGTCCCTTCTATTATTTACCAGTGTTCTCGCCAGGATTTTAAATCCAAGGGGGGGGGCGGGGCTAGTATTATTTATTAATATTATAATAATAATTATTATTATTTTAAAACGCCCACGCGTGTGCTCTTAGGCTTGTATACTATCACCACGCCTACAGCAATGCCACCAAGGAAGAAGAGACTGGTTCCAGGTCCAGGACAGCAGACCATCAGTCCAAACTTCTCACTGTCGGTACCTTCAACAAGCGCTTCCAGTGCTAGCGATGTCGAAGAGTACGCGGGTACATATCGTCGGGGGAAGGGAGACGTCAGCTCGTGGCGCTGCTTTGCCGAGAAAAAGTGGATGGATCGACATACAGTGGAACACACGAAGAGAGTAGAAAAATGTGTTTTTGACATTTTGTTTCATATCTCAGGAACCAAGTGTCTTATGATCATGTTGCAGGTACCATTATGATCCTCTATCCTTACTGAATGTGATGAACTATATGGTTTCTTGTCACATGACACACACATGAAACAATATGGCGCTCTTTAGAGGCATGTAGCAGAACACGTTTAGTTGGAGATCTCTGTAAGTGCAGGTAGTTAAGAGCTCATAATGGATATGTGAACTGTCCTAATGTATACGTACCTTTGACCAACATCTCGGCACCCAGTCAGCGTTACTACAAAAGTGCGGTACGAAAACTTGTTTTTGCGACCAGCCCCAACGTTAGGTTAGAGAACTCACGAACCTGCGGGAGTTAAGATGCAAAACTTGCTTGCTGGATAGCTTACACATTAATGATTACGAAAACACTAACCTTGGGCGCCTTCTTCGCTTCGTCGTGAATAGCGCAGCTCTTCCGTTCGCGAGAGCTGTTTTCTTGCCGCCATCTTGCGACTTTAATGGATTTTGTGATGTCACACGTTGGTTATTAACATGTGTTGCATCATAACTATTACATTGATTCAATGTGTTATCAATAGTTATGACGTTTACACAGCCAACAATTATTAAGCGTGACATCACAAAAATTCATTAAAGTCGCAGGATGGCGGCAAGAAAACAGCACTCGCGAACGGAAGAGCTGCGCTATTCACG